>CM031951.1:17157842-17200342 GCA_018749465.1 Paracanthobrama guichenoti
CACTAGTTTGTGCCCGGCTCTCCCCTACAAGAGACTAAATGTGATTCAAGGCCATGATACACTCATGGCAAAGGTTTTTTTTTTTTTTTTCCTCACTTAGAAGTAAATATGTTGTAAATAACTTTGCAGTGATATACTATTAACTAAAATCCAGATGCTGTCCATGCTGCTAAAAGACATTTGTAAATATGTGCTGCACACTCCTTTCAATATTCATACATATATACACAATATTCAATATACATTTCAATAATAACACTGAAACATCCTTTTGATTTTCCCGCCAAAAATGTCCTTCACATAAATATCTGTCTACAGGCTATCATAGACAACCTAGGAATTCAGGGAAGGTCTTGCTTTTTTTTAGTTTTCACTACAAGCTGTTTACACATTGACAATAAAAAGGCAATTAAAAGATTAAAAATCATACATATAACTCCTTTAACAGTCATTCATTTGATGCATTTGGCAGGTGTTTTATCCAAAGAAACTTACATTGCACTCAGTTTACCATTAAATGAGTTCCCTTAGAACTGAGCATCTATGAGTAAAACTGTGATTTCAGGCGTCTTCCACCAGCTGACCAAGTAGGAATGCTACCGGATAGCTTTCTCCAGGTATTATAAACCTCCTTGGGGGGTCCGTCACTGATCGGTCCATTATGATGTGAAACATTTTTAGAGGTTGGACTCACTCTCTCACCAGCAGAGGTCAAAGGTCAAATCAGTTGGCTCTAGAGGTACCCATAGGTCATAGAGTATGCCTCTGGTCATTTAACCAAACACAACCACATGACTAAACAAGCAAAAGAGCACTATAACATATCATTGAGTTAATCTGAATGTATACATTTCACATATAACCACAGTGATTTCTGATCCAGGCTACACTAGCAAAAAGCCATTGCTACCATGTTTTTTTGAACACGCGTATTAGACATGACCATGGAAGTACCATTGTATTTTTGATCGAAACAGATCTACAATGGATTGTGACTATGCAAATGATTTAGTATAATGGTATATTTTTGTCTTTCTTTTTTATTCTGTCTAATCAGTGTTGTTATTGTTAAGTAAAAAGAAAAAAAAGTAATGTCAGTTTTTTTGTTTTTTTTATAAACACATATCACTTTTTAATAGCTAATGTTTTTACAGTTTGCAGTTTTAATGGGGCATATGGCATTTTTAAAATGTATTTGCGAAATTAGTAATGATATTTATATACAGGTTTATTTAAAATAGCAATTTTTTTGTAAAATTCACATTAAATATCTAAATTTCTCAGTTTACTTCATAGTGAAAACATGAATGTGCATAGTTTAGATTATTAGATGCCTATAACTATGTGCTAAAATGGACACGTACAAGAATTAAAATATAAAGATTTAACAGATGAGTTTACGAGTGTCGTACGATACGAAGTTCTGCCTAGTCAACGCTTGGCACACTAACTCCAGTCCGCTCGTTTTATTGCATTTAACCACAGCTGTCATTGTTTTTTTGTCTGGCAGTCGCAGCAGGTATGCTGTAAAATTTCAATTTGGAGCCTGTACTCATCGATTCTGGCATCCAAAAACACAAGATGACGACATTTTGAGCTCCGACTCTGTGTTAGTTTGTATTGGCCGCCTCCAGTTCTCTCTTTGTTTTGCCTCCAGCTAACGCCGTGATGTAATTGTGACGTTGGCGCAAAAAGGCTCTATAGGCAACCACTATGTATGAGAACTGACCACACATTTTGTCTGCCCCATCCCGGGTGGGCAACAGCTGCCAATCATTCCCTATCCCTGTCACAAAACCGCCTCGTGAAGAGCGGCTGAGAAGAAAACGTGAGAGCGTGAAAGAGACGGCGATCTTAATCCCTTCATCTCGTCGTGATGTGGCGCGACCTTGTCCTACAAATAGATTTGATGATAGGGGCTTTCCATAATAACCTCAAATGCAGGGCCCCTCATATCAGCTGGTGATGAAAAGCCCAAAGTCTAGGAGACCATTGGAGCTTAAGCTAACGCTCCTAGCGCCTGTGCTAATATAATTACAGCTAGTCCAGACGGGGCACACGGGTCAGCTTGCTAACCCAAGGAATGGCTCTGATCCTGGGCTAAGTGGAGTCTTCTCCCCCTTTGGGTTCTTATGTAGGTTGTCACTTCTCAATTTAAGCCTGGGCCTAAATGACCTTCGCACCGAAAAGTGTAATGAGAGATATTATGTGCTTTAGGAACACGAAATATGAACTAGCCAGGGGACTCTCTGCCAGACTGACCTCTGAACCGCTGGGATTATTCCCGTGAGGAATCGGGGAAGCATGGGGAGAGGGAAAGCGTGTATTAGCATTTGTGTGGCATGGGGTGATGGGTACAGAGCAGGAAAAGGAGGATTTAAACAAATACTAGGAAACATTTGCAAACTTGAAAAAGCAATAAGCACATTAGTGATGTTTGTCTACAGCAATCTGTTTAAACCAGCAGTCAGACAAAAACAAAACACACTTCCTTTGCTACGTGCCACAGAAGCGGTGAATTTGAAACTAAGAACACACATTAGCACTATAAACAACTTACTGAAATGTTCTCAAAGGTATTGCATTTGAACAAATCATAACTAATTCTAAGAAGTGTCCATTCCATCATTGTATTTAGGTCTAGTCCTGTTGCGTCAAGCAGTTGAGAATTGTAACCAATCACAGAAATCTCTGATGCGCAGATGCAAAGGCCAATCAGAAATCTTGGGATTAGTCTACCGGCCTGTCACTAATGACAACCAATCCTAATGAAGTTTCGTGTTATCATCTAATTTATAAAATACATTTTGTTCTGTTAGCAGTAATGCATAGAATGAGTGTTGAAGAAACATCACCTCAACATTCAAAAAGCTTTAGTACAACAGCAACAATATTATATGCAATCTATATATTTAATATTTTAAATATCCATTTATTTTATGTTTTATTTGATATTATAATTAAATTTAGATCATAAAGATATATGTAAATTTAGAGCATTTAGACAAATTTGTTAAAGTATGTTTGATCATAACACTTTTCAACAGTCCTAAATTAGCAGTGTTTTATCTTAAAATGTGGCACAGACACATGAGGCCACACCCTGAGGGTAAAGAGCGCATAATCACAGTAGGGACAGCTCTGTTCTGAAAACACATGGGGTCCTTCAAGCGGTCCAGACACCTTCCCCTAATGTCACAAAGGGCTGACATGAAAGGCCTGCACTGATTATGGCCTGCAGGAAAATCGATCCTGGCTAAAATGAGTCATGGAAGAGGAAAAGAGAGAGAAAAGGAGAATGAGAGAAATAAAGAGTAGAAAGAGAAACCACATATTCTCACTGACTTTGATGTATTTGAGAGATATTGTGTGATGTTCACAAACATAATTATTGATCGGAAATCTGTTGAGAGAACCATGCCAGCCTTGGAAACTGAGAAATGTTGAGGTAAACATTTTCTTTGAAGGATAAAGACTGCGCTCACACACGCTCTCTCTCTCTCACACACACACACACACACACACACACACACACACACACACACACACACACACACACACACACACACACACACACACAATCTTTGTGGGGACTCTCCATAGACGTAATGGTTTTTATACTGTACAAACTGTATATTCCATCCCCTTACACTAACCCTACCCTTAAACCTACCCATCACAAAAAACGTTCTGCATTTTTACATAAAAAAAATAAAAAAATCACTTAATATGATTTATAAGCTGCTTTCCTCATGGGGACCAACAAACGTCCCCAACAAAGACAAGGATTTCGGATATTGCCTTCTTTGTAGGGACATGTTGTCCCCATAACATAGGACCACGCACACACACACACACACACACACACTATATTATATTATATCAGGGGTTTAAATTAACTGAAAATGAATTAATCATGATGCAACAAACTGAACTGGCTACACATGAAAATACAAACAAACAGCCCTTATTAATAAAAGATAACTGAGGGGAAAAGAATAAAAATACTGAAATGTGCCTACATATGACTTAATTTGAACATTTTAGAGATTTTAAAGATCTTAAACAGTTTGAAAGAACCGATTCACGAAAACAAATCTTCCCATCACTAACACAAGCAAGCACAAAGTCATCATCAAGAAACCTTGCATCAAACTTGTGCTCCTATAAATGCATAAGCACGCAAACACAGAAGCAGGGAGTCGTGCTAGGAATTGGATGTGACCCTTCAATAACCTCTGCATTTATCTCCAAATTTCCTCTCTCACTCGCATACGTTTCACTCTCGTACATAAACTCTTCCCACCCACCAATTACGATCAATCTTTCTTCCTTCCCTATAGCGAGGTGTGAGCCCGCATTCAGGTTTGTTTGTATGCAAGCCGCTCTGATCGATTGCCTGTTTACCAGCCACTGGGAAGCAAATCCTCCACGAGCAATGAACACAGGAGTCTCGCTGAGACTCAGGATGAAGGGTCAGATGGCAGTTAGTCTAGCACAGCCAGACTTTTGACTATTGGCATGGTCCAATTTGTAGCTTATTCTGGCCCAAGAAATACCTATAAATGCTTAGACAAGAAAGGGCTGTGTGAGCAACACATAAAGCAACAATAATCAAATGACTGACAAAGCAATCACAGACAGTTTTGTTTGTATTACCATTAAAGGCACAATATGTAAGATTTTTTGATTAAAATATCCAAAAACCACCAGAACAATGTTATATATGTTGTTGACGTGTGTACTTCCATTATCCCAAATGTTTCCAAGAATGTTTAATCCAGAGACATGGACCACGTCCGTGAGTCGCTTATCAATGACATCATACCCACGTTACCCTCAATTTCCGTTTTATTTTGAACCATGGAAACACCAAAGACGCTTTAATATATTATGTGTTTTATTAGACAGGTGAGCAACTGTTGGATATGTTCATAGACAGAAAACTAATCATTGTTATATACACCAATCAGGCCTATGACAGGTGAAGTGTATAACACTGATTATCTCTTCGCCACGGCACCTGTTAGTGGGTGGGATATATTAGGCAGCAAGTGAACATTTTGTCCTCAAAGTTGATGTGTTAGAAGAAGGAAAAATGGGCAAGCGTAAGGATTTGAGCGAGTTTGACAAGGGCCAAATTGTGATGGCTAGTCAACTGGGTCAGAGCATCTTCAAAACTACAGCTCTTGCGGGGTGTTCCTGGTCTGCAGTGGTCAGTATCTATCAAAAGAGATCCAAGGAAGGAACAGTGGTGAACCGGTGACAGGGTCATGGGTGGCAAAGATTCATTGATGCATGTGGGGAGCGAAGGCTGGCCTGTGTGGTCTGATCAAACAGATGAGCTACTGTCAAATTGCTCAAGAATTTAATGCTGGTTCTGATAGAAAGGTGTCAGAATACACAGTGTATCACAGTTTGTTGTGTACGGGGGTGTATACCTACAGACCAGTCAGGGTGCCCATGCTGACCCCTGTCCACCGCCGAAAGCAGCAACAGTGGGAACGTGAGCATAAAAATTGGACCACAAAGCAATGGAAGAAGGTGGCCTGGTCTGTCATGTTTTCTTTTACTTTACGTGGATGGCCGGGTGCGTGTGCGTCGCTTACCTGGGGAACACATGGCACCAAGATGCACCTTGGGGAAGAAGGCAAGCCGGCAGACACAGTGTGATGCTTTGGGCAATGTTCTGCTGGGAAACCTTGGGTCCTGCCATCCATGTGGATGTTACTTTGACCTGTACCACCTACCTAAGCATTGTTGCAGACCATGTACACCCTTTCATGGAAACAGTATTCCCTGGTGGCTGTGGCCTCTTTAACCAGGATAAAGCGCCCTGCCACAAAGTAAAAATGGTTCAGGAATGGTTTGAGGAGCACAACAACAAGTTTGAGATGTTGACTTGGTCTCTAAATTCCCCAGATCTCAATCCAATTGAGCATCTGTGGGATGTGCTGAACAAACAAATCTGATCCATGGAGGCCCCACCGGACTTACAGGACTTAAAGGATCTGCTGCTAACATCTTGGTGCCAGATACCACAGCACACCTTCAGGGGTCTAGTGGAGTCCATGCCTCGACAATATGATTTCTGCCCAAGTCCTGTTGGATTCTTTTCCCACGGCCATAGAGATGAAGACAACAACAACAACTCCCATGATTCTGTGAAATCAAGGTGTCATCAAGCTACGACTATGTTTTGAATTAGTGACCTCTAGCGGCAATAATTACACATTGTGCCTTTAAGGTGCAGGATTATTTGAAATACAGTACGTTCAAAAGTAAGATATGACTGTTTTCTAATGTAATATATTTTAAAATGTAATTTATTCCTGTGTTGGCAAAGCTGAATTTTCAGCATCATTACTCCAGTCTTCAGTGTCACATGATCCTTCAGAAATCATTCTAATATGCTGATTTGGTGCACAAGAGCCATTTCTTATTATCATTGTTGAAAACAGTTGTGCTGCTTAATATTTTGGTAGAAACTGTGATGTTTCATGTTCAGAAACATGTTTTCCAGGATTCATTAAATGAATAGATAGATAAAAAATAAAAATAAAAAGAAATCAGCAAGTCTTCATTGTCACTTTTGATCAGTTTTTGTCTTTGCTGAATAAAAGTAGGAATTTCTTACTGTAGTGTCGGCATGACAATAATAACAATTATCAAATTCAAATCAAATCAAAGTTTTGATTCACAAACTGTAAAGAAGAGTAAATTTACAAAAATGTAAAGATACAAAAGTGCATCTCTTAGGTGCAACTTTATACAGTATATCACAATTACAGATTTCATTCCTGATAATTTTTATTATTTGTTGTAATTGCATACATTTTTCATAATTTTTAACCTTAAATAACACAATTGAGAAATTACCCCATATCTTAAAATATCTCAGTGCCATTGTTTTGTCTCAAGATGCACACCATTTTTTTAAAGGTATGTTTATAAAAGCTACTTAGAAAATGTAACTAAGGCCTAATCATGGCTTCATCTAAGCCCTGTCTCAGGCCTAAATCTCACAAAGTGAATTTACACTCACCTAAAGGATTATTAGGAACACCTGTTCAATTTCTCATTAATGCAATTATCTAATCAACCAATCACATGGCAGTTGCTTCAATGCATTTAGGGGTGTGGTCCTGGTCAAGACAATCTCCTGAACTCCAAACTGAATGTCAGAATGGGAAAGAAAGGTGATTTAAGCAATTTTGAGCGTGGCATGGTTGTTGGTGCCAGACGGGCCAGTCTGAGTATTTCACAATCTGCTCAGTTACTGGGATTTTCACGCACAACCATTTCTAGGGTTTACAAAGAATGGTGTGAAAAGGGAAAAACATCCAGTATCACGGCAGTCCTGTGGGGAAAATGCCTTGTTGATGCTAGAGGTCAGAGGAGAATGGGCCGACTGATTCAAGCTGATAGAAGAGCAACTTTGACTGAAATAACCACTCGTTACAACCGAGGTATGCAGCAAAGCATTTGTGAAGCCACAACACGCACAACAGACCCCACCGGGTACCACTCATCTCCACTAGAAATAGGAAAAAGAGGCTACAATTTGCACAAGCTCACCAAAATTGGACAGTTGAAGACCGGAAAAATGTTGCCTGGTCTGATGAGTCTCGATTTCTGTTGAGACATTCAGATGGTAGAGTCAGAATTTGGCGTAAACAGAATGAGAACATGGATCCATCATGCCTTGTTACCACTGTGCAGGCTGGTGGTGGTGGTGTAATGGTGTGGTGGATGTTTTCTTGGCACACTTTAGGCCCCTTAGTGCCAATTGGGCATCGTTTAAATGCCACGGCCTACCTGAGCATTGTTTCTGACCATGTCCATCCCTTTATGACCACCATGTACCCATTCTCTGATGGCTACTTCCAGCAGGATAATGCACCATATCACAAAGCTCGAATCATTTCAAATTGGTTTCTTGAACATGACAATGAGTTCACTGTACTAAAATGGTCCCCACAGGCCCCCAATAGAGCATCTTTGGGATGTGGTGGAACGGGAGCTTCGTGCCCTGGATGTGCATCCCACAAATCTCCATCAACTGCAAGATGCTATCCTATCAATATGGGCCAACATTTCTAAAGAATGCTTTCAGCACCTTGTTGAATCAATGCCACATAGAATTAAGGCAGTTCTGAAAGCGAAAGGGGGTCAAACACAGTATTAGTATGGTGTTCCTAATAATCCTTTAGGTGAGTGTATATGTAACATATGTAATAAATAAATAAATAAATAATAATAATAAAAAAAAAAAAACATTCACCTGGTATTTTCTTTCTTTCTCTCAAAGGCATAAGCAGGAATCCATATAGGTATTGGCTGACTGTCTTATGAAAAATTTATTCCACTCTGTGATGAAGCCTTCCTTTGAAAGAAAAAAAGGACCTAGCATCCCTCTTCAAAATGAGCTGTGTGTATATCTTAGGGTGCTAACATTGAATAAAGACCTATACCCTTATCTTTTCTTTCCCCTCACTTAAGTATTCTATCATGCTAAGCAAATATATCCTGGAACTGTGTCAATTTGACACGTCCTTTTCAACAAAGTCTACAGAACAAATCATTTCTACAAAGCCTAGCTTTACTCAAACTTTCAATGTGTTGGACACACACACACACACACACACACACACACAGGTTAGGTAGGTGGTGTCTGTCATTTCGCAGAAACTTCCTTCCTCCTGCTGGAATCAAATGGTAATAAAGGTCTAGCGGCGGCCACATGTGTCCATCCTTCTATTCCCCAATCAGTGGGGCACAGGAAATGGACAACCTCTCACTGACTAGCAGCGTAATTACAAGCAACACGGTTCAGTGTAGGAGAGTTAAATACTGGTGTCTATATTTGAGGGGAAATAACATTCCTGGCCTACTGACTGTGTGGGTAAGCAGAGTTATCATCATAATCGTCATTTTCATTCTGATGTTTCTGAAGATATGTAGAAGGGTAATTTTCACAGAGCAATTTAGGCCTAATCTTGGTTTAAAAGATGGATGGGACCAAATACAAAAAGATCATACAGGTCTTCTTAGTTTAACAACCCATCATTCTATCTGTCATTTATCCATCCATCAATGATATTGCAAAGTATGCAAACCGTAATGCATAAGCCATCATCGAATCTGAGTGGGTTGCTTTGAAAATTCAGGACTCATGGAAATGAATAGAAATAAATGCACATAGGGCATCAATGCGTAACTCTGGCCCATGGCTTGTTTGGCAATCCTATTTCATTTCATTTCTTCATCATTTCATTTCTATCAGGCCTCAACCCCAACTGCATGCAGGAGGTTGAAAGGAAGGAGGAAAAAGTCACTATCAGAGAAAATGACAGGAGATAAAAAGGGCAGGGATGGTGAAGATTACCCATGATTACCCGGGTGAACGCTACCGTGGGAGAGAGGGAAGCGGGGGCATGGAGAGTCAGGGAGAAAAAGAAAGCGCGAGAGAAGGAGAACGGAAATGCAGGCAAGCTACTAAAAGCCTCTCCATGTGATAAAAGGAAGAAATGCTTCCGTTTGCTCTTGATCTTTCTAAATATCCGAACAACGCTGCGCTTCATATCAGGCCATCGTAACACAGCACCAGACAAATGAGAGAGGGCTCATATCCGATTCTCACAATTACATTTGCTGTTTATGACTTTTTCCCTCCTTTTTTTGTAATGACAGCGGCATGTTTTTCTACAGGAAATTACTCATCATCATCCCATGTGCACATTATGCCAGCTTCCTTCAGCTGCTCTCTATTTATTCTCATCATGTTCATTTGACGGTTATTGTTAAACGCTTTGCCTCCTCGCACTGATTTTCCACGTCTCGCATTGTGAAATGTCACGTTTGTAGTGAAGATGGTGATTTCGGACTGACCAGAGATCAGTCTCAGTTACGCCCCTTTCAACTCAATCCGCCAAAGAAAATAAATACAGCTGGTTCTGCATCAGCAGCCTGCAATAACACAATAAGAGGAAAGGGACGTGGGATTTGATGACTCCAGACACACACACACAGATGACATTTATGGTATGGATGGTCTACTGTGGATCAGGCTATACGCTCTGCCTCTTGTCCTCTCCAAAAATGGTATGAAAAATAAGAAAAGGAAAGTGGTATTGGGTAGTCACCGGGAGGACTGCCAGCACCGCTCCACAACACTACAGATAACAAAAAGCCCTCTCAAGACTCAATCTCAACCCTTTATTTGTGCTTGTTTACTGTCAGCTAGAAACTCACACTGATAGTTTTTAGAGTGGCCTGCTTTCAGGGGATGAGGCAGAAAAGCTGATGCTCTTCCTCTGTGCCATGGGTTTTGGTTGAAATGAAACTCTTACTCTTGGGTCAAATAACACATTTTAAAAGAAGCCTTGCCGAATATGAGACTGGCCAAGCTGTTAAATTCACCTTTTAACATTTCATAAACCCATGAAATGGTTTGACCTGACCTATGTTGACATATCTTCAACTGAAACAGGAATTTGGAGCAGGAAATATTGAAGAACTTTGGCTTTAAAAAAAAAAGTTAGTTAGTTTATAATGCAGCCCAGCAAAAACTTAAATTTGCTGCATGGTAATGTTACTAGGTGGCAGAGGATAGGAAGAGGGACATTCTCATGCTAAACCGCATTACACTGTCCAAAAATAAAATGTTATGCCACAAAGCAGGAGATGATGGCCTTAATATATAGTCTTTAAACCTGGAAATAAACAAAACTCCTAAAAAATAATTCCTAAATACAGAGATAATATTTTACCCAATCACAATTTCTTGTGTAGCCAACCTTATTGTGTTTGAGTGCGTTAAGAGGCTTCAATCAGTTCCTCAAGCTGTGGGTGACTTCAGTGAAATGTGTTTATGGATTTAAAAGACAGAGTCAGTTTCAGCTGGCTTAGACCACACTGACACAACCGTGATTGACACCACAACATGGCCTCAGGCGACGTAGTCATGTTATGGGATGTCCGGGTGGTGATAAGGGAGAGCAGCTTTTTTCTTCACTGCAAAACACGAGTGAAAAAGCATTCGCTCTGTTCCGAAACCCAGTCAGCTGCCTAGTAGGGAGTATTTTAAAGCATCATAAGGGAGCATCATTGTGACGAGGTAACTGGAAAAAGATTATTCAAGATGTCGATCAAAAAGCCTCTGCCAAATGCAATAATATAATATATATATAATATAATATAATATAATATAATATAATATAATATAATATAATATAATATAATATAATATAATATAATATAATATAATAAGTAGCGTTTCAGTCAGTGGGGTTTCAGTCAGGGCCTTCACTAACGATCAACACACCCCACGCTGCCGCCATAACACCACCACACACACACCGATGCATACTGAATACAATCATGCACTGTATGCACTACTGTTACAAACCCCACTTTCAAAGTGCTCTTTGGGAAGGGGGCAAGCAACATAAAAGGACACGAGACAAAAAGACAATTCAACTCAGCGTTTAGGTAGCGCCGACACATCGCTGGGCCTCTGGGGCGTTCTATCACTACACATCAAAATTTGATTGGCTGATGACCCACGTCAGTCAAAGTTATTATCCAATGGAAAATGGCAGCTTCAGCGGAAGACTAGCTATACTACTAGTGCTGGTCCACGGAGCTGTGATGCGTTTATGATGACATATGGAAAATACAGCTCAGCCTCACAAAAAAATAACCACACTTTTTTTTTTCTGGAAATACAATTGTAACGTACTGAAATAGACAGTAATTGGATTTTAGACACGTTTGGACACATTCATTTATTTAAATATGAAAAATATATATATTTTTGATTTTGACAGGGCCAGCAGAGAAGGCCCTGATGGCCCTGACAGCCCACCACTGAATATAATATAATATAATATAATATAATATAATATAATATAATATAATATAATATAATATAATATAATATAATATAATATAATATAATATAATATAATATAATATATAATTAGTGCTGGGCAATCAATTAATCATGATTAATCACATCCAAAATAAAAGTTAATGTTTACATAATATATGTGTGTGTACTGTGTATAATTATTATGTATATATAAATACACACTCCATGTATATATTTAAATATTTGCATGTATATTGTCACGCCCGGTTGTAGAACACGCGTTGAAGAAGAAGAGTAGTTTCAGAATCTCTTTAATAATCCACACGAGTAAACTTAAATAATGGCAGGCGAACACACACAACGCAAGCATTAACGAGACCAGACAAAGAAAACTGAAAACACAGGAACTTATATACTGACGATGATGACGTGAACACAGCTGAACAGAATAAAATCATATTAGTTACCATGATGATAAACAAGTAGCGGAACAGAACAAAGGATACCAAAGAATACCAACTAATAGTCCATGAAAGTGAAACTAAAATGACACAGACAGACTATGTGTGACACATATACTGTAAATATATTTATATAATTTATCTTATATATAAATATATTGTATATGAATATAACATTTTACTTTATATATATATATATATATATATATATATATATATATATATATATATATATATATATATATTTATATTATATTTATATTTATGTGTATTTATATAATGTTATAATTCAAAATAGAAAAAGTACAGAACAGACACCACTTTATCTACCAATTATCTAAGATAAGTAGTAAATTATTATTTAACAACAACAACACAAATCCCTAATGTTATGTTGTTCCTAAATACATAATAATGTAATTCCTGCCTAAGTAGAATCTTCCAAATCAGCCACTTACGAACTTCCATTCTAGTCTTAGAAGGCAGCTGCCTTTGGAACAGAGCTGTTGACTTTTGTTTCAGTCTGGCTTGTGAAGGTCATAAAAAGATCACGTGTGTGGATGGAGGAGACTGGTGTTTCTGCTCAGTAAGCGTGTGGTATGAGAGGTGTGGCTGTGAATGTGATGCGTGTAAAAGTGATCCACACCACACAGACTAGTGTGTGTCTCCATCTCAGATTTTTTTTTGCCATTAAAGCACCACTCTAAGAAGGCAAACACACTGTTTCCCTTGTGTAAGAGGCTGTG
Source organism: Paracanthobrama guichenoti (assembly GCA_018749465.1). NCBI lineage: Eukaryota > Metazoa > Chordata > Actinopteri > Cypriniformes > Gobionidae > Paracanthobrama > Paracanthobrama guichenoti. The sequence continues at coordinate 17,170,925 of CM031951.1, forward strand.
TGAGAGCTTCCTTTTGTTTATTTAGTCAAGACCAAGAGCTTCCTCTCTGAGAATGAGACAAACAAACTCCAGTGAGCTGACAGATAGGTCTGTCTGAGCATGCACACACACACACATTTAACAGGGTATCTCATTTCTCACTCTATGGCGTGTGTGATGTGGCCAGTTCTGCGCTTTCGTTGCTAATCTCTTTCAAAGGTCAAAGGTCAATGTGAGTCACCGCGTTGAGAAACAAGGTAATGGAAAAAAAACCTTTGACAAACAACAGTCCTCATTACTCAACTCCTGCTTTATCCATCCGTCCTTCCCTCCCTCTCTCACGCTCTCTCACACATTTTCAATTTCGCCATACCGCAAAATCTCATCCCCTCATCCACCTCTCCACTGTTTCTCATTCATTTCTCTTTCTCTCTCTCCCTCTGTTGACAGGAATTAAGGAATGGCATTAACTGACACTCAATCCACAGGTTGGTCCAATAGAATTCCTCTTTTCCACTCACTGTTAAATCCTGGGCTTTAGACATATCACTTGCCAGCTGCCACTATCCATTCTTCTTTTTTCTTCATACCTCATCCCTCGCTCTCTGCTCATGTGTCCATTTATTTTGTGCTCCCCTACTGATTTTTCATTAAAAGACGAAACTACAAATGGAAAGTCAGTGAAACAGAGGGATTACGGGTGAAAAGTGATGAAACGTTTGCCGCAAAAGGCAGAAGTTAAAGCATGGAAGAAAGTAAATGAGACTTTCTATGGAATGCAAAAAGAGTAATTTTGAAGAATCTTTACACAGACCATTTCCATTTAACAACAGTTCATAGTCACCACTCTCAGACTTGACACAAATCATAAAAGTATTATTAATAGTCTATGCTATATTTTAAGTATTCTGGGGTTAAACAAGGCTATGAAATGATTAAAGCCACAATATGTAATTTTTCGCCACTAGTGGTCGCTTATTCGAAACAATGGAGTAGCTTGATGGCGCCTTGATTTCGGGGAGCTTTTATTATGCCACAGTCGTTGCTTCCGCTTCTTCCGGTCATGTGTATGTGGGATAACGCAGCGCTGTTTTATCATATTAGATACATTTGAGTGTGTTGAAAGTTATGTTATAATGCTAATCTGTGCATTCGCTCAGCGGCTACTATGAGAATGCAGTAAACTAGATCGATATTAGGCATGTTAACCTGGTACTCGAGGTAAATCAAGAAAACGAGATTTAAACAATAAGACTAACTGTGCTGAACTATATAATAATGGTTATTTTTCTGTCTATTAATGTATCCAAACAGTTGCTCACCTGTCTAATAAAACACAATATATTAAAGTGTCTTTGGTGTTTCCATGGTTTCTACAAAATAAAACCGGAAAATGGGGGTAATGTGGGTATGATGTCATTGTGACGCACTGTCCTGGTTAAAATTGCTTATTTCTCTGGATTCAAACATTCTTGGAAACATTTGGGATAATGTAAGTACACAAGTCAACAAATAATTGTGTCAAATAATAATTGTTCTAGTGTTTTTGGGATATTTTAACCCAAAAATCTTACATATTGTGACTTTAAAGGGACATTCTAATTTAATTTAATTATTCCCATAATCGTTTATTTCATTTCATTTCATTTGTTGTGACTGGCTATCCTCTTCACATGTGAAATTAGTCCAACTATTCTCATCTGAGTTTCTAAATAGGAATTGATATGCAAATATTGTAGTATATTATACACTATTTAAAACAAGCAAACAAATTCAGGTTTTCCATGATATGGTCCCTTTATGTTAATGAAAGACTAAATCATGTATGCTGTCCAGGGCTTTGCCAAGAAATCATTCTTAAATCACTGGAAGACTTTTATTTTCTATAACACCAGACAACACAAACACATATCAACAGCTGACAGCTCCAATGTTATTGTTCAACAGAAACAAAAGTGATATAAATTGTTGTTTATGTGAAAAAGAAACCATTAACGGTTCTGTCTCAGTACTGAGGGAACTATAGCACACTGAAGATGGGAGGACGGACACTTTATTAGCTACTCTTCTGTACAGATGGTGTAGAGCAGACGAGTCAGGCCCTCTGGGATCAAAACCTGGGGCTTGATTAAGCACCAGCCCCAGCGAGGGTGCGCATGAGAACGGGGCCACCTGGAGGAGCTTCCCCTGGAGAACTGCACTGCCAACCCTGCCCTCCCTCCGCCTCTGTCAGGATACGCCAAGGACATGAGTGCGAGAATGCTGAACAAAGCAAACCTACGTTGCGTCATATAAACAAATCATTTTAAAAACAGTTCAAGAGGGGCAGAGGGGTGAAACGAAAGAAACAGCTTTCCTTGCTAACGCTTAATAAAATGTTAATCTGTTTGACCCTGAAACTTCCACTTACTGCCTGCCGCCCGGGTCAAACAGGAGGGAGTCGCTCATGATTAAACCTGGAGAATATGTCTGAGCAAACCGAGAAGAACTGAAAACATTCCAGAGGAGATGAGACGTGAGGTACAGGGCCTTTCAGAAGCAAAACACATTAATAAAACAGGTATAAATTCACCCAAGAGCACAGTGATCAAATCACTCAAAATACATTTGGAGGAGATCTGGGGTGGATTCTGAGCACATTTAATAGTTAAAATACAAATTTGGTTTTGTCATTCGCACTCAGCTACATTGTAATGTTTAATGTGATTGCACTGAAAAAGTTTGACGGACTGAGTCTTTAAAGCTCGGTGCTTCTTGAATTTTTTATTTTATTCTGCACTTTTCACTCTTGAGATTTGCTCACCTGATTAATCAACAATTAACTGCTTATATATCAAATTATTTCACTATATTCAATTTACAATCTTACTTCTGTCATATTAACAATTTCCACTAAGGGTTTTGTAAAGAAAAGAAACGTAAGAAATGACAGAAATCATTTTCAATGTCTAAATCTGTTAGATGACGGAACTGTTTCAGTGAACACAATCTCCCATTTAATAAAATGGAAATTGGCATTTTAGACAGGAACACTACCGCTCAAAAGTTTGAGGTCAGTAAGATTTTGTTTAATGCTTTTGAAAGACTCTCTAATGCTTATCAAGGCTGCATTTATTTCATAAAAAATATAGCAAAAACAGTCATTTGAAATTCTGTTTAATATGTATTTTAAAATGTAACATTTCTGTGATGGCAAAGCTACATTTTCCAGTCAATTTCCCAGCATTAACCAGTCAATGTTGAAAACAGTTGTGATACTTCTTAATATTTTTGTGGAAATCGTGGGACAGTGTTTTTTTTTTTTTTTTTTTTTTTTTTTTGTATCCTGTGATAAATAAAAAGTTCAAAACAGCATTTATTTGAAATGTAAATCTGTTGTAACATTCTTAAAGTCTTTGCTGCCACTTTTTGTTTAATTTAATGCAGCCATGCTGAATAAAAATGTGAATTTCTAACTAGCATTAAAAACCTAACATTACATTTCTGAAAATATACAGACAGGTATGAAATGGGGCTGGAAATGCTGCATATTAATGCTACTGTAGGTGTAAATAGGGGGCCTAAAAATGGAGTGTGAAAACTAATATTCAAATCAATATAAAGTTCCTGTAGGTCAAAACAGTGGGTCAAATATTATTAGGATGCACACAACATAGTAATATCACTGCATTAGATAATATCAAATCAAGTGGCATTTATTTGACAGAACAATGGCACAAAATAAGTTTTTAAATCATCAAAAAATACTGTTATTTAGACATAGTTCAAATAAATATATGTAGAATATATTGTATATACACTCACCTAAAGGATTATTAGGAACACCATACTAATACTGTGTTTGACCCCCTTTCGCCTTCAGAACTGCCTTAATTCTACGTGGCATTGATTCAACAAGGGTGCTGAAAGCATTCTTTAGAAATGTTGGCCCATATTGATAGGATAGCATCTTGCAGTTGATGGAGATTTGTGGGATGCACATCCAGGGCACAAAGCTCCCGTTCCACCACATCCCAAAGATGCTCTATTGGGTTGAGATCTGGTGACTGTGGGGGCCATTTTAGTACAGTGAACTCATTGTCATGTTCAAGAAACCAATTTGAAATGATTCAAGCTTTGTGACATGGTGCATTATCCTGCTGGAAGTAGACATCAGAGAATGGGTACATGGTGGTCATAAAGGGATGGACATGGTCAGAAATAATGCTCAGGTAGGCCGTGGCATTTAAACGATGCCCAATTGGCACTAAGGGGCCTAAAGTGTGCCAAGAAAACATCCCCCACACCATTACACCACCACCACCAGCCTGCACAGTGGTAACAAGGCATGATGGATCCATGTTCTCTTTCTGTTTACACCAAATTCTGACTCTACCATCTGAATGTCTCAACAGAAATCGAGACTCATCAGACCAGGCAACATTTTTCCAGTCTTCAACTGTCCAATTTTGGTGAGCTTGTTCAAATTGTAGCCTCTTTTTCCTATTTGTAGTGGAGATGAGTGGACTGCCACAGGACTGCCGCATACTGGATGTTTTTCCCTTTTCACACCATTCTTTGTAAACCCTAGAAATGGTTGTGTGTGAAAATCCCAGTAACTGAGCAGATTGTGAAATACTCAGACAGGCCGTCTGGCACCAACAACCATGCCATGCTCAAAATTGCTTAAATCACCTTTCTTTCCCATTCTGACATTCAGTTTGGAGTTCAGGAGATTGTCTTGACCAGGACAACACCCCTAAATGCATTGACGCAACTGCCATGTGATTGGTTGATTAGATAATTGCATTAATGAGAAATTGAACAGGTGTTCCTAATAATCCTTTAGGTGAGTGTATGATATATATATATATATATATATATATATATATATATATATATATATATATATATATATATATATATATATATATATATATATATTTATTTATTTATATATATACAATTTTCACCAGCTGAAAATTTTAATTCACTGGAAAAAACATAAAAGTTTAGATAAGTTATTTCTAAAAAAAAAAAAATAGTCCTACTATCATTTGTTTGCAGATGCTTGGTTTGATATGTTGTACTGTATGCCACTGTATATAATCGGGTTGTGTGTGATGTTCAGGTTGTATGTGTGAGCCGTGATGCAATCTCTTACAGCCCCACTCCCAGCATCTCACCGCAGGAATGCACAGATAAGCATCGTAAATAAACATCTGTCCTCCCTCTCTCTCTCTTCCCACTCTCTCCCTTTCAATCTGTCCATCTATCAGCCCATTCCTCCCACTGCTCCTTCAATAACTCTCTCTCGTTCGCTCCTAAAGGGTCGTCAGTGCAGTAGATTACAGATAAATCACCCATCTACCTCTGCAAAATCTCCAAATAAATACAGGTGCTGCCCACACCTGAAAGGAGGTTTCTCCTCTAATCTCTTATTCTCTCCGTCGTCTCGCCATCATTTTTAGGAGGAAAGAGAGCAATCTTGCATTATTGCATTATTTACAAACCAATTTAACGGTGTTCTGCTCCATGAATAACCGCTCGCATCCACCCCCATAGGACATATATTGCTAAGAAAGAAGAGGAGGAACTAGGAAGAGAAAGGAGGAAGTAAGCAGACATGGAAAAGTTGTGTTTTAAAATGAATCACTGTTACAGCTTTGAGCATATGGTGCCCCGTCATCACCCGAGATGATGCTAATAAAATGAAGGCGAATGCAACTGACACGCTCACATAGATGCAGAGCCAAATTGTCTCTGATAAGCACCTGTCCCGCCGTTAAGTCAGAGTAAAGAGGTCTGTTAATGATGTATAACGAATTCACTGAATATACCGTGGAGACTAAACACTCAAGGCTCAGCCTCTGAAGTAGGTGAGAAAATCTTTTGAAAATAGTTTTGTGCTTGACAGCTATTTCTGTGAAGTAACTGTCTCCCATATGAGTGTTTTCTCTCAGACAAATTGTTTATTAATTAGAAAGAATGAGTGTGTGTGTGTGTGTGTGTGTGTGTGTGTGTGTACATGAATGCCAGCAGGGAATTAGAAAGAACCAGAAATGTGTGTTTTCCTGAGAAGACTAAAAGACAAAAGAGAAAATAATGCTGAGACCAGCAGAACGTCAGACTGTGTGTGAGAAAGCAGATTGCAAGAAAGTTAGAGTATGCTTTAATGTTAGATTTTTTTTTTTTTTATCCATATAATGATAGTCAATGGGGTCCAATGTTGTTTTAGACCCCACTGACTTACAAAACAGTCGCACAAAACAAAACAGTATTTTTTTTGTCATGCAGAAGAAACAGTTTGGAACAAGGAGAGTGAGTAAAGGATGACAGTTTCTTGTGTCCTTCATGACTTGCATATTATTGAGAGACAGATATTTCGATATTCACAAAAATTTCTGCGAGATCCACAGAAACAGCGGTCGAGACTCACTGGCTTCACTGGGCAAACTACTACACCTGAACAACGGGGTAGGCAGCATGTCATGACTTTTAGAAGTTATATGTATAAATAACCGTTAAAATAACCGTTTTCTATTTTAATAAATTACCTTTATATAATAAACTTTAATACTTTTTTTCAGAATTCTTTCATGACTTCAGAATTTATTTGAAATTGACCTACAGATATTGTTGTTACTGTCCCTTTTGATCAACTTATCAATAATAAAAGCATTAAAGGCTCAGAGACGGCGTTTCGCGCAGGTCTCTCTCATTAGCATTTGCTCCCAAAGGCTCTGAGCGCATCCCGTTTCATACCACCGTAGCGTTAATAAAACTTTAATACATTCCCGAGTCTGTCGGATTCCTTTCCATTGGCTGTGGAGGTGAAGAGTCAAGACTGGAATCAAGATCACTCCCAAAATTCCACGCTCATTCACGGCTACATCAAGCTATGTTTTTGTTTTGTATAAGCGACCTCTAGCGGCAAAACTTACATACTGTGCCTTTAATTCCATACTTGCCAAACTTTTGCACAGTAGCATTCCAGAAGCTTTGATTGGGTAATCTGGATGAACTAATACCACTTTGGCCCTTTTGTGGCCTCGCACCTGGATGACACAATTTCATATTTTCTTGGAACTGAATAAATACGTCCAAACAAGTCTATGAATCATATATACAGAGCTTGGATTATTGACATCATTACCAGGAATTTGCAACATGAAGTTGCCACATGTTGCCACATGAAGTTGCCACATGATCTATATAAATGATAGTCAATGGGGTCCAGTTTTGCTTTAGACCAGACAACAACTTTACTAAATCATTGACTTGCCACATGAACTTCACTGAAACCATTACAACATCTGCAGTTTCAGAAATCAAACAGATGGTCCCTAATTTGAGCACAACAGGTGGCATAACAATTAATGTTAGCTAAAACTTTATTTATTAAAACATGGAAATGTTATCCATTTGTTAAAGATATTTCAAGAAGATACGGATCCCGACAGGTTACACTAAAGTGGCAGTTTGATCTCAGGGATTCCAGAGATCCTTCCCTGCCATCATTTTACCCTTAGGGCAAAGCTTCCCAGACACATATTAAGCCTAGTTCAAATCTAATAGCTATATTTTAAACCATGAATCATTACTTTAAGCACAAGATTAGCCAGTCCAGGAAATGACGCCATATCCACTCGCTCAAACGTCTCTGTGTGCAGAACAAGAATAATACTGGAGAATGAATTAAAGTCGAATCAGCTGAAAGATCAGTGGTTAGAAAAGAATATATTGAAGACTGGACAGGCTCTGGTAACTTATTACATTTAAATATATGATTCACTACTTCAAAATGACAAATGATGAAATTACTAACGATTTTCCTTATAATAGGGTTCTTTATGAAAATGACAGAAGCAGCACGAGTAACACTATAAGCTCTGAATGACTTGAGGCTGTACTCTAATAACATTTTACCCAGAAAAAGTACAATATATAGTGAATTATTTACAATAGTCCAATATAGTACAAACCCGATTCCCAAAAAGTTGGGACACTGTACAAATTGTAAATAAAAAAGAGAATGAAATGATGTGAAAGTTTCAAATTTCAATATTTTATTCAGAATACAACATAGATGACATATCAAATGTTTAAACTGAGAAAATGTATCATTTTAAGGGAAAAATAAGTTGATTTTAAATTTCATGGCATCAACACATCCCAAAAAAAGGCCATGTTTCCCACTGTGTGGCATCCCCTCTTCTTTTTATAACAGTCTGCAAACGTCTGGGGACTGAGGAGACAAGTTGCTCAAGTTTAGGAATAGGAATGTTGTCCCATTCTTGTCTAATACAGGCTTCTAGTTGCTCAACTGTCTTAGGTCTTCATCTTCATCTTTATGATGCACCAAATGTTTTCTATGGGTGAAAGATCTGGACTGCAGGCTGGCCATTTCAGTACCCGGATCCTTCTTCTACACAGCCATGATGTTGTAATTGATGCAGTATGTGGTCTGGCATTGTCATGTTGGAAAATTCAAGGCCTTCCCTGAAAGAGACGACGTCTGGATGGGAGCATATGTTGTCCTAGAACTTGGATATACCTTTCAGCATTGATGGTGCCTTTCCAGATGTGTAAGCTGCCCATGCCACACGCACTCATGCAACCCCATACCATCAGAGATGCAGGCTTCTGAACTGAGCGCTGATAACAACTTGGGTTGTCCTTGTCCTCTTTAGTCCGGATGACATGGTGTCCCAGTTTTCCAAAAAGAACTTGAAATTTTGATTGGTCTGACCACAGAACAGTTTTCCATTTTGCCACAGTCCATTTTAAATTAGCCTTACCCAGAGAAGACACCTGGGCTTCTGGATTGGCACGGTGAATGGCACGGTGGATTGTGTTCACCGACACAGTTTTCTGGAAGTATTCCTGAGCCCATGTTGTGATTTCCATTACAGTAGCATTCCTGTATGTGATGCAGTGCCGTCTAAGGGCCCGAAGATCACGGGCATCCAATATGGTTTTCTGGCCTTGACCCTTACGCACAGAGATTGTTACAGATTCTCTGAATCTTTGGATGATATTATGCACTGTAGATGATGATAACTTCAAACTCTTTGCAATTTTTCTCTGAGAAACTCCTTTCTGATATTGCTCCAGTATTTTTCTCCGCAGCATTGGGGGAATTGGTGATCCTCTGCCCATCTTGACTTCTGAGAGACACTGCCACTATGAGAGGCTCTTTTTATACCCAATCATGTTGCCAACTGACCTAATAAGTTACAAATTGGTCCTCCAGCTGTTCCTTATATGTACATTTAACTTCCCTGCCCTCTTATTGCTACCTGTCCCAACTTTTTTGGAATGTGTAGCTCTCATGAAATCCAAAATGAGCCAATATTTGGCATGACATTTCAAAAATGTCTCACTTTCAACATTTGATATGTTATCTATATTCTGTTGTGAATAAAATATAAGTTTATGAGATTTGTAAATTATTGCATTCCTTTTTTATTCACAATTTCTACAGTGTCCCAACTTTTTTGGAATCGGGTTTGTATTTAATGAGGTAACATGATATCACAATAACACTAACAGTAAAACATCCAATGTGTGCATGTCAGATTTCTGTGATATATAAAGTCTCATTTTGGTCCTGTCCACACGAAGCCAGAGCTTTCCCTATCCAATCTTTTTTTTCTCGTTTCAAGAAATATCTGCGTACACACAAAAGCAATGAAAATGACTCAAAACGCTGTAGTATACATGCCAGGCCAGTCTGTGGCACTGTAATTTTGCCACAGAAATACACTAAAAACGGAGAAGAAGAGTTGTGGCTAGAAGGGGTACAGCAATGGTAGGATGTGAGGCAAAATCTCACAATAAAATAACAATAAATACATTTGCTACTTACCAGATGTGTTTTATTAACGCCTACACCCTACCCTACCCTTACAATAATGCAAATACAGTAATGACGCAATATTGTTGTGCGTATGCCCAGTGCCCGTAGTTGTATCACTTTCTAGTCTTTACTGCACGGGACGTGGTGTGATGACATCACTGTTTCACTAAATATACGGATTGGCTGTACACACGAAAACGCAGGGGTGTCATTTTCAGATTTATCCATTCTGGGACCAGGTTTAAAAAAATATTGGTTTCATGCTCCAAAAACGCCGGATCCGTGTGGACGAAATGCTGATATGATACAAAATTTGTACGTATACAGCTAAACGCGTCTCTGTGTGGATGGGGCCTTTGATTGATCTCTCTTTCCATCTCTTGTAAACTAAGACGCATACACATACACATGACCCCAGAGCAGAATGAATGGCTTTGATAAGCCCCTGTAATACATGAGATACCTCTAAATCAGCGTGGCTGATCCGTGGTGCAGCAGCACGCAGGCCCCTCTCTCCTGAAAGCAAGCCGGAGGAAACTACCAGCCTCTGAGCCAAGATGGCCGCCAGTGCTGGTTCCTAGCCACTAGGAAGTGCCTAGAGGTCCGACTTCCTCTGGCGCCAACCAATCTGAATCCACCCTTATTTGTTTTGCACCGGTCTCACGGCCCCGGTTTTTGTATCGGTTTCCCATTTGGACTCTCTCTAAACAAGCATGACCTGCGTTATAACTGCCCCCTTCAGAGAAAAAGGGAATTAACAAAAGTAATTCAAACCAGCATTTTGTGGCATTTGGGAAGAATTTAGTGCATTAATGGAAGTATTTCGATTTAGGTGTACCCCAAGGAGCGAGAGAGAGAAAGACAGAGACAGAAATAATAAAGAAGTCTGGATTGAGTTAGAATCTGAGATTGATTTGATGCGATAGCGGTCAAAGCACAAAGCTAAAGATTCACTTTTAGTTGGTTCTCTACAGGAGGGCACATAACTCTGAGCCCTACAGACTAAACACACAGTGTGTTTCATCCACCCAACACTCACAACTACAGCAGAGCTCACATACAGTCACAATACTGGCATAGAAGCTATTCAGGGCTACTAAAAACACATACTGCTATGCCATTACCACACAATCAACTAAAATACTCTGCATTTTTACAAATATTTTTTACAACTAAAAGGGATAATAATATATATTTTTTGGGGGTTTTTTTGTCCCGAATAAGATATTTTACATAAAAGATGTTTACATATAGTACACACTGAGGACAACTGAGGGTCTCAAACACAACTATTAAAAAAGGTTAAAACATTCACTGACGCTCCAGAAGGAAACAAGACACATTAAGAGCTGGGGGTGAAAACTTTTGAATTTGAAGATCAAGGTAAATTGTATTTCATTTGTTTTCCGGGAAACATGTAATTATCTTCTGTTGCTTCCTGGCAGTACTAAACTTTTTTTTTTTTTTTACAAAATAAGAAAAATTTGGACATCTTCATCCTGTTCAAAAGTTTTCACCCCGGCTCTTTATGCGTCTTGTTTCCTTCTGGAGCATCAGTGAATGTTTGAACCTTTTTAAATAGTTGTGCTTGAGTCCCTCGGTTGTCCTCAGTGTGAAAAGATGGATCTCAAAATCATACAGTCATTGCTGGAGAGGGTTCAAATAAACAAAAGATGCTGGAAAACTGAGGAATTTGCAGGACCTGGAGGATTTTTCTGAAGAACATTGGGCAGTTTAACTGCTCAAGACAAACAAGAGACTCATGAACAACCATCACAACAAAAAACAGCCATGGATCATCCAGGGAACGACACAGTATTGAGAATCAAAAGTTCATAAACTTTTGAAAGGGGTCGTTTTTATAAATTCAGCTATTTTTTTGTCTTGTGGACTATATGTAAACATCTAGTAAAATATCTTATCCAGGACAGTACTAAATAAAAAAATAACATGCAGTTTGTATGATCCCTCTTATTTTGTTAAAATTATTCACAGATTTTGCACAAGGGGTGTGTAAACTTTTGAGCAAGACTATATATATATATATATATATATAGACTTAGTGAACATAAAATTATTATTCCCAAATATATCATTATAATAAAAAATATATATATTTAAAAACTAAAAAATAAATACAACATTTCACTTCTTTCCTACATCATTTCCAACAAAGGATTCAGTGAAAGCAAGAAACATTGCATTTGTGACTCTGAGCACTAACATGCTGCCGCGGAGCTAAAAAACCTGAAATCCCAAAAGGCCGTCAGGGGTGTTAATAGATTCCTGTATGTAGAGCATCTTTTCATGAACAGGTTGAATCCTGCATACGATTTTCAATTAAAACAGACTGCAATGAACTCCAAATTGAGACGTGTTTAATCAACACCTTTTGATGTGTTTGTGTGCGTGCGTTTAAACCGAATTAGAAAGCGTGAGATGAGGAGATGATAGTGGTCGTGTTCAGCATGTTGAAGGTGAGAGGAATCAGATGGTGTGAAGGAGACAGATAGCGAGATCAAAGGGAGGTGCAGAAAATAAATAAAGGAGGTCTCATCTTCAGACACGGCCCTCTCCTCGCCGACAGAGACTTAGTTTAACACACAACCATTTCTCTCATCCGTTCAGACACTTTCTGTTGCTTTGAAAGGGTTATAATGTACAGTAAGCCTGCAGAAAGTAAAAGTAGAGAAAAATAAATGAAGTACACAAATGAACAAATCTATAAACCAAAGATAAAAGCATCACTTTATATTATTTCATTAAATCGACTGACTTCAGACTAAACAATGCATAAGGGCCCTATCATACACCCGGCGCAATGCGACTAGTTTTTGCTAGTTTCAACCTATCGTTTTCACGTCCAATTGTTTAAATAGTGAATGCACTCGCGCCCATCTGTTCGCCCATGGCTGCGCTGGTCTGAAAACGAGGCGTGTTAAGGCGCATTGTTGGTTTGCCATTTTGAGGCAAATGAAAACAACCATTGACCAACAGAAACCTGGTCTAAAGTCAATAGCGCAGCATTTTTTGTGTTATTTAAAGGGCGTGTTAGTAATATGCGCCTATGGGTGGATGCACAACATGCCTACACTATGCTTATTACACACAGAGACTCACAGCAGCACACAAACATTTTTAAATATTAAAAATAAAAGGATTCCTCTCTGGAGAAGCGTTCAGTCTTTCCGCTCGCAAATTCCGCCATGTAAACATGGGTGGAATGGGAGATGAGACTCTGATTGGTTTACTGTGTGTTATGCCCAAAACACACCCATGACTCATTAGGAGACTAGGTACAAACCTTTTGGACCAGGCGCCTGCCACGTGGACCGTTTTTTCCATTGTTAAATTAGCAATAGCCGAATCTATTGCTAATTTAACAATGGAAAAAACGGTGCACTTAGCACGCCCTAAGTGCACCTGCGCCATGCGCTTCAGACCATGCACTCAGATTGTTAAAATAGAGCCCTTAGTGTTGTTGTATTTGCTGACTTTATGTTGATTCTTCAATATGAATCATTTCCTGAAAGGTGTCTGTGTCCATCCATACAATTATGGTGACAGCATCAAACTTCAAGCTAAAAAATAAGAAAGCACTCTAAGTCGAATTGAATTTAAAACATAGTTATAAATATCAGCATTTAACTAAATTTTTATTTTTATTTTTTATGTATCTACTCTACAGGGACATTGTGAACAATATCTGTGAATTTCTATTTTTGTTTCTATTTCTTTTTCTCTGAAAACTCATTGAATGAACCATTTAAACAGGCAAATTTGCTAAAATCAGTAAAAGTAATAGTGAAGCTACTTTATTCTTTTATAGGTTTAGAGTTTTGGCTAGTCTGTAGTAATCATAATTAGCCTTACATAAAAACATCAGAAGTCTATTCTCATTTAGTGAGATAAATGTGTGTCTGCACCGTCTGTAAACAGATAATTTCCCCCTCACATTCCTCTTCCGTTCACCCTTGGGCAAATGATACCAGATTTTCCTATAAAGGCTTGTACACAGCCTTGGAAGACAATGTCGCCTAGATATAAACGATCAAATAATGTGTGGAGAAGCATCAGAAATGGACACACAGTCCTCAGGGTGTGCTGACAGAGAGGTTTAACAGCCATGATGGGACGTTTCTTTGATGTCCCTCCAACTAGTGCAGTTTTTACAATTGAGATCACAAGAAGCAAGTAAGTTACGGGTGGGCAGCAGCTGGATCAGAATGTGTGTGTGTGTGTGTGTGTGTGTGTGTGTGTGTGTGTGTGTGTGTGTGTGTGTGTGTGTGTGTGTGTGTGTGTGTGTGTGTGTGTGTGTGTGTGTGTGTGTGTGTGTGTATTCCTTTAAAATGGGCTGAAGGACATTTAAACTCCAATTACACAGTGCCAGAACAGGTCTATTTTATCCAGCATGACAGCCAGATCAATTACCATATTAACACACACACACACACACACACACACACACACACACACACACACACACACACACACACACACACACACACACACACACACACAGATCTGTTTAGGTAAAAAAAAAAAAAAACAAAGATCAAGAGTAAAAATGTAATCGTTCAATAGCTTAATTGCTTCATCAGACATATAAGCAACGTTAAAGCAAATATTCTTAACATGAAAAGGCCTCATATAATATCGAAAAAGTAACTAAAATCTAATAATGAAAATCAATACTAAACACATAATAAGAATTCTAAAATTGCTATAATATTAATATGTGTGTGTGTGTGTGTGTGTGTGTGTGTGTGTGTGTGTGTGTGTGTGTGGGTCAAATATGGACAAACCCAACCACTGGTTTATTTTTTTTTTAATTTTGGTAACACTTGGGGAACACATATTCACTATTAACTACAACTCCTGCCTCAATAAACTTTTACATTTTACAATAAAATGTACTAATTAATAGTATGGTAGTTTTGTGGTATTTTGGTTTCGATGTCGAGTAGGATTAAGGGATGTAGAATAATGTCATGCAGAATAAGGCATTAATATTTGCTTCATAAGTACTAATAAACAGCCAATATCCTAGTAATATGCATGCTAATTCAGCAAGAGTTGAACCTTAAAATTAAGTGTTCTGAAAAATTTTAAACCCAATAGTTGGGTTTGTCCATATTTGACCCAAACATGGGTTGAAATAACCCAGTATTTTTTAGAGTGTATAAACTTTGATTTAATACATTTGAGATCGGAAAGATTAGAAGTTAATTTTATATGGTCATCTGTCTTTTTTTCTGTTACTCTATAATATGTTCAATCTTAATCTTAATCTCTTGTCATCATAAACTTTTATTTTTGTCCCCATTGAACCCCTTTAAAATATAAACTAACAAACAAACATTACATATAAAGATATATAATCTTCCTCCATCCAGAAGAAAGTGTTTCATTTTTAAGTTTGGCATCTACTTGGGCGTTCTGGAAGATGGTTCTGTTTATTTGTGTTTGTCTATTCAGCATTGAGATCCAGGACACTGAAGTCTTGTGTGGGATCCACTTGATTGATGCACATATTTGGTGACTAAATAAATAACAGTTTTCGGAGGTGAGCACAGAAACATGTGTCAGCTTTGAAAAATAAGAGCCTGTTTCTCTGCTATACACATTGCTGGACGATTTGTTTGCATATTCACATGTTAAACCAGCCAGGATTCAGAAGGACTGAGGAACGGTACAGAGTCACTAGCGTCACAGTCACAACAGGCGTTAGGAATGTTATTACTTGACCAACTTTACCAACCTCAAATGAACTTCTGCTGTTTTCCCCCTCCAAAAACATGTGTGGTCCTGGTATTCTACTCTACTCATAAAATGGGTTTATATCCTGCCAAAAATATTGGTCAACACAATTAAACACAATAAAGATAATTGCACAATTGTGTTTCAAAGGATTCAAAGGAAAAATGTATAAAAAGGTTTTTTCTTTCTCTTCATCCAGTGGAGGTTTGTGATCATGAGAGTTGAAAAAATATATATAAAGAGTAACAGAGATTTAACAGCAGAAAAGCATGCAGATGGAGAGCTCAATTTAATCCAACATTAACAAAGTCATGCATTATAACTTCCATCACAATTATTTTTATTTTTTCAATAAATAAATATATGCTATGTCATATTTTGTAAGTTAAAAATATGTATAATATGAAGTCAAATGCAACTTTTAACATCTACTTAAAAGCTTCAGTCTGCTTCTCTTCTCTTGTACTCTTCATCAGAACTTAAATTGTCTGTACCAGAAGCTCAGCAATACGAAACAGATGGCACTATTAGAGCATTATCATATTTCTAAATGAAAATGAAGAGCAGGGTTATTGGAGGGGCTCAGTCTGGCTTTGGCTGAGTTAGAGCTGTTGATTGCAGTGATAACAGGACAGAGAATAGAGCGGAGCTTGCAAAGTAAACCGCAAGCTTATGCCAGCACGTTTTTGCTGTCCTGAGAAACCCTATTTCTCAATTTTGGGCAAGTTATATTGTATTTATTTCTCTATTTTTCATTCTACTGGTGTCCAACAAACCTAAGAATGAAACATTACGTCAAACACTGCCAGAAATACAGTACAATGTCCTTTTTGTATGCCCATTCATATTTTAAGCAGACAATTTTCTTGATATAATAACTTGCTTATTACAAAATAAATTTGTATGTATGTATGCATGAATAAAAATGTCAAATGTCTCATAAATGTCATTACAATTACCTTTGATTAATTCATTGCATTCTTGCCGGAAAAAAACAAAAAACAATAATTACATTTTTACTGCCCCAAACTATATAATATACATATATTATAGTATACATATATATATATATATATATATATATATATATATATATATATATATATATATATATATATATATATATATATATATATATATATATATATATACATACATACATACATACATATATACACACACATACATATACATGGGTGTCGGAACCATTGTATGTGGGTGGGAGACAAGACCCACCCACTTTTAAGACCAATGATATTGGACCCACTCACTTTTATCGTCTCTAATTCAGCACATCTGTTTACCTACCCCTAACTGACAAACACTTATTATCAAACTTACTATTAAAATTTCTAATATTTTCTTAATGTTTATTGAAAATAAATGCCTTTCCAATCTGTTATGTGATGGGAAAAGAGAGTAGAACCTCGGGTCAATTTATGTCAAAACTAGATGCCATGTATCTTACCCCAATGCTATTGCTGCTAATTTTGTCTGACCCAATTAGACATTTAGTAAGCAAGGCGATATATTTATACATAATGTAAATGGCATTAAGTATATAAATTCTACTCAGTAAAAAGATTTCTGGGAGAGGACCCACCCACATTTTGTTTGCTTCCGACATATATATATATATATATATATATATATATATATATATATATATATATATATATATATATATATATATATATATATATATATATATATATATATATATATATATATATATATATATATATATATATATATATACACATACATACATACACACATATATATATACACACATATATATATATATACACATATACACACATATATATATATACACACATATATATATATACACACATACATATATATATATACATATATATATATACATACATATATATATACATACATACATACATATATATATATACATATATATATATACATACATATATATATATAC
The DNA here is from genome assembly GCA_018749465.1 of Paracanthobrama guichenoti. Taxonomy (NCBI): domain Eukaryota; kingdom Metazoa; phylum Chordata; class Actinopteri; order Cypriniformes; family Gobionidae; genus Paracanthobrama; species Paracanthobrama guichenoti. Next base: position 17,188,468 of record CM031951.1, read on the forward strand.
ATACATATATATATATATATATATAAATATATATATATACATATATATATATACATATACATATATACATATATATATATACATATACATATATACATATATATATATATATATATATATATATATATATATATATATATATATATATATATATATATATATATATATATATATATATATATATATATATATATATATATATATATATATATATATTAGAGAGAGAGAGAGAGAGAGAGAGAGAGAGAGAGATTAGAACCCAATATTATATAGATTATCCTCAGAGCCATGTGTTCTGCGGTTGTAGACACTGCACTCAGATCACAATAAACTAGTATTTAGTTTGGGCAAGCAACACAACTGACAACAAACAACAGCTGGCTTGAATAAAAGCCAAAAGTAAACAAACAACATTTGTCTTCGTTTGCAACTTTACAGCTACTCGCATTCTGGATTTCTCATAAGAGCTTTGCTGCTGGTGATCATGCTGAGATTGAATTGCGTTAAGAGGCAAAATTCTCTTCATAATGAACAGATTTGGATTAATGTCAGCCTTTGAGAGATAGCACATCTAAATGTCAGAGCCAAATTACCTGTTGCTAACAGATGTGTACTTTACTCAACTGTCCGAAATGAGCACAGATGTTTGTTGATGACTTTGCTGTAATAAAGAAAATAAATCTAGATAAATAAAAATATTTTCAAAAGTAAACCAAATCAAGCTGTTGCTATGCAGTTGCTAGCATTAGATTTTTAGCATTAGTGGTTCTGGATGTTTGCTTGATGGCCGCTTGCTAACCTAAGTCAAAAGTGCCCAGACACAAGATTATTTGGTCATTTGGACAGATACTGTATGGCCAATCCTTTAATGCAAGTCTATGAGATTTCGTTCAATCGTCCATCACGATAAAATTGTGTGAATGTCTAGAAAAATAATAGTACACTTCTCCTAAATGAGCCTGAAAGCCCCCTAACCCCAAGTATGAGCAATAGTAGTAGTGATGTTTGCCTTTGCAAACACCACTAATGATATTTTTTGCTTAAAGGAGGAGGATGTGAAGGATGTCGTTTATGGCGAGACCTGCAGGTCAAACCTTCTGTTGTGTGCAGGTTGTTAGCGATACGGCTGTTTGTAGTAGCCAGTGTTTTTTTTTTTTTTTTTTTTTTTTTTTTTCTGTGCTACATCTCAGCAGACTCCAGACACCTAAAAAACTGTTTGGGAAGGCCAGTGGCTGGGCTGGAGTCCAGTAATGAACAATTACCCACATCCACTCCACAGCCTCATTGCACCTTTAGCCCTCAGCACAACAGGACACACATCACACATAATGATAGCATCAGAAAGGAAGTATCCCCAACAGCGGAGAAACACTATCTGCTGCAGCCATCCATCCATCCATCCATCCATCCATCCATCCATCCATCCATCCATCCATCCATCCATCCATCCATCCACCATATATCTGACTATTCAGACTATCCATTCAACTGTCTAACCATCCATCCATCCATCCATCCATCCATCCATCCATCCATCCATCCATCCATCCATCCATCCATCATATATCTGAATATTCAGAGTATCCATTCAACTGTCTAACCATCCGTCCATCCATCCATCCATCCAAACAAGAAAAAAAAAAGAAAAAAACTGTATCGAACATCCATGGAACAAATCTAGGCTATATGGTTTTATCAGGATTTATTGCTCTCTGTGCAATTTTTGTTCTATCCTCTATGATTGTTATTTGTCAGATTATGTTATATGACCCCAGTGAGATCTTGGGTTAAAGCCAAGGCAGACATCAGCAATATTTTATGTCAGACAGTACGGTACACATCTTCACGCAGACTCTGGTCATGATTGACTGTTTCTGCGTTTTATCATCAATTGCGTCACATTCTGACATTCTCATTGACATGCAAAATTGAAATGGTACCATAAAAAGCGCGAGGAAGCCCTTGCATTAATGTGAAAAGGGCTGGAGTGTGTCAGGGCTAATGAAAGAGGGAATTTATGCTCATTCTTCAGAGCGAACTCAAAGTAATTACAAATCATAACAAACGGAATGAGAAATTAACAAATTGTTAGTTGCTTATATAGACAAGCGTATATAAACATTTTTCAATTAATGTAATACACAGACACCAACATCCTCGACTGCTGTTTTCTTATTGATTTTTCATTAGACAGACATCTAATAAGTATCCACATATGCAGGACTACAACCCAACATTTATTTGCATTTATTTGACAATACCTGAATTGATCTCACATAGCAAAATTGTAGTATAAAAATAAAAATAAAAATAAAAAAACATACAGAGTGCACTGACTTAGTATAAAAAAGGGTAATTTCTTCTTCTCGGGCCTGACTGCCCAAGAAAACAAAACTCCCATTTCTAATGTAACTCAGAAACCTCGGAAAACAGACTTCACCATCAAGACGACACAACGAGTAAATAATGGGCACTAATCTTCCCCAGCCGCCCTCTGCCCTCCCACACTCCCATTCTCTTTTTCATCAAGTCCCCACTCATTCTCTCGCTCTGTCTGTTTTTACGAGGTGTAACCATTCTCAGTTTTACAGTAATGGTGGGGCTCATTATCCCTCCATTTCATAATCCCTGCATGTGTGACTCTCTCGTTTTGGATGTGTGACTCTCTCGCCGAGGTGCCTTTTAAAGGCATGCCACCCTTACCAAGGGCTCTGGAAATAAGATGTTTTGGTCATTAACTTTTATCCCTTGACTGGGTGAGCCATTTACAAGAGAATGCCAGAACCTCACAATCATAAAAAATATCTAAGATGCAGAAATGGTGACGAGGAAAGCGAATAAACGAATGAAGACGTGGATAGTAAGATAATTAGAGAAGCTTTTGAGCCAAATTATCCGATGCCAAGTGTTTAAGTGTGTGTGTGTGTGTGTGTGTGTGTGTGTGTGTGTGTGTGTGTGATGCAGTCAGAAAAACTGTTGAACGGCCTTGTCTTCTTTTTTAATTAAGTGTTTACTTTGAGACAAACCAGCACTGTGTCATGTACGATAAAACATTTCATAAAGCAATATTCACTGCATTATACTGGCAAATAAGACAGATAGATAAAGGGATAAAAATAAATGGAACTGTGGAATGTGGCTATTTTAGGTCTTGTAGTCATTGTCCTTGTGGGTTAGAAGGGATTACTTTCACAATTGTTGGTTGAGTAATGGTGGCCATTAAAAATGTTAAACCGCCACAGCAGGGTACTTGCATATTATGCCTGGTGCATTGTGGGTAACTTGGCCATCCTTTGGGATTTGGGCGAGAAGTCATTGCATCGAGGCAATATGTGAAGCTGTGAACCCTGTAATTTAGAGCGTCTGATTGTATGTATAAGTGAGTGTGTAGTTGTGTGTACACCCTTAAGTGCATATACAGCAACATTTTAAAAACACAAAACATTTCTTAAACTGACTTTAAATTAAAAAAGCGATGCAAGAGCTATTTTATAGATAATTCATAAAATATTCTAATCTGCCTTATTTTTACTATATTATTAATGTATTTTGCTATATTTTTACAAGCCAAAAGTGCAGGCATATGTAGTGGATGTGACATGCAGTGAGTTCCAGTGCGCGCTCTGTCTTCAGATGGCCGTACAGACAGTATTTTGGACCATTGCCGAGATAATTACTGAATGCATTTGTGTTGAAATTGATTCATTGGCGGTCGATAAGCTTAATTGATTAAATTATTAACATTCCCAGTCATTTTCAATGCAAGTGCTGTAAACCATTTGTGGAGGTCAATTACAATTTTGATTATTTCATCTGTTTTTTAAATTGGGAAGAATATGTCAGCCAAGTAAATTGCAAAGGCAGGGCAATTATTATACGTGGAGCCACATAAGGGACATTGCATTGTGATCTGTCACACAATGAATGAAACAGCTATAGCATGCTACACTTCAAAATGTCTTCAGAAATGTAAAAAAGAATAAATACAAATAAAAAAACCGTTCCAAAATCTATCCATTAACATGTCTTTATTCACTGGCAAAAGCTGCAATATTTTTTACATAAAACTGTGATAAAAATGCAGACCAACCTTTTTATTTGTAATAGCTAAATGGACTCGGTTTGCTCAATTAAACATGCAATGTAATGAGATCATGTCACAAACTTAGTCAGGTCACACAATAATGCCTATTGTTTCACTTACTAAAGAAGATTGTATGCAGTATACAGTATACTTGTCAGGGTTATGTCTTGTTTTTATGTTTGTACTTGCTTGAGTTTGACTGAGTTTTGCACCTCATGTTCATTTAGGGGGCGTTTGCACAACACTACAACACACATAGTGTTGTAGTGTTACAACGCAGTACAACGCACATAGTGTACAACTATAAGCACATAGTGTTTCTTTACAAAGTGACATCGCCTGGCAGCAGAGCACAGCACTTTTAAATGTTTGTGCTGATTAGTGTGAATGGTGAATTTTCAGGAATGTTGTTGTCTGTACAAGAAAAACACAAAGGAGAAACGTTACCGTTTTTAGTACATTGTTGTTGTGTAAATGTACCTTTACACTGTAAACCCGAATAAAGCTGGGTACACACTGTGCGATTTTGGCCACGATTTGGCCGTCTGAGACAAAGTTTGCAAATCCTAAAAGATTCTTCTGATCCTAGGCTAAAACCTGAAGTCTTTGATCGTTAGTTTGACATGTTCAAAGGATCAAATTTTACCTTTGCCGAAATTCTGGCAGTGTCAGAAGCTTTGGTGCACAGTCCTGCAGTGTGACTTCTCCTATGACAACCATCAAATTATCTTCGTTTTTCAAGACAGACTATGACCAAAATGAGCGCTAGAGATTTCTTTGTAGCCACCATTTCATTCCTGCGTGTAATGCAGCTCACTGTCACCGAAACGAGCCATTCATTAATGATATAAAACTCCGGACAAGTTTTCTTGCGTGCGTACGTTTTAGTGCGCCTCAACTATCGTACAGGCTGACATTAATGACAACTTAGGTCTTACAGTGTGACATGGCTTACAGAGAGGATCATGTTCGTACAGTCTGACTAGAAACAATCGTAAAGGACTTTTATAAATCACAGTGTACCCGGCTTAAGTTGGCAAAACTCAACAAAAAAAAAAAGTTAAGAAATTTAAAGTTTTAAAGTAAAATAGCATACTAAGTGAAAATAGTGATATGTTCTATTTACACCATATAAAGGTAGTTCTTTGCAATATGTGTAAATAGTAATTAGATGCTATGTATACTTTATTTTGACAGATACATACTATTTGCACCTCAGTATTGTTATAAATAACAGGATGCAATAATAACAGTGTAAATTATTATATTTATTAAAATTATTAAATGGATGCTGCCTTAATGGGACAATAAAAACCCTCCCTACACCTATCCCTAATCCTAACCAATAAACGCTTTTATTATTATTAAACATTTCTTTAGGCACTTTATTCCCAATTTTAGGGCATTTTCTTATTTTTATTTGAAAGTAAATGCCTTTCTGAGGTGATATGTGGTAGGAAAAGAGAGAGGGAGCTCTGCAAAAGGCAGATTTGAACCCGGGTCGATTGCTTCAAAACCTAGATCTAACAACAAGGCACGCTATTTGCGCTTGGTGTAAATAGACCCTCTGTTAAATATTTCGCGTTGGAAACTTGGCTAGCTCTAGCTAGCTAATTCACTAAACGCTACCTTGTTAATTGGTAACACAATGATTTGATAGCATTAGCATAGCATAGCACTTGTTGAATGATTACAGCAATATAAAACATTTAACATACTGTAAATCTGTTCTCAAACTAAGCTCATGCTCCACCCGTCACCATGATGGTATTTAATGGCATTAATCTTGCACACACACACACAAACAAACATTTTATAACACTTAATTTTAGCATCTACTCTCCCTTTTGAGTGTCAAAAGAAACCCCAGCCCAGTGAGAAATCCCAGCCCAGTTTCAATTTAATTTAAGTTTGTCTAAATTAAAAGAAACTCATAAAACTCAAAACAATGAAACAATTCAGATTACTTAAAATGTGTCTGTGAACTCAAAAGAAAAAGAACGTTCTAAATACTCATAAAAGTTAATTTGACTGAACTACTTTGTATAATTTGAGTTGGCTCTACTCAAACCAATTCATTATTTTGAGCTTTAGGGTTTACGGTTCAATTAATTGGTTTCAGTGTATTTAAACTCTGTGTTCATTTCAGTTCTTTGTCCGCTGACATCACGTTTAGTGCGGTTATCCAGTTTGTGTCATGTTTCCTGAGTCCATTGTTTATTAAACTATATCACTGATCCTTTCTCCCTCGTCATTGCAACCGGCAGTGACAATACTATAGTAAGCTTGTATATTATTCTATACATAGCCTTAACAATGGAGAATGTTTTGATTCATTTTTTGATTGACAATTAAGCTGCTATTAATTCAACAATTAGCAGCATCAGGAAGACCTAATTTCTCTTGCTCAACGGCATGCTCTTACTTACCTGCTAACACTATTAATTTTTTTCCTAGTTATGATAATTAAGACAATTACCTAGCTACTGTGATAAATTAATACAGTCTCAGATTCAGTTCCAATTTTTTTTATGGCATGACAACAATACACGTTGCAAAAGCATAAACAATTCCTCATGCACAACAGACTGTGAATACATATTAGATTAACTGAACGTTTGAACAGCAGTATTTCTGTATTGAGAGGTAATATTATTGTTGTTTTTAAAATAGTCCATTTGTTTGGTTTTGATCAACAACACTTAATGTTGATCACCACAATGCCTAAACAAATATGCATGCATATTTATCCATAAAAATTATAATAAGGACACCCAATGTATTATATATTACACATATTATATTACATCTGCTTGAAGTTATAATCCCTGATATGTTAACATAGCTGTCACACTGTGCTGATTAATGAGCATTGTTCCTCCTCTGACCACTGCTATTGTTCCAACAAGAGTCTTTTAAAACCCAGAGCTGTTCTGAGGGTAGTAAAACATGCTCCAAATGTCCTAGCTGTGAAACACGTTTCCACCCACTGTGGCAAATGAGAAATGACTGCTGTGGCACTCCCATGGATTAAAATAAAAATGCAATGGGTCACTCCTCACCCTTTCCTAATGAGTCTCTGAAGAAACCTGTTTCTCTGGACAGTTTCCATGAAAAAGAAATCTATGACCATCATTCAGTCAAGCATGTTGCCAAACACGCATCACATGACATGCACACCGGATATACATCAACCTGCCTTAACCGGTGTGTTTGGCACCACACACATGCCCGTACATAAATTTAAAAGCATATCATCATTCCCTCGAACCCATCAAAGCAATTCCTTCCAGCCTCAGGATAAAGCCCTGGTGGCTCTGTCTTGATCCCTTTGAACTCAATTTAAAAGTAAATATGCTGTTCTCCTGCTGTGTGTCAAAGCGTCAGACGCTCTGTAACGGTACCCTCACATACTTAGCAGTACACCTCAGCAGTTTCTCCATACAGTACAGCCATTGTGTGTGTAATCAGGAGAAAGAAAATGAGAGTAAGAGTGCCTCAGGACAATTTTTTGTTTCTCTTTGCAAGTTTTAAGTTAAGTGCGCTGAATCTTTGCTCATGGCGGTTCAACCGCCAGCTCTGATGACCTTGTTCTTTATTCTGAGTTAGATGTACAATAGCTATAAAACATTGGAGAATAACAACAAAACAAAAAAAGAGGAATTTTAATGATTCAACAAGAAATGTTTAGCTAAAAAGACTAAAACGACTATTTGTGAAATATGTACTGACTTAAATGTTGATCTGTTCTTAACCCAGAGCTGTTGTATGGCACCAGAAGACCTGGAATATATAGAGCCCAAGTCATGGACTTTGATTTTACAGTGTATTTTGTCCTTTTTGGGGTTTGACAGTCCAGAATCTTTGCTGTTGTTTTTAAAAGATATGTGCAGATTTCTAAAATAACAATATACTGGTACAGATTGACATAAAGGGGTATAAATCACAACAGATCCCCCCCACACACAGACACATATGCACACTTCAGTGTTGATACCTAAAGTGGATTATATTGGATTTATATCAAATTTACACCAGCATGTGCTTAGCCAACATGTTAGTTTCTTTATAATGACTTTGGCATGAAGGTGTGAGTGTAACTTGCCATTGATCCTGTAAAGTGCCATCCTAAACACAGCGGCTCTGACATCAGGAGGATTTGTGTTCTTGAGTTTCAGTGGTTACTGTATGTCTGTCTACACAGAAACCACCACTAAACTATATGTCTGCTGATATTTTGTCTACTATGCAACCAATGTCTAGATGAATATCACTTGAAATGTTAGTTATGCTCAGGCACAGGTGTTCTTTGTCGGTTTAACACAAAGTCTTAACCCTCCTGTTACCCTCAAATATGGTAAAAAATTTTACCCACTGGGGTCAATTTGACCCCTGCAATTTAAACCTCCAGAATATGATTTTTTCCCTGGAACCATTTTGATGACATTAGCAGCACTATGTCTACCCTGTCATTCAAGTCGGGAGCAGGACCATAATAATGTGAACTACTAGTGGTTCTCGCAATACTGCAGGTATGGTTAGGTTAGAGCCCTAAAACAGAGGGACAATATAAAACAGAATATTGTATTGAATATATAAAATTATAGCATGTTATAGTGACCTCAATAAAACAACCAAAAACAAATGTGTGTAAAATTGTGATGTTTCTTATATTTTATACAGCTAAAAGAGCCTGGGGTCAAATTGACCCCAAAGAACACCGATGCTACAAAATGTGTACAGGACATTGGTCCTGTTCAATCAGAAAAAGAAAAAAAAAAAAAAAAAAAATGTCAATCGTGTTTTTTACAGACGTTAAACACTGAATGGGGTCAAATTGACCCCAAAGATAACAGGAGGGTTAAGATAAACTTTAATAAAAGATCTCTTTATTAGGATTGGCCAATATAGCTAAATATTGTTGTCTTTTGGAAACTAGGTGACCAGTTTTGACTTAAAATAAATGTGGGATGGGTGGATGGATGGATGGATGGATGGATGGATGGATTTTTGGTGGCAAGGCAGAACAGTGAACTGTGATTAAACTCTGCTCAATGCTCCAAAAACACGAACAACAAGCAAAATGTGTTTTCACCTGCTTCTTCTCATATTGAGTTCCAAATGAAACAAAGAATTGATTCATGCTATTTCCTTTTAAGATGTTTATTCACACACACATACAAACAGATGGTTTGATTGAGTCCAGTTTCTAATCTGTTTGTGCAATTACTTTTTGATTTTCCCACAAAACATCAGTTGGAAACTGTATTTTTTCCCCTACCTGGTCCAAATGCTTTTCCTTTTTTCTCTATAATTGTGTTTTTTCCTTCAGAAGCATTCAGGAAGGTTAAGCTTTAGATTAAGCTTAATTAGTCTCTGGTTCAGCCATTATGCTCTCGGCGGTCTCGTCAGGCCACACAGTGATGTTGAGCTGGTATGGGGTCAATAAGAATCGGATTGCTTTCGACCAGTTGAGTCAGAGGGAAGCTGGAGTGATGGCACTGATGGGTTTCTAATGTCATTTTGAACATTTTGCATAATACCTTGGCGACTTTGTGATTTGTGTAAATACTATACAATCCTTCACAAAGAGAGAGGTCTTAAAGGGATATTGTATCAAAAACAAACCAAAAGTGTATTGATTATTTAGTGAAAATCTCAACCATATGGAGGAAGTCAGAATTTGTATTTTATTTTATTTTTAAAACTCAAGACCTGCTAATCCGTGGCCACAGTTTTGCAATTCATCCCCTCAGTTTATAAACCGTACTAACAGATTCCTAAATTGTTCCCTCGGTTCCCATAGTATTTAAAACTGTTCTCATGGATGTGTGGCCCGTCACTGCTCTCATCGAATGCCACGGTCAGGATTTCACTATATAATAAATTACATTTCAGTTTTTTTATTTTTTTATTTGCATGTCTCCAGAACCCTTGAAATATACATCACAAGTCATGGGAGTGTTGATGATAGTTTAGCGTCTTTTTTAAAGCCTGAAGTTGGTCGCTGTTCACTGCCATTAATTAGCGAGCATGAGCTTTTATGCATTTTTAAATGTGTTCTTTTGTGGTCCGAAAAAAGAAAGGTGTTACACATTAGAACAACACTAGGGTGAGTAAATATTCTAATGACTGAATTTTCATTTTTAGGTGAACAGCATATTAAACTTAGCCTGACCTCCAAAACAAAAAAGGGCTGTGGATAGATTAGTAGTTCATTTACAGTAAACCATGCTACTTATGTCAGAACTGGAGGCTGTGCAGCCTGTTCTCATTTCACAATGTATACATGAATGTGACGCACTTTATGGGAGCATTTTAGACTTAGGTACGGAGCTTTACAGTGTAGTTATTAAGGGTTGATCTCTGTGCAGGTTAATTGGATGTTTAATATCTATAGCCTTGGGGCGATTGTAGGGAAGGTTTGTGAATCGCATTTACATTAACACAACATCAATGACAAGATAGAAATCTGGCAGATAAAAGTACTGTCAATACAGTGTGTATCAGACATGTCCTGTAAAGAAATTAGTTTGTTTTATCAGGTCCAGCATTTTTAGAGGTCAGAGATGGAATGAAAGAGCGCTCCAGTCAGATCTGGTAGGAGGGAATGAAAACTGTATACTAAGTGAGGTAGCTAAGAGTGCTCACCAAAGCTGAATTTATTTTATATATAAAAAATAAAAAACACTAAAATCATGAATATTATGAAATATTATTTCAATTTAAAACAACTCATTCTGTTGATAAAATGTAATTCAATCCTGTGATGGCAAAGCTGAATTTTCAGCATCATTACTCCAGTCTTCAGTGTCACATGATCCTTCAGAAATCATTCTGATGTGCTGATTTAATGCTCAAGAAACATTTATTTCTAATAACAATGCTGAAAACAGTTGTGCTGCTTAATGTTTTTGTAGAAAATATTTTTTTATGTATAGAAACTTATTGTAGAATTATTGTTGTTTTGTATATTTTTGTAAAAAATAAGTCTTTACTGTGACTTTTGACCAATTTAATACATTACTGCGGACTAAATAGAATTCTTACATACTAACACCAAACTTTTGAATGACAGTATACCTATGCATAAATCTTCTATTGGTCAAATGCGGTTTTATAGTCATGTTGGAATGATCACTTTTGATCAAGTTAAGCACAGATGAACACCACCACTATATCTTAATTGCTGGCATAGATGCTCAGAAATGGATTTTGTACAGTATTAAGTCTTAATTGTCAGCAGCAATAAAGCTTTGGCAGAAAATGCTAGTTGTTCAGCTGCATATGAGCGGAATTATAAAACATATTTACTGTACTATACTACCTTTCACAGACTGCATTTCCCATCATCCTCCCTGGCACCTAACCACGCACACCCGGAACTCATCTAGCCCTCATCACCAACACTAGATCACACACACTCCCTCAGTACCTCGTCTGATGCTACAGACTACCTGCTTAATGTTCCTGACTACCTTACTAGTTACTGCTACCTTATCCAAGTCGATCTCCAGTCATCATGTCATCTTCCAATCATCCCTCGTCTCAGAGTTGCTCCCTTGTGTGTGCGTGCGCTTCAACTGTTCTGCAAAGTTAACAATACAAGTCTATTTCATCTGCAAACAACCTCAAGTATAATCACTGTTTATGCATTGTGTTTCTGCCATATCTGCAAATAAACCCACCTGTTTGAGTTTTACCTTATTCTGGTCATTGCGTCCAAGCCTGACTGTGCATTCACACGGGGAATCTGTGTTAACACTTCTCATTTACTTTGAATGGGTCACG
>CM031951.1:17205342-17275342 GCA_018749465.1 Paracanthobrama guichenoti
TGACAATTTCCATTTTAGGGTGAATTATCCCTTTAATTAACATTGACAACACATTGTCAATAATTAACATTTTATCTAGCTTTACATATCACCAGCATATTAAGAAATGACTGTTTAAAAATATATTATTGTGTCTGCCAAAGTCAAATCAATCCTCTAAGACAGGGTTCCTCAAATCTTGCCCTGGAGGGCCAATGCCCTGCAGAGTTTAGCTCCAACCCTGATAAAACTCACCTACCTGTGATTTTCTAATGAAGCTGAAGACATTGATTAGCATGTTCAGGTGGGGTTTTTGGTTTTTTTTTGGCTTTGTCCGATTTGATCTGAATAATAGGAGATGAAAGATGAGTACTGCGTTTATTATGCTAATGTTTAAATAGCTAGTGCTTTCATTTAACCCTTTCCTCTCTGGTGTATTTATTGCAGAAACAAGTGCAGAACACGAATATATTGAGTGTTTAAGCTTTCAAATGATGCATAGTTTGTGATAGTTGATTGAATATTTTGTATCAAACAAAACTGCAACAAAATTATATTGAAGCAAATAATTTGTATTATATTTTTGACAAAATGTCAAACTGCGGTCAATGTGGAGACCACAGTGGTCAAACTGATGTGTACGTGTGCATGTGATGTACTTTGGCTGAAAAACTCTTGGCACCCTGAACAAACTTCACACATTTCCTCTTGTACAATGTGTGTGTGTGTGTGTGTGTGTGTGAGTGAGTGAACGATCGCACTGTTTTAACGTTCAAAGAACAACAAACAAGAGGAAATGTTTTACTACACCTCTGTATAACCATGCTGACATGAAAAATACTGCTGCCCATCCGTTCCGTGTGTATGTGTGTGAAAGCCAATGCAGTCCTGAAGAGCTCTTCAAAAAGAACCATTAAAAATGCTTGTTTCACATCAAAAAAGCACAAAAAAAAATTATAATTAAAAAATGAAGTAATCATATCTAAACTTTGAGGACATTTCTGATACAAACACATGTAAAACACAAAGTAAAAAGTGAGCTGCTGACCTTAAAGAAATTCAAATCCGTAAATATATTAACAGCACCGTGCGTTGACCTTGCTAGTTGGCCAAATAACGTCATTTGTCTCAAAGCAGCCAAAGGGAAAAGTGTGCAAGAGTGTGTGTGCGTGTGTGGGTGTGTGTTCACCTAGAGACACAAGTCACACATAACTCACTCATCTTGTTTATTTAAAATTTCGGGTGTTACCTCAGAAACATAAGCCTTGAATTTCCATGTATCACTTTCCTAAGAAACACTCTGATCCATATCCTTAAATTTATGTAGTTTTACCTCTCACTTAAATGAAGGAATGCTAGAAAGAAAAGCTGTAGATGGTAATTTAGGTGCTTAATGAACTCATTTACCGCATTGTTAGGCACAATAAGAGCAGGTTGTTTCACAATTGCTGCAGTTAATGCAGTTGAAGAAAGGTTTTAGAGGTTACTGGGAAATTAGGCTCCGACAGGCAGAATGATTAGACATGCTAGAGATTACCTGTCTCTCTCTTTCACTCTTCATCCGTGTGGTGTCAGTGTTCTGGAACACTGTGCTGTTATACTGTTGATGAACCAACACATGTTGACCTTTTCTTCCTCAATCTCATCTGTCCTGTCTAGTTTTATCTATAATTAGAGGAGAACGAGAAAGAGAGATCATTTTTTGGAGAGCATTCGTTTTCATACAGGAATCTAGATGGCTATGTGATGTCACAGACAGGCTGATAAGTGTTCTTCTCAACATTTATCTCTATGTTATGCATTATGTAACTATGTAATTTATTTATACTTTAGCTTACATGTAAATAAAACTTTTAAAGGGTAAAAAGTTTTGGAAACATCAACATCACTATTGAAACTGTAAATCTAACTTTGTACAAGAAAAACACAGAAAAGTTTTTTTTTTTTTTATAGCAGAGTCTTGAAATAATATAAAATAATTTGGCTTAAACAGATGCAATGTGTTCTTTTTATTTTTTTATTCTTAGACAAATAAGGGAAATTACACAGATCAGGCATAACATTATGACCTAATATTGTGTTAGGTCCCCCTTTTGCTGCCAAAACAGCCCTGACCGGTCGAGGCATGGACTCCACTAGACCCCTGAAGGTGTGCTGTGGTATCTGGCACCAAGATGTTAGCAGCAGATCCTTTAAGTCCTGTAAGTTGTGAGGTGGGGCCTCCAAGGATCGGACTTGTTTGTTCAGCACATCCCACAGATGTTCGATTGGATTGAGATCTGAGGAATTTGGAGACCAAGTCAACACCTCAAACTTGTTGTTGTGCTCCTCAAACCATTCCTGAACCATTTTTACTTTGTGGTAGGGCACATTATCCTGCTGAAAGAGGCCACAGCCACCAGGGAATACCGTTTCCATGAAAGGGTGTACATGGTCTGCAACAATGCTTATGTAGGTAGTATGTGTCAAAGTAACATCCACATGGATGGCAGGACCAAAGGTTTCCCAGCAGAAGATTGCCCAAAACATCACACTGTGTCCGCTGGCTTGTCTTCTTCCCAAAGTGCATCCTGGTGCCATGTGTTCCCCAGATAAGCGACACACATGCACTCGGCCATCCACGTGATGTAAAAGAAAACGTGATTCATCAGACCAGGCCACCTTCTTCCATTGCTCCGTGGTCCAGTTCTGATGCTCACGTGCCCACTGTTGGCACTTTCGGTGGTGGACAGGGGTCAGCATGGACACCCTGATTGGTTTGCGGCAATGCAGCCCCATATGCAACAAACTGCGATGCACTGTGTATTCTGATACCTTTCTATCAGAAGCAGCATTAACTTCTTGAACAATTTGAGCTGCGTTAACTTGTCTTTGATCAGACCACACAGGCCAGCCTTCGCTCCCCACGTGTATCATTGAGCCTTGGCCGCCCATGACCTTGCCCAACGCCGGTTTACCACTGTTCCTTCCTTGGACCACTTTTGATAGATACTGACCACTGGAGACCGGGAACACCCCACAATACCTGCAGTTTCGGAGATGCTCTGACCCAGTCGTCTAACTATCACAATTTGGCCCTTGTCAAACTCGCTCAAATCCTTACGCTTGCCCATTTTTCCTGCTTCTAACATCAACTTTGAGGACAAAATGTTCACTTGCTGCCTAATATATCCCACCCACTAACAGGTGCCATGATGAAGAGATAATCAGTGTTATTCACTTCACCTGTCAGTGGTCATAATTTTATGCCTGATCAATGATATCTGCAGTGCTAGCAAGAGATTTTATTTATTTAGGGTAGATGCCATATTTAATTCAACAAACAAAAATAAGGCTCTCTCTGTGGTGTTGATAATTTAGCTGATTAAACACTGAAATATATCTTTGAGGGGGAAAAAATCCATTAGACAAAAACATTCAAGAAAAAACATGGTTGTAAAAATTAGACCTAAGATAAAGATGCAACTTTTTGAACATTTTACTCCAACCCACCCTACTGAATTTCCATGTTGATCCAGTCTGATTAGTCTGAGTGGTTTGTTGATGGTCTAGATGGTGTAATAGCTATGCTGTTAACCAGCAAAACCTGGCTAGTGAAACGGCAAACAGCACAAAATTTATTGTCAGTCATATAGCAGTGTTTTGTGGAGAGAGAGAAATACTGCCTGTCAATTGCATGACGCAAGCGTAATGAGTGTTCTGAATGGTCAGTGGCTTTATTCTTGATGGCCAATAACATCAGCAACAAACAGTTAGCAGCTCCAAACCATGTCCTCTGTAACATCAGCAATTACTGGACAAGGACACAGAACACAACACACAGCTGTACTCACGCAAACACACTTACATACATGAACACTAGAAGGCTGATTCTGTAGATTCCAGACATTCACTCTCACACACTGTATTCTCATTAAAGCCATGTTTTTACTACGCTCATAAAGCGTCTTAGAGGTGACCTTGGAAAGGACCGTTAAGAAATGATGTAATATTAGTTCCAATAAAAGGTGTGGAGAATACATTCATAAAGACTCCCAACACATATTAATAGTAAAATGTGCCATTAAAACAACGGGCAGATTTTTACAAAGTGTGCTTTGTCCTCTCAGGGCTATGGCAATCTATTAAAGAACAAATGTTCACATGTTAAAGCAGACAGACGTGACCTTGACAAATGGAAAGCGAGAGTGTGGATTTTAACAGTCCTTTGATATCAGAGTAAATGCATTCAATTCTTAAGCAATGAGTTTGATATCATGCCATGTTGTCAAATGTAAAAGAATATATACTGCATAATGTAATTTTGCTCTTTTCCATACAACAAAAAAAAAACAGATGGTGAATAGTGCACTGAAGCTCCAAAATGCAACAATAAAGCACTATAAAAGTACCATAAAATAACCAGACTGGTATAAAGTAACTGACTGAATTGGAATTGAATTGAATAGACAGAATGTGATGGTGCAGTAATGTATGAGTTCTGCACCAGAGGGATTGAAGTTCAAATGAAGTAAAGTGAGATGAGAGAAGTACAGCAGTGAGTGTTGCACAGGAAATGCATTTCATTCTGCTCTCTTCTTCCACAGACTGATAGCTGAAAGGCAGGTATCCATCTTCACCTGTCTTCATTCAAACTCACACCTGATTGCCCGTAGCTATATTAAAATTACACATCTGTGTGCGTGTCTATGTTCAGAATTTGTGAATTGGGTTTCTTTCATTTCATGAGTTGGAATTTCAATCGAACGGACCAATTCCAGCAGCAATTCAAAGAAATTCAAAACAAGTAAAGACATTCTGTAGCCTGACGTCATCATACTACAGTCTAATACTGCTCCATTGGGCTGTGATTATGGGATGTGTTTCAATCGAACCAGGAAATACCTCAATTGGATAGACCTACAACCAATCAGAGCAATGGAGTAAGTGACGTACATTGAGCGACGCATAGTAGTGGGAAGTTCGGATCTTTGAATCTCGTTCAGCAAAATGAACAAATCTTTTTTCCAAGTCATTTTGTTCATTTCAGCAGAATATAATTAAAATGTTGCTTGTTAAATTTCCAAACACATCTAGTACTTATGCAAACGTTGATCACATTTGGGATAAAAAACAAATTATAAGCTAATGCAGCCAAGACCAAACTTTAAGAAAGAAATGATTAATTAATTGCTTAGCTGGGTCTTCAGGCTATGCAGTCTGTTAGTTAACCTCACCTCCGAATCCGAGTCCTTCTCTCTTTTGTCACTTCACATTTAATCACGTCTGTTCCCTGGAAAGATTAGTAATGTCACACCTCTCCTGTCTTTGGGTTTGAGTCTTTAGTTCCGTCATCAGTGTCTGATCCAAACCGGGACAGCCCCATATGCAATGCATGCAGTCCAGAAAACAGAATTGATTAGATCACCTCTCGAGTCTTCGGGTTCAAGTCATTCGTTGACCAACTCACAGCCCCTCACAGGCTGAATGCAGAAGATCCTGTACAGAACCGATAGCATGTAGTGCATGCACGGTCAACACAAAATGAACGAATCGCTCTCTGAGACAACTCGTTCCGAGTCATATTTAAGATTAGTTCAAACGACGCATCACTTAACACATAGTTGTCAACAGAACTCAACTGCACGCACGCTGGAAGAAGTAGAAGAAGTGTAAACGATCTTTGCCGATGTTGTAAAAAATTATGTAAGGATACACGGAGTACTTACTAACACAAATCATAATTTCTGAGAGAAATAGTAAAGGTGAATGCATATACGAAAAAGTTCTCAGTTTAGGATTAGAACAAATTCAACCCAAGTGCCCTTTTGTGACGTGGATGATTACGTTGCGTTATCTGTCAATCATCGTATAAAGCCCTCCCCGACAATTTGATTGGTCCGAACAGCTTCTGTTCGGGCATAGTTACTTCACAACGGATCAAGTCCAGACCGAACTTCCCGACTTCAAATGTTGTGGGCGGGGCTAAATTCGGCTGGCAGCCAGGCTAGACATTCTGGGAAATAAAGTGTCGTTCCACCTTGGTAAAGGGAAAGAAAGGGAAAGCTAATTTATTAAAGGATTAGTTCACTTTAAAATTAAAAAATGACCCCACAATTTACTCACCTTCAAGCCATCCTAGGTGCATATGACTTTCTTCTTTCTGATGAACACAATCCGTATTCAATTTACTGTTGCAACGTATGACGTCAGACCTAGCATAATCGTTTTGAACTGCGAGAGGCGTTACGCTTTCTGCTCAAGTTGAATACAGAAGGCAGTCTGACGGAAGCTAGATATTTTATATTTTATGGATGACTGCACTTTTTTGAGCTTCAAACTCAATCAACCCCATCACTGCCATTATAAAGCTTGGAAGTGTCAGGATATTTATCAATATAACTCTGATTGTGTTCATCAGAAAGATAGAAGTCATATACACCTAGGATGGCTTGAGGGGTGAGTAAATCATGGGGTAATTTTAATTTTAAAGTGAACTAATACTTTAAATACATATTATATGCTGAAAACACTACTGTTCAAAAGTTTTTTTGTTTTTTTAAGACAATTGTACTTTTATTTAGCAAGGATGTATTAAATTGATCAAAAGTGACAGAAAAGTAATTTAAAATATTGCAAAAGATTTCTACTTTAAATAAATGTTGTTCTTTTAACCATCAAATCATCATATTAGAATGGGTTCTGAAGGATGAGGTGACTGATTATTTTGCAAAATTATATTAAAAATAGTTATTTTAAATTGTAAAAAGTTATTTTAAATTGCAGCCTTGGTGACCATAAATCTCACTGACCCTCGTTTTATTTGATGTTTACACTTTTTTTTTTTAAGTTTAAAATACACATGGGAAAACATCTAATGATACCATATCAACAAGAAATCAGGATTTTATTGACATACTATTTATTAAAACTCCTCAAACAAATACTGGCATATTTGATGGATCCTGAATGAATGTTTCATTGCTATTTCTACTGTCATCAGTCCCCTCATTATTCAAATATTTTCTCTTTTGGATGGTTTTGCAAAATAATTTCAAATTTTATAAGCTACTCATGGTAGTACCAAATGTATTCCATGATTGTTTTGTTTGGTGAATGAAAAGAATGAACCAGAATGTCAATGTTCAACAGAAATTAATTCTCTAAACATTCAGCTAAAATTTCATGACAGAAAGAAATGTAGTGTGTCAATGATATAAGACATTAAACAAAAGGTTGTAGGCCAAAACAAAATAAAAATCATCTCAAAAACAGAGTTACAAATGCACACGCACTGCACTAGAAAGGAGGAAGGAAAGTATCTGTCAAAACAAGGTGTTCGTCTGATGAATGGGTGACTTTGCTCAGCATTTCTCTTTCTGTAGAGAAAAACTGAAGGATATTAAAGAACTAAATCTAAAATAAATAGGGAGATTTTACAGGCTCAAATTCCCCCGTTTCTGTGACTGGTCACTGTAATGTTCTCAAGGGCTTCCATTGCTGGGATATTATCGCTCTCTTTCTCATTCTTTATAGATTTATGAGATGGGTATATTGTTATGTGAGTGTTATTCTTCAGGCTGGTCTATGTGCCAGAGCTCAGTTTATCTAACCCCTTCACATTTATCTCCTGTTTCCTTACCGGCCCCAACACGATGGGAAGGGCCTTCCTTTCTGTGTGTGTGTGGACACAGCTCAACATGAAACCCAACATCTATATGTTGCTAAGATTATTGGGTTCTTTTCATTTCATGAGTTGGAATTTGAATCAATTGGACCGATTTAACTGCAATTCAAAGAAATTCTGTAATGACATTCTTGGAAACTGTAAAAAGTAGTGAGAAAGCAATGAAAAATGTATGACATTCTCTCAGACTGAAACCCAACATCTGTATGTCTGCTAGTCTAAAGCCCTATTCACGCAGGACTAGTATTACCTGGTGACCTCTAGTTATTTGTAATAATTGCAGAGGTTGTCTGTGATCTGAATCCCGTGCGAATCGGCCATGTCTGTAAAAGTAATAATTCCCCCTGCAAATGACCTACCATATTTTGCCGAACACAGAGGTCCTGTGATAATATTAGTCCCGTACGAATCGACATCTCTGTTTTGGCATGGTCGTATATCATTTTTCATGATATCATTTTTGTTTCCTGTGCGCCTTTTTGTCCATCTTTCGCAAAGAATAGAGTAGCTGCGTTGGAAACTTTTTAAAGTTCAATATACAACTATGCAATTTGCAGAAAGAGAAAGCTGAAAACCATCAGAAGAGTGAAAACAAAAAGAGTAGATTAGCTGGAGATGGATGATGCGAGGGTTGGACATTTTCCCACCGGTTAATCGACGTGTGTCCACACCAGTAATACCAGAATCAGCAGGGGTTGCTTCTAAATCACTAATTCTAAACCGAAAGTAAAATGTGCATGGCTGCACAGGCATTCATAACGGTGCAGAGCAGCACGAGGGTTTCATTTCAATTAATTACTATGGAAGTTGAGCTTTTTTATAGTAATAAAAATATAAATGATTTTTATTACTATAAAAATCAAAACAACAGTTGGAGCGGTACCGCGTGTGCAAGTGATGTAATCGGTGTTGTGGCTGAACATCGGGAACACCGGCCACACTGACTATCGCAGCAAGCCTAGATGACATGTATAGCAACATGCTATAAGAAACATTCTTCTGTTTATGATCACACAGCTATACATATAAACAACAAAAAAATTTCAAGTCTTGACATAATAAGTCAGCAATTTTGAGTGACATCACAGGTTTCGCTTATCCTGTGCAAATGCGCCACACGAAATTCAGATGTGGGGGGTAATTTCTAAATCACACAAGGTCCACAGATAATACTTATCCCATGCGAATAGGGTTTAAGATTATTGTCTTTACATACATACTCATGTTAATATACACATGCATCCACATGTCATGCTTTAAGTTGGTGTACTACATAGTAATAACATATTTGTATAAGTGAGTGCTTGATATAGGGGAGCCTGCATGGGGTAAGTTTTCACCCCTTTTTACATCAGTGAATATTTCCCAGGATCCATTCCTGTAGGCACATACAGTATCTTAAAGTCTTGGCTGAACTGTGATTGCCCAGGGAAATGGTGCAATTAACACATGCTGACCTAGGAAAAGTTGTCAAGTTGAAACTTTTTAATAGTTTATTTAATGGCTTCCCAGCTAAATTTAAATTATACGTTTTAAATGATCAAATTAAAACACAAAATAATTACAAGTATTACAAGTAACAGCAAAATATTAAAAGCAGGGTTTTTGCACATAGCACTGGTGCTACAGAGGTTGAAAGTTTTGTAGCATGGGTCAAACAAGCACATGCATAAAACATCTGTTACCATGACTGAAAAATGCAAAAAATGCAATAAAATACAAAACAGAGTACTTAAGAATTATTATTATATTAATAAATTATACATTAATAAATACAGTATATTTTTAAATATGTGGGCCCTATTTTAACGATCTGAGTGCATGGTCTGAAACGCATGGTACAGGTGCACTTAGGGCGTGTCCGAATCCAATTTTGCTAGTTTAATGACAAAAAACCCAGTCTGCGTTTATACCTAGGTTGTAGGCTGCACAATATATCGAAATTATCGAAATTATCTAAATATCGCAAATGTACATATTGCGATATGCATATTGCAAAGGCACACAATATCTGAATGATTTTATTAGGCTACTTCAACATTGTGAAAAGTGTACGTTTTAGGTCGACACATATAGCAGAGAATAGACTGGGCACACGACTGTTACTTATGTGACTTGCTTGACGTTAAAAAGAGTTATTAAACGCAATACAACTTCCTTGCAGTCTCGTGTTGTCTGCTGTCTGACACACACACTGAAACGTGCGCACAAGCTGCCTCTCTGAAAGCGTGTGATCCCTTCAGTTCTGTTTCGTGTCTTGCTACACACTCGAACTGTCAAGTACACACACAGATATGTCAAAATGGCTTGATGAGTATTCATGTCAGCACAGTCGGTTATGCTTTAAGTGAACGATATCAGTTGGGGAAAGAAGGTGAATGCGTGTCAATAGGATCTTATTTTTAATAACAAAGATACATTAAAATAACAAAAATAATGGTCTTTGTTTACCTGGATGTTCTTGATGTTAAGGTTTAGGTTGATATAACTATATTACCAAGTCAAGCAAAGAGTTTCTGGTATTTAAATATTGCCATTCAATTTTTTGTTTGTTTAAAATTATGTTAAAATTATATTGTCAGATTTGTGACATTAATTTTTGCTAAAACACTGCTGGTCACTTTCAGAAGTTGTAGCGATGCTTTCTTTTCCCAGAAAGAATGTGAAACACACAAACGGTATCATTCTCAGTTTTTAGATTTTTAAAAAAATATAATTTAAATAGATTTTACACACTTAAAGCAATATCGTATCGCTTATCGAATATAGCATTATTTAACAAGGTATTGCATATCGCATTTTTTCTTCAATATCGCACAGCCCTACTAGGTTGTACCTAGGTTTGTACAAAAAGGGTTGTACCTAGTCTCCTAATGTGTCACGGGTGTGTCTTTGTGCGTAACGTGCAATAAACCAATCAGAGTCTCATCTCCCATTCCTTTTAAAAGCCAGTTGCGCTTGCACCATGGCAGATTCGCTGTTTACATGGCCGAATTTGCGAGCGGAAAGACTGAACACTTCTCCAGAGATGAATCCTTTTATTTTTAATATTTAAAAATATTTGTATGCTGCTGTCTCAGTGTGTGTTATAAACAAAGTGTACGTGTGTTGTGTACCCGCCAATAGGTGCATTTTACTAAGTCGCCCTTTAAATAACAAAAAATACTGCGCTACTGACTTTAGACCAGGTTTCTGTTGGTCAGTGGCGCAGTCGTGTTCAGCTGCCGCAAAATAGGAATGCGGCAACAATGCATCTGAACGCCTCGTTTTCAGGTGCTAGACGTGAAGATGATAACTGTGTCGGCTGAAACTAGCAAAAAACTCTTGCGTCGCACCTGGCATCGCGTTGCACCGAGTGTATGATAGGGCCCTTAGATTTATACATTAATGATATATGTATAATTATATAATTTGAATGGCTACAGTCACACTGTCAAGGAATCAACAACACCCTCAGCACCAGACCTCACCGCTCCCCCCACTCGTTCCTGCTCTCTGGAATTCTAATTGTAAACACCTGTCACGTTCATCAAGGGCAACCTTATATAGAAGGTACGCACGTGATGTCACCGTCGGCCGGAGGCAGCATTGGTTTTTAGCATGAATGCCGCGAAAAACACAGAAAACACATCTAAGGGGAAAGAGCTTTGAGATTGACTGTACAAACAGATTTGACAAGAAATCTGAGGTATATTTTTACAGACTGCCGAAACCTACAGAAAAGAGAAGCAAGTGGGTCGCTCCAATTCATAGAAACAACTGGACTCCAGTATACATATACATGACAGGAAACACGATTCCTGGCTGCATGTCAATATTCATGGATCACTGGATCTTTGGTAAATTGTAGGTAACACTATATCGAGTCCAACCTTTAATTTAAACTTAAAATAGTTTGTTTTACTCAAGTTTTCGCAATTTCCTCTATTAAATCCAGTCATGGAGCAGCTCTTCTGCCACTCAGTCCGGCTGAGGGGGCATGTTCCGGAGGGAAAGTGATGTCAATGCATACCCTCTATAAACCCTCACTTTGCCTCTGTACTTTATCTGGACTCGTTGATCACTACCGTGAGCTACTTACTCGGACTCATTGCATTGTGCTTACCTGCGTCAATCCAGTCTTCTGTCTTCAGTCTTCAGTCCGACATCATCCTTCTTCCCATCCTGCTCCTTCACCATTCTCCATCTGGAAGATAAGAACCTGTTTACCTCTCTATTAAAGTGTTTCAGCCTGTGTGATGAGTTACGATACTCACAATGCAGTTCCATTCGGATTTCCTGTCAATAAACTTCCATTACTGTGATTCCCGTGTCTTCTCGTCTGTACACTGACACACACAGACACACAAACTCAAATTCAATCCGACAACGAGATTTGCGATCAAGATATTTTACAGCTTAATTTTACAGATTACCACAATTTAAATAAACGCATGGTTGTAAGTTAAAAATTCTAAATTATTGTTTTGATTAAACTTTTTTCATTGTTTTGTTTTGAGTTCTGTTGACATGTTGATCATCCCATTAATTTAACATTGTGTGCAATTTCAGTTTAGATTTCTAGTTCCCAGCATGCCTTGCATTAGACTGAAAAAGGAGAATTTTTTTTGTTGTTGTTGTTTTTTGTGCGCCATGTTTGACATTTAAATGAGTTTCTGTAATATTGAAGTTTTTGTGGTTATCATTGTGCTGAAGAGTGTTATGAAGGTAAACACTACATTGACTGTGACTAGTACTGACTGTGTTAATGCCAGTGACAAGTAATATCTGACTTTCTCATAGCATGTGTTGGGATCACTGGAAATGAACTGAAAGATAAGATTAATTGGTTCCAGGGCTACAACTTTAGTTGGAGAGACTTAGTTTTATTTTTATTTATTTATTTATTTATTTTGAGTAATCAACTTAAAAATTTGTGTTTATGCTACAAATTGTAAGTACCTCTAAATCAATGTATCTTGTTGGTTGAACATAGTATCACTGGAAGCTGTCATAACAAAAAAAAAAAACTTGCACACTAACATTTTAACAATCTGAGCACATGGTCTGAAGAGCATGGCGCAAGAGGACTGAGGGCGTGTCCAAATCCACTTTTACTAGATTAACGATGTAAAAAATGGTCAGCGGTTGGTCCAAAAAGGTTGTAATGAGTCATGGGTGTGTTTTGGGCATAACGTGCAATAGTCTCATCACCCATTTCCTTTAAAAGCCAGTTGTGCTTTTCACAGATTTTAAAGATTTCAGATTTGCCATTTACATGGCACAGTTATTTTCAATTGCCTCAATAGCAACGCGCCAACAATGCACCTGAACACACCTTGTTTTCAGACCTATTGGGGTAAAAAATTTAAAATCCATCTCTCGTCACTCTCTCAGAGCCTGTAGGAGTTTGTCTTGTAGAAACTTTATCAAGACAATGATTAATGAGAAATCATTAGCGTCAGTGATTTCAGCTTGTATCCTTTCAAAATGCTGCTTCACTCAGGAAATGTGTGTTTTAATGAAGATAACGCATACACATAAAAAGATGATGATATGAAATTAATTGCTTAAAACCACAGCTGGGGGTTGTTTAGTGTAATTAAAAGTGCAAAAAATTACATTATTAATGGGAAAATTTTGTTAATTTTGAACATTAAAAATGGATTGATGCTGAATTTCTTGAAAGCATATGTGCTGTCTGGTTTGGTCTACAGTCCTTCATTTCTCAGTTCTCTTCCTTCATAAAAATGGTATTTGCTCTGAATTATAATGATCACACAACGAATCCTTTTTATATAGAACTTGCTCAAATAAATGTGTGATTTGAAAGTGAAATATAGTTTGAATAAGATTTAATCACATTTCTTGGCAAAGTCATATTATTTTTGTCCCTGTAAGACACATTTTAGATGACTGTTGAATTGTCACAGGGCTGATTTTCATATGAAAGCCCTTGAAACGCTTTCTTATGTAAAAAGGGAGACGTTCATTTTAAACCACCAATGACTTTCAACAACAAATGAATTCTCCTGTTACTATGTGCCAGCATAAGGGCTAAGAAACTAACCAATAAATAAAAAAATAGGTTAGAAAAGAATAAAAGAAGAGCAAAACCATGGCACATGTGGCTTTTAAAGATGATGTACACTTAGGGGTGTGTGGGTGTGTGTGTGTGTGTGGGGTTATTAAATAAGAAAGAAAGAAAGAAAGAAAGAAAGAAAGAAAGAAAGAAAGAAAGAAAGAAAGAAAGAAAGAAAGAAAGAAAGAAAGAAAGAAAGAAAGAAAGAAAGAAAGAAAGAAAGAAAGAGAAAGAAAATATATGGTGACAACAACATTTCAGGAATTAAGTAACATTTTGGTGTCTGTATTTTAGTACTTTTATTATTGTTATTATTATTATTATTATTATTATTAATGTATATGTAAAAGTACATGTAAATTATTTTTTTAAATATAATGAATAATAATAAATTAATATTCACTGTAAATTGGAAGATAATTTGTGCAGAACTTTACAGTAAAATAAAATGTTTACTTATTTTCTTCTTAAAATGTAATATTTTAGTAAGCTTATTTACAGCTAACCAATAAAAGTTTTTTACAGCAATGTTTTTACATTCCTTTTCATTAATTTTTTTATTTTTATTTATGCTTTGCTATTTATGTTTTACAGTATACCTATATATGTGTGTGTGTGTGTGTGCTGTCAAACATAGTGCAGGGATCAGCATGCAGTTTCATTTCCTGGAGATGATTGATGGCTCAGACTCTGTGTGTGTGTGTGTGTGTGTGTGTGTGTGTGTGGTGGGAAGGAGTTGTCATGACAACAGTGATGTAAACAGCCCAGTGGTCCTCAAAGGAGCTGATGTGACTGAGTCAGCACACACACACACACACACACACACACACACACGTTTCTACTGATGAAAACAAATGGGAGTTGTCTCATCTAGATTGATGTCGGCTTTAGGGTTCACAGTCACACACACACACACACTTCATTGACAAATCACCATTATGATTTTATTTCTGCACTCAGCTCAGCTCAGATTTCAGAAACCGCCGATGTAAAGAGAGCAGGACACACAAGGAGAGTCAGAAACATTCAAATATATGCAAGTCTGCTCGGATATGTAACCTTTAACCCTCCTGATCCTGATCGCCTAAACCCTGGCCATTAATCGTCATCACACACACACACATACACACACACACACACGTAGTTAATGGCTCCAGTATATCATGAGACTGAAGTTCATGAGCAGTTCTCCAGTTCTTTACTGAATTGTCAGGGGATCGTTTACATTATTTATACAGGCTTCTGTACTGTATGGAACAAACCAGACATCATATGGTTTTACTGAGGTTGTTTACATCAGCTTTATAACTTCTCTCAGTTTGTGTGTGTATGTGTGAGAGAGAGAGAGAGATGGAACAAGCCATTCAACACAAGCACTCTATTTTAATTAGACGGAAAGTGACTGCCTACCCAGACCATAAATTTAAGCTTTCTTTAAGGCACTGAGGAGATCATGATCATGTAGGTTGTTCAGAAATTAGCATTACCTCCCAGGCCAAAAAAAGGGAATTTTAATGGGGAAAAAAATAAATAAATAATCAAATTAAATACAATTAATAATAAATAATAAAATAAAATAAATAATCTGTTTATGTGTAACAAAATGGCATGATTGGCACTAAGATGGCATTGGCATGTGTATTGCCCACATAAAGATATAGTCACAGGTTAACTGCTGACCCCTCAAAACAAACTTTTTCATATGAATGCGTTAACAAAAAAGCTTCACATTTCTGTTCTGGGCTTCCATAGTAAGTGTACTGATGGCTCTGCCTGGACCGACTCTCACTCTAGACACAGCATCATTTGTTGATGTGAGTGATGCACACAAGAATGAGGGAATACTATCTGACTCGATAAGCAAAGATTTTCATCTTTTTAAATGTAACGTCTAATTTCTTCCTCTTCTGGCCTGTACACCTGAAGCGATCCAATCTATTGTGTGTCAATATGTGTCGGATCCTTGCCTGTTATCCCATCTGTCAGATTTTCAGCTGCAGGTATATGGTTGTTCTTGAGCACTTAAGGGAGAGATCATTATATATGAGTGAAGCAGATGTGTGAGCATGTCTGTGCCATGGAAGGCAGGTGGGCTTAAACACTCTCAAACATTGTCATTGTGAGATGAGGATGCAGACAGAGAACGAAAAAAAAAAAAAACATGTTTCGTGCACGATGCAGACCCAGTTCTACATGGGAGCGCTCTCAGTTTAAATTGTAATAATGTAGGTCTACACTGGCAAAACGGATTTCGCTGACCCAAAGAACAAACATAAAATCCATGCATCAACACTAGTAATCATGCATGATATTGCAATTCAGCCTCATAATTTGCAGTCGTGGCATTCTGCTTTCATGCCTCCAACATGCACATGATGGCATTTGATTTATGACCTCAGCTTGCATAAAGGCCTACATCATTTTATAGCCATCCATCCACAGCCTAACTGCCCATAATAACCACTGATCTAGGAACAGTTTCCGATAGTCAAGTCCAAACTTCAGCTGTCAGTGAAATGCACAAAGCTCTAATCCCTGCAGAAATTCATTCATGCTTGCTGATTATTTTCATGTATCTTTATGTTATCTTTATATTTTCATGTTATCATGCATCTTCTGCTCACCAATTATTATTATTAGTATAATAATTAAATACATACAGTCAAACCAAAATGTATTCAGACACCTTCAACATTCTCACATAATTACAGTTTATCAACTACAGTTTAGAAAATGGTAATACAATATGACAAGAACTCAGAGTTAAACTGTGTCAGAACTAATTCATCTTGTGTCAGATGTCAGAAATGTCAGATAACTGATAGAAAGGTATGTAATGGATTGCAATCAACCAATCAGCTGTCAGCTGTTAAAGTACACAATTAGATAATACTAATTTAGGTCAACCAATGACCAAGCAATGCTTAATTTTGTTCAGTCTGTGGTGTAAAAGCTCGCATTACCAATTAAAGAAAAAAAACACTTAAGCAAAACATGGTCAGGTCAAAGTGTCTGAATAATTTTGGTTCCAAATGTTTATCAATTTTACTGGTAGTCCACTGTATGAATAATTTTTGGGTATAATATGTCACAGTTTACTTTATTCTCCTCATTTACATAAATGAATTATAGTGTCCTGCACCCACTAGTAAAAAATTATATATGTTGTCTGAATCATTTTTGGTTTGACTGTATATATTACAAATAATAATAATAACAACATTTAAGTTACAGAATCATTAAAAAATGTTCAGATACCCAACCCAACCCAACCCAAAAGTCATACAGTCTTTTTCAGGTTTATTGTTGGCAACATTGTTATGCCATTTATACATTTATTTATGCCAAATATATAGTTTTAAAAGCTATTGCATATGTTATAATTTTACCATAGAAATATACACTATACTGGATGCTTGTCATGGCACTTCTAGTTTTATACTGGCGCTAGAACATTTCTCTCATTTCAGAACCACCTGAGTTTATTGTTGCCTGGTATGATGCTAAAAGAAAAACTGCATCTTCAATGATAAACACAAAATACCATGTGGCTTATTCTTGCACAGTAGTCTATGAAACATGTTTCCAGAATGTACTAAATCTGAAAGAAAAGCAAAAAATGAAATAAAACAAAAAAAAACAAGCCTTTTAAGGGGGTTACAGTTTTGGTTAGAATGTAGTAATTACACTCACCTAAAGGATTATTAGGAACACCATACTAATACTGTGTTTGACCCCCTTTCGCCTTCAGAACTGCCTTCATTCTACGTGGCATTGATTCAACAAGGTGCTGAAAGCATTCTTTAGAAATGTTGGCCCATATTGATAGGATAGCATCTTTCAGTTGATGGAGATTTGTGGGATGCACATCCAGGGCACGAAGCTCCTTTCCACCACATCCCAAAGATGCTCTATTGGGTTGAGATCTGGTGACTGTGGGGGCCATTTTAGTACAGTGAACTCATTGTCATGTTCAAGAAACCAATTTGAAATGTTTCGAGCTTTGTGACATGGTGCATTATCCTGCTGGAAGTAGTCATCAGAGAATGGGTACATGGTGGTCATAAAGGGATGGACATGGTCAGAAACAATGCTCAGGTAGGCCGTGGCATTTAAACGATGCCCAATTGGCACTAAGGGGCCTAAAGTGTGCCAAGAAAACATCCCCCACACCATTACACCACCACCGCCAGCCTGCACAGTGGTAACAAGGTATGATGGATCCATATTCTCATTCTGTTTACGCCAAATTCTGACTCTACCATCTGAATGTCTCAACAGAAATCGAGACTCATCAGACCAGGCAACATTTTTCCAGTCTTCGACTGTCCAATTTTGGTGAGCTTGTTCAAATTGTAGCCTCTTTTTCCTATTGCAGTGGAGATGAGTGGTACCCGGTGGTGTCTTCTGCTGTTGTAGCCCATCTACCTCAAGGTTGTGCGTGTTGTGGCTTCACAAATGCTTTGCTGCATACCTCGGTTGTAACAAGTGGTTATTTCAGTCAAAGAAATTGACGCATTCTCCTCTGACCTCTAGCATCAACAAGGCATTTTCGCCCACAGGACTGCTGCATACTGGATGTTTTTCCCTTTTCACACCATTCTTTGTAAACCCTAGAAATGGTTGTGCGTGAAAATCCCAGTAACTGAGCAGATTGTGAAATAATCAGACCGGCCCGTCTGGCACCAACAACCATGCCACGCTCAAAATTGCTTAAATCACCTTTCTTTCCCATTCTGACATTCAGTTTGGAGTTCAGGAGATTGTCTTGACCAGGACCACACCCCTAAATACATTGAAGCAACTGCCATGTGATTGGTTGATTAGATAATTGCATTAATGAGAAATTGAACAGGTGTTCCTAAAAATCCTTTAGGTGAGTGTATATGTAGCTTAAAGCAGAGGGACCCACTGTCCTGCAAAGTTTATTTCCAACCTGCTTCAGCACCTGCCTGTGTATTTTCAACAAGTGATCCTGAAGAGCTTGATTAGCTTCAGCTGTCTTTGATTAGGGTTGGAGCTAAACTCTGCAGGACAGTGGGTCCCCAGGAGCAGGGTTGAAGACCTCAGGTTTAAAGGGATAATTAACCAAAAATTAAATGTTTGTCATTTCTTCATAGTCGTTCCAAACCCGTAAGATCTCTGTTCATCTTTGCAACACAAATGAAGATATTTTTGATGAAATCTGAGAGCTCTCTGTCCCCTCCATAGACTGCAATGTAATCGCAACTGTCAAGGTCCAAAACAGGTAGGAAAGACATTGTTAAAATCCTCCATGTGACTCCACTGGTTCAACCTTTATGATATGAAACGATGAGAATACTTCTACTTCAACAAAAATAACGACTTTATTCAACAATTTTGTTCTAGCCTGTGCCAGTCTGTTACGCCAGGGGTTTTCAAACCTGTCCTGGAGGAACCCCAGCCCTGCACATTTTGTATGTCTCCCATATTTGACACACCCACTTCAGGTCTTGCAGTCTCTGATAATGAGCTTATGAGTTGAATCAGGTGTGTTAGATGAGGGAGACATACAAAATGTGCAGTGCTGGGGGTCCTCCAGGACAGGTTTGAAAACCCCTGTCCTATGCAGTGTACATTGTCATCACAAGCGTCGTGGTGCTCACGTGAACAGCCTCGGCTTTCCATGGAACTGCAATGTTTACATCATAAACGGCGTAGGAGACTGACACAGGCTAGAACGAAATTGTTGAATAAAGTCGTTATTTTTGTTCGTTTTTGCGCACAAAAAGTATTATTGGCACTTCATAAAATTAAGGTTGATCCACTGGAGTCACATGGATTATTTTAACAATGTTTTTACTACCTTTCTGGACCTTGAAGGTGTTAATTACATTGCTGTCTATGGAGGGGAGCTCTATCAGAGAGCTCTCAGATTGCATAAAAAATATCTTCATTTGTGTTCCGAATATGAACGAAGGTCTTATGGGTTTGGAACGACGTGAGGGTGAGTGATTAATGACAGAATTTTCATTTTTTGGGTGAACTAACCCTTTAAGAACAAAAGAAACTGCTGTTCAGAAATACATGTGTGTGAAGGATTCTTTCTAGTAGAGTTCACAGAGATCTGCCTTTGTGCTCTAAATCCTCTGCAAAAGTTGGAGGAATGCAGAAGCAACGTGATCCTCTCAGACTGATTGTGCCCAGTGTGTTTGATCCAGAGACAACTGCTGTGCTCTCTGTCCCCGTGTGCCAGCTGCTGCCCACCTACCAAGATGAGCTGCTCAATGAGCCTTTAAAGAGACAGTTCATCCAAAAAAGAATATTTTGTCCTCATTTACCCGTCCTCGTGTTGTTTCAACCCCTTATGATTTTATTATTTTACATCTTAAATGAAACACAACTGGAGATCTTAGGCAGAATGCCAACGCTACTCTGGTGGGATGGTGATTTATTCTTATTCAAAGTACCATTAAAGTATTCTGAGCATACGACTATGCTGAAGTCATATGATAGCTTTGAAATCCATTATGCATAATTAATTCAATTCGATTTTTTTCTATCTTTTATATGATATAGGCTACAGTGCAAGTAGCTTATTTATTTAAAGACCCTGAGGTGAAAATCAAGTTTTTAATGTTGTTTATATGTCTATGTGGTGTTTTTAATGTGCAAATCCATATCAACACCATTGCTGAGTATTTTCTCTTTAAAACTGCAGTTAATTCTGCAGGTGAATTATGTATATGTTGTATGCTGTATATGATGGATGGTGATTTTTACAAGACAGCTCTCTGATTCTGAGATGGCGAAAGGAAACATGGTTTGTATAACATTAGCGACACATTATTAGCTGTTTGACACATTATTAGCTGACCGAGTGGATCAGGTATTCTGAGCTGGTGTGAGTGAGTGGAGGCGGGGCTAATTTCCACATTCACAAATCTGACTAAATGAAGCAAGGGTGTAGAGTTACATTCAAGCTATTGTATGGCATGGTTTTTTTTTTTTTTTTTTTTTTTTTTTTCACAGGACAAAACGTTTAAATATGTCATTTTGGTGATCAAAGATATAAGTATCTATAATATTAATAAGTATAATATTTCTATAATAATAAAGTACAACTCACAGAAGATACGCTGTGAAATTTTTGTGGGTTTTTTTTAATATTAAGTAAACATTCCTGCACTGTTATAAGGCAGACATTGCACTGAATTCTAGAAACCCGACTATGTTGATGAAAAAGTCTGGACATGAAAATAAACTTAAGACAGTAGTGTCCATTATCTGGAGAATGAAGGCCTGCTCTGTGTTTTTGGCACACTGTGGGTCAACCCATAAAAGTGGACAGGATGCTTCCCCTCCAAACCGACTCCATGTGTGTGTTGGTGTGGAGCCTCAAACCACAGAACAACAGGGGAACGGTTCAGAGATATACCATAATCCGGCCCACAAATCATCTGTGTGTGTTTGGAGTAGAAACCACCCTGCCATATATCCATGCTAACAATGTGCATGTCCGGAGCAAACGATGGTGACAGGTTAATCGATATAGACCAGCAGATATAATAAGACATCTATCATTTCTCTCTCTTTCTCTCTCTCTGTCTGCTTAAATGTGTTCCTTATAACAGACAGATGAATGGGATCTGCGTTACAGCTCTATAATGAAATAAATATGGCACTGTTGGGAAAATTTATATGTACAAATACATCAATCAATACATCAAACAAAATCACAGACAGATCAACGACAAAGGCAAAGTCTGAGAATCAGGTTCATGTGCTGTAAACTAGAACTCCTATATAGTATGATTATAGTTATT
This sequence comes from Paracanthobrama guichenoti, assembly GCA_018749465.1. Classification (NCBI taxonomy): domain Eukaryota; kingdom Metazoa; phylum Chordata; class Actinopteri; order Cypriniformes; family Gobionidae; genus Paracanthobrama; species Paracanthobrama guichenoti. The sequence continues at coordinate 17,226,836 of CM031951.1, forward strand.
GATTTTTTTTTTTTTTTTTTTTTTGGTCTCTTTTAATGGTTCACAGTTGCCCTTTTCCACCAAAAGCATGCTGGTGCAATAAATGGATATTAAGTTCACTAAATAAATTCCAAAAAATTCCAAGCACAGATGACAGGAACATCACTGTCTCATAAAAATAAAACTAATTACACAAAAAAAAGTGTGTCTTGAATGGATCTTTCCACCTACTGAATCCCATGTCTGTGTGGTATGCGGAACATCAGTATATATGGAATCTCTGATGGTTTCCCTTCACTGCCCCATTTCAAATTCACCCAAGCGATCGCGCCTGTCTGCACGGAACTCTGGCATTCCTTATGGAATGAAAGCACTCATTATGCTGTTTATAGCAAAGCAAACCGATTGAAACTAAACGTTTGTCACACAGAGTCGCAAAATAATAAAATACACAAATTTCCACCAGATGACTTGAATAGCTCTAAATGGAAATAATCATCATAGAATAATTGGGTAGATTTTGTAGAGGTGCATCTACATAGAAAAATTATTTAAAAAAACACAAAAAAAAAAAAAAACATCCTTTTGGAACAGAACTATTCTGGAAAACTTTAAAATTTTGGATGAAAATTTACACTTTTTTAGTACTTTTTTTTTTTTTTTTTTTTTTTTTTAGTAAGCATATAGTAAACAATGTCTCTTGCCACAAAGTTTCAATACTGAACTGTTTCAACAACCCATTCAATGATTATAAAATAATGATTTGTATTGTGATTATCAAAATGTAACAAAATAATAAATATATTGTAATAATGCTATTATACTGTAAGATTAAAAGATTATTTAATAAAAATGATAAATCATTTTATAGTAAAACTAATATTTACATCTTAAATTTTTCATTTTCAAAGTTTTTATTTTGATGGTTTTGGAGTACAGTATATGAACCGAGCTGCACACATCTACAAACCCGATTCCAAAAAAGTTGGGACACTGTACAAATTGTGAATAAAAACAGAATGCAATGATGTTGAAGTTTCCAATTTCAATATTTTATTCAGAATACAACATAGATGACATATCAAATGTTTAAACTGAGAAAATGTATCATTTTAAAGGAAAAATAAGTTGATTTTAAATTTCATGGCATCAACACATCTCAAAAAAAGTTGGGACAAGGCCATGTTTCCCACTGTGTGGCATCCCCTCTTCTTTTTATAACAGTCTGCAAACGTCTGGGGACTGAGGAGACAAGTTGCTCAAGTTTAGTAATAGGAATGCTGTCCCATTGTCTAATACAGGCTTCTAGTTGCTCATCTGTCTTAGGTCTTCTTTGTCACATCTTCCTCTTTATGATGCGCCAAATGTTTTCTATGGGTGAAAGATCTGGACTGCAGGCTGGCCATTTCAGTACCCGGATCCTTCTTCTACACAGCCATGATGTTGTAATTGATGCAGTATGTGGTCTGGCATTGTCATGTTGGAAAATGCAATGTCTTCCCTGAAAGAGACGACGTCTGGATGGGAGCACATGTTGTTCTAGAACTTAGATATACCTTTCAGCATTGATGGTGCCTTTCCAGATGTGTAAGCTGCCCATGCCACACACACTCATGCAATCCCATCCCATCAGAGATGCAGGCTTCTGAACTGAGCGCTGAGAACAACTTGGGTTGTCCTTGTCCTCTTTAGTCTGGATGACATGGCATCCCAGTTTTCCAAAAAGAACTTCAAATTTTGATTGAAAGTTTCAAAGTTTTCCACTTTGCCACAGTCCATTTTAAATGAGCCTTGGCCCAGAGAAAACGCCTGCGCTTCTGGATCATGTTTAGATATGGCTTCTTTTTTGACCTATAGAGTTTTAGCCGGCAACGGCGAATGGCACGGTGGATTGTGTTCACCGACAATGTTTTCTGGAAGTATTCCTGAGCCCATGTTGTGATTTCCATTACAGTAGCATTCCTGTATGTGATGCAGTGCCGTCTAAGGGCCCGAAGATCACGGGCATCCAGTATGGTTTTTTGGCCTTGACCCTTACGCACAGAGATTGTTCCAGATTCTCTGAATCTTTGGATGATATTATGCACTGTAGATGATGATAACTTCAAACTCTTTGCAATTTTTCTCTGAAAACTCCTTTCTGATATTGCTCCACTATTTTTGGCCGCAGCATTGGGGAATTGGTGATCCTCTGCCCATCTTGACTTCTGAGAGACATTGCCACTCTGAGAGAGCTCTTTTATACCCAATCATGTTGCCAATTGACCTAATAAGTTACAAATTGGTCCTCCAGCTGTTCCTTATATGTACATTTAACTTTTCCACCCTCTTATTGCTACCTGTCCCAACTTTTTTGGAATGTGTAGCTCTCATGAAATCCAAAATGAGACAATATTTGGCATGACATTTCAAAAATGTCTCACTTTCAACATTTGATATGTTATCTATATTCTATTGTGAATAAAATATAAGTTTATGAGATTTGTAAATTATTGCATTCCTTTTTTATTCACAATTTGTATAGTGTCCCAACTTTTTTGGAATCGGGTTTGTAAAAGAGCATAGTGCCGTGCTTCACTCTGAAACTGCAGCACATTTATTTCATTAAAATTTGATAAATCGTGATAATCCATATCGTGATATCCATTTTATGCTGAAATATTGTTCAGCCTTACTTCAACGGGTTGAAATTCCCTGACCATACAGGCAGACGACACAGGAAATTAAAACTTTGCTCCAAAGATAACCTTTTGACTTCAGCTTTCTTCTCCAACGAACAATTCAGGATTTTTTTTTTAAAATGCCGCCTGATCATATCTCAGCCTTGTACAAACAATTTCATATTATGTTGCATAATCCTACGAATTAAAAGCACGTCCACTGACCAAGATGCATACTGACGGCAAGGTTAGATAATCCATCCATCTCTATCGCTTTCTCGTGCTCTGGGATTTAATCTCCATAGGCATCTTCTTGTTTTTCACGTTTTGTAAGTTCATGACCTTCATCAGCCCTATAGGATGCGGGAGGATTTACAGTAGATGTGAATGTGCAGGTCTATATATAGCAGTGGCCCATATGGCATACAGATCGCTGCTGCCAGCTGGACCTAAAGGGTGAGGAGAGAGAAATGTGGCACTACAACGTTTGATGTGGGAAACGAGGGTGGACAGTGAGGGAATACTCTGGCTGATGAAATGAGAGAGAGAGAGAGAGCGTGCCATGCCAATATAGCACATTCATTTGGATTGACTGCAATATTAGGAGGTTGAGGGTACAGTCAAGTCTTCATTCTTGTAAAATAATACCGGAATCAAGCAGAGATAATTAAACACACTGGCTGAACAAAAAGAATGTGTGAAAGGAAAACGTGAAAGGGCGGTGTAATTAAATTGAGATGCTGCTAAGTAGTCAGCCATAAGTTTGGCACGGACAGAGCAAAAAATTTCCTTCCAACTTGTCTCCTATGGGCAAATCATCACTATTAGCCCAGACTCACCCGGAGAAGGGCATGATTTTAATATGTGTTGAGAGACTCAAGGTCAATATTCACACTGCCAATTGAAACTTCAAATCCAAATTGAAGTCGTGAGAAATGCTGTGTGTGTAAACAGAGGATGGGCTCTGTTAAAACTTGATCTGAAGGAGCAAAGTCAAGTGGAAGTGAACTTTAGCTTTTAGCTGGACTCAGACCACATGGCATGACCACACGGGCCAGGGGCTACTGCATGTGCCACTCATGAAAGAGGCAGAATTATGACAGACGGCATAAAGACAGCATGTTTTTGCCATTTTTGAAGCTTGACAGCCCCTGGTCACCATCCATTTTTGTAGGATTAAAAAAAAAAAATCATACTTTTATTCAGCAATGAAAGATTTAACTGATTAAAAGCAACAGTAAAGACTTTATAATGTTACAAATATTTCTGTTTCAAATAAATTATGTTCTGTTAAACGTTTTATTAACAAAAGAAAAAAAATGGTTTCCACAAAACTATTAAGCAGCACAACTGGTTGATAAGCATTGTTAATTAAAAAAATAAATAAACAAATGATTTCAGAGTCACATGATCCTTCAGAAGACTGGAGTAATGATGCTGACAATTCAGCTTTACCATCACAGGAATACATTTCACTTTTAAAAATATAGAAAATATTTAAATTGTTTTTATTGTTGTTTTACTGTTATTTTTATTTAAAATGTAGCCTTAGCGAGTCAAACAACTTTTAATAACATTAAAAAAATATTACTAACCCCAAAGTTTTGAATGGTAGTGTACAGTATATATGTGTGTTCTGTAGTATATCTGTAGTCCAAAACTGCAGCTGCTTTGCTTTCAAATGGTGCAAGATCTCCTGAGGGAAAACACACACACACACACACACACACACACATATGATTTTTATACTATAGAAACTGTATATTATATCCCCTTACACTAAATCTAACCTTAAACCTACCCATCACAAAAAACTTTCTGCATTAAAAAAAAAAAACTAAAAACTAATTCTGTATGATTTATAAGCTGTTTTCTTATGGGGACCAAAAATTTATATTTCCATCTTTGTCCCCATAATGTAGGGTTTACCAGGCAACACACACACGTTTTTGTGAATTGTGGAGACATACCATAGGTGTAATGGTTTTTATACCGTACAAACCGTATTTTCTATCCCCCTACACTACCCCTACCCCTAAACCTACCCATCACAGGAAACTGCACATTTTTACTTTCTCCCAAAAAAACTCATTCTGTATGATTGATAAGCCTTTTGAAAAATGGGGACATGGGTAATGTCCTCATAAGGCCCCCTCTCCTTGTAATACCTATGTCATACCCATGTCATTATACACATTTGTGTCCTGATGTGTCTCAAAAACACGCGCACACACAGACACACAGAGTTTTGGCACTGTACACCAAAACTCAGAGCAGGACCTGACTTTGACAAGTGTTACCTATTAAAGATAGTTACTCTGAAATATCCTACAATTAAACATAATTAACACCTTTGGTCTGGGAAGAGGTGTGCTTGGGTTACTCTTTCTGTCAGATTCGAGGTTTCCAAGCAGAACAGCGGTTGGCTGATTCCGTGTTTGGCGAGTTTAAAGTACAGAACTCACAGCAACTCAATTGCTTGCAGGTTTTTTCTTAGATGGCCTCTCAGACAGTCTACTGGCCCTCAGCTTTTAGTTCCTTAAATTATAGTGTGACAGCACATACTGTGTGACGCTGAGCTAGAAACATCCCACACACTTGCATGCTGAGAACACATGATTGCATAAACATTTAAGTTTAAGATATTCTTGACGATTAGATCATCAGTATGTATCAGTGTATTTTGCTGTTTGCTATTAATGTATTTACTGTCAATGTAGTCTCAGCCTCAGATGGCACGCCCACGGACCGTTGGCTGAACGTCTGATGCATAGGCCACACTTTTCTTAAAACACTTTAGGAGTTTCAAAGTCGTCCTCTGATTGGTTGAATTCTACAGGATGTCCGCGAGACCTGTGTGTTGCGTTCTTTAACCAAACAAACAAATTATGTGATGCCAAACTCCCTCGTGGAAGAACACTGTCGTGTTTATTACTGTGACAATGAGCGTGTACCAGGATCAGCTAAAGGCTGGATTTTCAAAAGTATGTGAGGTTCGCAGCTCCATTGTTGCAGTAAACTTACTCAATGTTCTTGAATGAATAATTTATAGATGCATTCCGGTCTGTTATTGCAGGCACACAGACTTTACATTTTAACGCCCCCAAAACATGACGCAGAACAAAACAAACTGTGATTGGTTGCGTTACATGTCAATCAATCGTCCTGTTGGGTGGTCCTTGACCAATGAAAGCTGCGATTGAGTCCAGACCTTCTGCTGTCAGTCTGAAGGTCTGGCTATGCAAGACTACTGTCAAAAGTAACTTTCACAATTAAAAAGATGGATGGATGGATGGATGGATAGCATTAAAGACAGATCACATAAGCTCTAGCTGTGATATAATCACATACACAGACTGCATAATTGGGAGGTAATGCTCCATACAAACACAGCGATTCACTTTCTCTCATTCACAAGTTAATAACCCACAACAAATGTCTCTCCCTCTGTCTTTCTCTTTCTTTGCTATTAGCACCTCCTCTCACAAACACAGTTACGGGACTGAGGGCGCCTCCTCTAAAAGCTACTGACCGAATCCTCTCTATTAGATCTCAGCAAGAAAAAAATGAGCCTGTTAAAGTTAACGAGATAATCTACTTCACCCCTGTTTTGGGCCATATTTCACCTCCTGATGTGAAGAGCATCCTCCGACAGATATTATGTCTTTTTAAATGAAACCACTGAAGCCTACGTTCACAAAAAGGGTGGAATTACTTTTATTTGTTCTTCTGCCATGAGATGGTCTAAGAGCATTTGATGCTGTGCTGTATATTGACGCAATAAGGCACAAGAGGTGAATTTACACAGTTAAAGGTATAGTTCACCCAATTCTGTCATCATTTACTCACCGTCAAGTTGTTCCAAACCATAAAAGAAGATATTTGGAAGAATGTTTGTAACCAAGCAGATCTCTGCAGCCATTGAATACCATAGTATTTTTTCCCCCACTAAAGATCACTGCATGAAGACTCGAGTAATGACGCTGAAAAATCAGCTTTGCCATCACAAGAATAAATTTGATTTTAAAATATTCACAAAAAAGTTAAAAAGAACAGTATTTATTTTAAAAGAGAAATCTTGGATACACTATTTTAAGGTGTCATTGTTACAGTGTAATTAAGTACTGAGCAATATTAAATAACTACATGTACTTACTATAGGGTTATGGTAGGATTAGGGTTTGGTTGAGGTTTATTTGCATGTAATTATGCATAATTTACTGTTATTGCTATGGTAAGTACATGCAATATATGTAACAAGGACACTGCAAAATAAAGTGTTACTAAAAATCTTATAAAATATGTCTTTATTGTCACTTTTTTTACAACAATTTGCTGAAAAAAAACAAAAACAAACCTATAGTTAACTTTAGTAAAAAAAAAAATCCCAGTATTTGATGCTCAATGCATCACTGAGCAGTGCCAAAGACACAAAGCTCTTATACATCCTATATCTATGTATATCCTTTTGAATTTCACTAATAGTAAACATTCAATTTTATATTTAAACCCCAAATCCTAAACACTGACCTTAATCAAGTCCCAACTGGATGTCCTTACTTGTAAGCAGGCATTCTCCACATATTAACAGCATCTGTACTTCTCTACCACAAATTCCTCCTTGTCCGGAGGCAAACTATCAAAGCCGGTTTTAGCCTCCCTCTAGAGAAATACATGGTCATTTTGAAGCAGATGATCAAGTGTTGGCTGTAATTTGGCCTGTCTCTTTTGATGTCCAAGAAGGGGCTGTCATTATTTTACAGGCGAAATTGGATTTGTCCCCCGATGGTCATGTGGATAAGCACTGAGCTCATTAACGTGCTTCCAAAGGCTTTGGTAAGAAATAGAGCAATCATGGGGTAATTTCACTAACAAACACTCATCACAGTCATCTTTTTCCCTGTTTGATAGCTCTACCGTACTGTACAGGAACAGGAAGAGAGGGTGTGTGGTAAACTCTACTACTGTATAACATTGTGTTTTTGTTAAACACCATTCTTTTCAGTTTAAATGTGTTATCTTTGAATACTAATAATGATTTATAAGGGTCTCTTTCTCTAACGTTATATTCATTTCTATTAGTGTCAGGTGGCAGAACCGGAGGATTTCTTTCGTGCTACAAAATTTGTCATCATAAGATGCATTGTATGCTCCCAGAACTTGGCTCAGTGTTGACAGAAACATTTAAATCATGCTGTATTTGCTGAGGTTTGTTGCTTGTACAAATCACATCAGTGACAAGCATAAAGGAAAAGGACTGAATGAGAAAGAAAGCACATAAACTAGCTTGGTATGTTTGCAAGTATCATCATTCTATTGAGAAGAGATACACATCATGACATATAGCCTTAATTATGTTTAGCTAATGTATTTATGTCCAACCAAAAATAAACGAACCCCTCTGGGAAAAGGTGAGTCGCGAAGTCACTTGATGCAGCTAAATTTTTAGTGAATGAGACACACACACAAACAGTTTAGTCTATGGCTGCACGATATAGCCTACCAACATTGAACAGAACTTGCGATATTGCTTAGCGCGATTTTCAAATCGCAAAGGCCGCGATTTAATTAAATACGCACTGCGTGTGTTGAAGCGTGCACGCGTGACTTGTAATAACAGGGTCTCAGAGAGACTCGGCTCATTATTAATCGTCTCTGACCGCATTATTAATGAGAAAAAACTCATTCACCCCAATCACTGTGCTGTATTCTGCATGAGATTGCATTACACCGGAGAATTCAAATGTCACGAAAGGCTTTCAGGTTTGTTCATTAATTTTGGTTGTCTGTTCAACTCAGCGCTGTTGTCTTTCAGAGACATATAACGAGTGCGTTGTTTTCATTCCTTCGTGTGCATTTGGCTACCTACCAAAACATAAGAAAACTGCAGAAAGCATTTCACATGTACACTACCGGTCAAAAGTTTGGAAACATTACTATTTTCAATGTTTTTGAAAGAAGTCTCTTCTGCTCATCAAGCCTGCATTTATTTGATCCAAAATACAGTAAAAACAGTATTATTGTGAAATATTTTTACAATTTAAAATAAACTTTTTTTCTATTTGAATATATTTTAAAATGCAATTTATTTCTGTGATTCAAAGCTGAATTTTCAGCATCATTACTCCAGTCTTTAGAGTCACATGATCCTTCGGAAATTAGTCTAATATGATGATTTGGAGCTCAAGAAACATTTCTTATTATTATCAATGTTGAAAACAGTTGTGCTGATTAATAATTTTGTGGAATATAATTATTTTATTCTGCATTGTAAAAAATTATTTAAAAAGTAAGTTACCTGGTTGCCTTCAAATCCAGGTTACTTTAAGTTAAACCAACAATATTTATTTTTTACAGTGCGTCATTATTTAGTCACGCTCAAGTTGTGTATTTTCAGGATTATTTAATGAATAGAAAGTTCAAAAGAACAGCATTTATCTGAAATATAAAGCTTTTGCATCACAGGAATAAATGACATTTTAGAAAAACAGCTTTTTTCCATTTTAATAATATTTCACAATATTACAGCTTTTTTGTATTTTTAATAACATAAATGTCTTGGTGAGCAGAACAGACTTCCGTTCTTTTATCGTTCTCAAATTTTTGACTGGTAGTGTACATACACAGAACTAGCATGAGAGCGTTTTAGCATGAGTGAGCAAGTTATGGACTTATTTAATATAGGCTGCTCTTTAACATTCGCAATTGAAGAAATTAAAATGTAAATATAGTAGTGTTTTTACATGGGTGCCATGGTTTTACAGTTGTACTATAAAATAAAATTATTATTTATATTAAATACTTGATTTATCAAACCTTTGATTAAAATTAAGCTTAAAGTAATGCCAATTGTTTTCTAATCTAAAATTGGAAATTGTAAGTGCCTAAAATGTTGTAAATTCACAATAATATATAACTTCTCATGGCTTACTACTTTTATAAAACAGTAGGATCCAAGAAACTTAAATAATCTAACATAAATAATTAGAGAAAAGTTATAATTGCTGTAACTTAATACAAAGTAAATATTATATAAATAATATTTTAATAATTTCCCTTTGTTTCAGTACATTGACAATATAATAAATCAATTATTTAAATAAAAATAAAAAATCTTTCAAAATACACTTATTTTTCTCACAGAGTAAAAATTGTTCTTTATGCATGAAATTATATAATATTGTTGGGTTCATCATTTGGGGTCCTTGGCATCAAAACGTTTGAACACGCTTGCGTTAGGTTAATTTAGTATCTTAGTTATGTAGACTTGCCACATTCATTCAGAATTCAACTGATTTACTGTTCCGTGACAGGTGTGCATATTTGCAGTTTACAATATCTCAGTCAGATTTTAGAGCCGATATTCTTTCCGTTTCATAAGCCCTATAACTTAGAATTCCTAATATAACAATCCCACACCAGCGTGACAAGCAGACAGACTGTCAGAAGGTGGCGGTCCATCAGTTACACAGAACAGTTGCACATTTTAAAATCACCCATTCAGTATCCAGCAGGCCTGAACAGAGTGAAGGATTAGTCAAACAGACTCAGAGGGAGGAGAGAAGGATTAGAGGAAGACACACAGCATATGGGATTTTACCCTTTCACCTCTGACCCCACCACAACCTCTATTTGGTAATATTCCTGATAAACTCCAAACACAAACAGGAATGTAAACAAATCAGATAAGCATACAGATATTGTTAATAATTTAGAATTACATTTGCTGACAAGCAGTCATAACAATAAGTGTGTATGCAGCCCAATACAAATTTTTTTTATTTTGTATGTACTTTTGACATTGGTATGTCTATAAGTTGCATAATAAATTGACAAACATTCTGCCATTGTTCTCTAATGTATAGAAGTCTACACTGGAAAAGTCACCGACGATGCACCACATATTTCCAAAATATTTCGAGCTAATATTGTACAATTGTCATACTGTTTACACACACAGTATATACATAGTGTGGGTATTAATGGGCCATTTAATGCTTAAAAAGAAAATAAAATAAATATATATATATATATATATATATATATATATATATATATATATATATATATATATATATATATATATATATATATATATATATATATATACACACACACACACACACACACACACACACACACACACACACTCACCTAAAGGATTATTAGGAACACCATACTAATACTGTGTTTGACCCCCTTTCGCCTTCAGAACTGCCTTAATTCTACGTGGCATTTATTAAACAAGGTGCTGAAAGCATTAATTAGAAATGTTGGCCCATATTGATAGGATAGCATCTTGCAGTTGATGGAGATTTGTGGGATGCACATCCAGGGCACGAAGCTCCAGTTCCACCACATCCCAAAGATGCTCTATTGGGTTGAGATCTGGTGACTGTGGGGGCCATTTTAGTACAGTGAACTCATTGTCATGTTCAAGAAACAAATTTGAAATGATTCAAGCTTTGTGACATGGTGCATTATCCTGCTGGAAGTAGCCACCAGAGAATGGGTACATGGTGGTCATAAAGGGATGGACATGGTCAGAAACAATGCTCAGGTAGGCCGTGGCATTTAAACGATGCCCAATTGGCACTAAGGGGCCTAAAGTGTGCCAAGAAAACATCCCCCACACCATTACACCACCACCACCAGCCTGCACAGTGGTAACAAGGCATGATGGATCCATGTTCTTATTCTGTTTACGCCAAATTCTGACTCTACCATCTGAATGTCTCAACAGAAATCGAGACTCATCAGACCAGGCAACATTTTTCCAGTCTTCGACTGTCCAATTTTGGTGAGCTTGTTCAAATTGTAGCCTCTTTTTCCTATTGCAGTGGAGATGAGTGGTACCCGGTGGTGTCTTCTGCTGTTGTAGCCCATCTACCTCAAGGTTGTGCGTGTTGTGGCTTCACAAATGCTTTGCTGCATACCTCGGTTGTAACGAGTGTTTATTTCAGTCAAAGTTGCTCTTCTATCAGCTTGAATCAGTCGGCCCATTCTCCTCTGACCTCTAGCATCAACAAGGCATTTTCGCCCACAGGACTGTCGCATACTGGATGTTTTTCCCTTTTCACACCATTCTTTGTAAACCCTAGAAATGGTTGTGCGTGAAAATCCCAGTAACTGAGCAGATTGTGAAATACTCAGACTGGCCCGTCTGGCACCAACAACCATGCCAAGCTCAAAATTGCTTAAATCACCTTTCTTTCCCATTCTGACATTCAGTTTGGAGTTCAGGAGATTGTCTTGACCAGGACCACACCCCTAAATGCATTGAAGCAACTGCCATGTGATTGGTTGATTAGATAATTGCATTGAGAAATTGAACAGGTGTTCCTAATAATCCTTTAGGTGAGTGTATATATATATATATATATATATATATATATATATATATATATATATATATATATATATATATATATATATATATACCTATTTATACACTACCATCCAAAAGGTTTAGGGTTGGTAAGATTTTTGTGTTTAAAAGAAGTCTCTTTTTCTCACCAAGGCTGCATTTATTTAATCCAAAATATAGTAAAGTAAAAACCTTGTAATGTGAAATATTATTATTATTATTATAAAATTACTATTTTCTATGCTAAAATGCCATTTATTTTTGCAATGACAAAGTTGAATTTTCACGTCAATTTCACATTGTCACATGATCCTTCAAAAATGCTGATTTGATGGTGAAGAAAAAGTCTTATTATCAATGTTGAAAAAACGGTTATGCTACTTAAAGTGGTCATGAACCGAGAAATAATGTCTTTGAACTTTTGACATAAGAGGTCATCATACTATAAGAATATCCTTCGAATAAAACTTCCTTGTTAGTCCAAAAACAGGTTTTATTGTAACCAAGCCCAGATAATGACTCATTGTGGAATGTGCCTGAAAGATCTGTGAAAGACCGCCTCTGCAGAAGAAACTTCATCATTGCAACTGCCCACCATGGCCCCGCCCACCGGCGTGTTAATGAGATGATGAGGAGAGAAGAGCAATACAGGGATCACTGGACTAAAAATAACATTACCTTCCATAGGATCCTAATGCTAGGAATGTGGTTATTTACTTTCAACAATGTGAATGTCTCAGTTGAGCATTATTTATTTGTAATCGATACATTTCACTGTGGATTCTTTGGCAAATCAGCCACGATTTTAGCACAGTCTTTGCAAGCAGACTTTTACAATATGGACTAGACAGTAATGTGACAAGATGTGAGTACCTGTGTTAATTCTAATGCCTGATCTGTGACCAGTTATTTCTGATATGTAATTCATGTACAGTCAGATGTTTGTCTATGTGTCAGTAAATCAAAACAGTGACTAAAAGGTCAACATTGTTCACATTGTTTCTCTTAGTAGGATGAAAATAATATGTTATTTAAACTGTGATTAAATTAAATAGAAAGCAATCAAAGAAAGCTCCCTTTGCAATCACAGGAGCTGTCAATCAAACAGCGTGAGTTTATTCAGGACTCGCACCAAAGATCATGCAATAATCAATGAATCTCTTATTTACATTGTGTTTGTAATGTTAGTTATGATGGAAGCATTCGTTAGTGTACAGAAACTGAGTTACAATGACGAGATCACTGCATTCATGCGCTCAACATGTCTGTAATCGGCTACAATGATCATCCCTGCAACCTTTCATGCCACGGTCTAAATATGATGCCATCTAAATATAATTCTATAATCAACATTTTTCACAATTAGTTAACCTTGAGAGCTGTGATAGTAAAAACGTGCTAAAAGTTTTCGAGAGAGATCTACATGTAACACTTAGATATTCCATATACAAAGATGCTAGCCAGTAACCGCAGTGGGCGTTTACATTGAAGTCTCACAGCAGACACGCCCCTTAAAACAGAGCATTCAAAAAAATCAGGGTAGGAAAAATGCCTTATGTTCTAAATAATGACAATCATACTAATATTGTAAGTGCACCCCAGGAAACAGTATAAAACAATGCAGCTCATGACCCCTTTAATAGTTTGTGAAAAATATTCTCTGTAATGTTTAGAAATTATTTGAATATATAAATAAAATCTATGGCAACAAATTAACACATGACAGAGAAAAGTAAAGCCATGCAGCACAAGAAGTTCCTGTATCAGTCACATGTACAGGATAACCAAATCTAATGTGTAAATGGAAATAGAACATTCTGCTGGTTTGAGTTTAACCTTTCTTGACCGTTTTTACCATAATACTGTGAAATAAGCCAGAAGAGAAAAGTCTGAATAAGTCTGACTCTGCTATGTTGATTTCACTTTCTTGCGCTTTCCCTTTCTGTCTCTGCTCTTATGGGGTTGGTAAACAATCACTAACGTTCACTTTGATTTGTTTCACTGCTGTGCTGTTCCCTCTGTAAGAGGCAGTCATTAAACTTTAACCCTAACTAATCAAGCATGCTTTCTCCTGGCTACAGTATCTATCCTGCCACATGGAGCAATTGTATAGTGTGTGTCACGTCGGAGGAAAGGATGGAGAAAGTGAGAGAGTGAGGGTGAAAATGGTGAAATGACTTTGGCATGCTCTGTTGACCCTCTCTGAGAAACACTATGTTCCCGTGTGCCTCCTGGACAACCACAGGTTTGTGTGTGTGCAAATCCATAAATCCTCCTATATTGAAAGATTGTTATCCTGGCAAGAACACAGTGTAAAATGAGCAGCATGTCAGGTGTGACCCAGCGCGGTGCACAGTTGAACAACAGCAATTTGTAATGTCGTCAGTGCTGTTGAATGTTCTCAGACTATGCATCTGCCTAACCTCAGACACATTTAACACCACTGGAAATATGTGAAACAACACTTTATCATGTTCAAAATTATTCATTAGAAAGAGAAATGTGGTCCCAGACATGCAACGATATGTGACTTTAATATGGGGCTTTGTTCACACAAGTTGTGCAAGTGTAACTGCTGTGTAAATGTGTAGCATAGTGAGGGTCCAAAACGTTTTCCACATCTGGCAAAGGGAAGCAAATACAGAATTTACCAACCATTAAAGGGCACATATTATGCCCCTTTTTACAAGATGTTATATAAGTCTCAGGTGTCCCCAGAGTGTGTCTGTGAAGTTTCAGATCAAAATTCCTGACAGAACATTTAATAAACCATTTTGAAAATGGCAATTTTTGGGTTTGAGAAAAATTAGCTGTTTTCTGTGTGTCTCCTTTAAATGCAAATGAGCTGCTGCTCCCGGCCCCAGAGGGCGGAGCCTTCACAGCTCGTGAACACGCGAATGAAAACTGACACGATACATCTGTTTGTTTTGATGATCATTTCTATCGTAGACATGCTCAGGTGACATTGCAGTTCTTCATCATCATGAAATATTATCATCTGCATATGTTTTAAAGCCTTATCACTCTCAACTTGAGCACACACACCCGACACATGCGCACAGAGAGCTGGATGTCGGCGCGTCCGTGAGTAGGCTATTAAACTAGACTAGATCTCTTTCATGTGTTATTGTGATTAAACTGTCAAATGCACACAAGATTATGTTAGAAACACACAAAATTCACATGAAAACAGTTGGTTATGTCTGTGCACTTATGCAGCAAGTACAGAAATCCTGTGTGTATATTAGATATGTGTAACATTACTAAAGTGAAAGCAGTGTAATATACAGTATCTACTGCTATGTCTGCTGTTGATATGAATCAAACAACAAAAGATAAACAGAAAAGCACTCACTGCTCTTGACTGAATGAACTTTAGTAGCTTAATTAAGAACACATTTCTTACTTGAATGCTGCTGTTAAATGCTCTGGCGAGGAGATAAACATGGCAGACTGTGTACTGCTCTCTGAGGGCGGGGTCTAGGCTAATATGGCAGTGTCCATCAACACTCGTGGGCGGGGTCTGTGAAATGTGACATCACTTTACCAGAAATCTGCAAACTTGTTCTGAGACACTGCTTATGATTTATGGGGATTTAATGTGGGTGGATTTTTACCATTATAGGGTGGTTGTGTACACATACTGCCAACACACATTTATATTCAAACCATGTAAAAGTGAATTCTGCATAATAGGTGCCCTTTAATATATACACTCACTGGCCACTTCATTAGGTACTACATGTACCGGGTTGGAGCCCCTTTTTGGCCTCAGTACTGCCTTAATTCTTCATGGCGTAGATTAAACAAGGTGCTAGAAACATTCCTCTGAGATTTTGGCCCATATTGGCATGATAGCGTCACACAATTGCTGCAGATTCGCAGATTCACCAAATTTGGACAACAGAAGATTGGTAAAACGTTGCCTGGTTTGACGAGTCTTTCTGCTGTGACATTCAGATTGTAGTGTCAGAATTTGGCATGAACCACATGAAAGCATGGATCCATCCTGCCTTGTATCAGCGGTTCAGGATGCTGGTGGTGGTGTAATGGTGTGGGGAGTATTTTCTTGGCACACTTTGGGCCCCTTAGTACCAATTGAGCATTGTTTAAACGCCAGCAAATTGGTCATGATTTTGTTCCTCATTTTGATGTTGGTTGCTAAATGTGAGGAATGTTCCACATAAATCTTGTCACAGAGCATGCATGCATCTTAGACAGACATTTGATGGTAAATTCCCCACTGAGGTACAAGTTATTATTTACAATTATTTACTGGCCACAGCCATTTTTTTACTTGACTTGAGCACTGTTCAAGTGTCAAATTTTAGATCTCGAGTAGAGGTTATCATTGTGGGCAGTTTGGCAGGGCA
Organism: Paracanthobrama guichenoti; assembly: GCA_018749465.1. Lineage (NCBI taxonomy): Eukaryota > Metazoa > Chordata > Actinopteri > Cypriniformes > Gobionidae > Paracanthobrama > Paracanthobrama guichenoti. The sequence goes on from CM031951.1 coordinate 17,243,215, forward strand.
CCCAAGAAAATGTATCCTCTGTGAGAGGAAGAATAAATGGGTCTTGTGTAAAGCAGTTAGTACAAATCAAACACAGAGCTGTGTGACCTAAAACAGTGATCTCCAACCACGGGTGGGTAATGCACCAATACAAACATTTTGGCTGATGGCGATAAGATGGCGACAGATAAAAGGCTGATATCAAAATTGCAGTATGTATACAATTTGGCAACACTACATATTAGTGTACAGTTTGAAAAACAAAATTCTGACAAATTGCAGTTTTATTTTGTTTTATTAAAATATTTGTGCTTTTAAAGATAATAATGTTCTAATATCATATAATGTTCTATTAGATAGAATTATAAATATTATGTAACTGCTGTCGACCAATAAAAATAACTATTTTAGTGTCTCGCGGGGAGGTGCTTATAAAGCCCCTCCTCATCACCTCTATAAGCACAAAAGTAAAAACCCGATTCCAAAAAAGTTGGGACACTGTACAAATTGTGAATAAAAAAGAGAATGCAATGATGTGGAAGTTTCAAATTTCAATATTTTATTCAGAATACAACATAGATGACATATAAAATGTTTAAACTGAGAAAATGTATCATTTTAAGGGGAAAATAAGTTGATTTTAAATTTCATGGCATCAACGCATCTCAAAAAAGTTGGGACAAGGCCATGTTTCCCACTGTGTGGCATCCCCTCTTCTTTTTATAACAGTCTGCAAACGTCTGGGGACTGAGGAGACAAGTTGCTCAAGTTTAGGAACAGGAATGTTGTCCCATTGTCTAATACAGGCTTCTAGTTGCTCAACTGTCTTAGGTCTTCTTTGTCGCATCTTCCTCTTTATGATGCGCCAAATGTTTTCTATGGGTGAAAGATCTGGACTGCAGGCTGGCCATTTCAGTACCTGGATCCTCCTCCTACGCAGCCATGATGTTGTAATTGATGCAGTATGTGGTCTGGCATTGTCATGTTGGAAAATGCAAGGTTGGTGCATTTCAAATTTTGATTGGTCTGACCACAGAACAGTTTTCCACTTTGCCAGTCATTTTAAATGAGCCTTGGCCCAGAGAAAACGCCTGCGCTTCTGGATCATGTTTAGATATGGCTGCTTTTTTGACCTATAGAGTTTTAGCCAGCAACGGCGAATGGCACGTTGGATTGTGTTCACCGACGTGGACGTCGAAGTATTCCTGAGCCCATGTTGTGATTTCCATTACAGTAGCATTCCTGTATGTGATGCAGTGCCGTCTAAGGGCCTGAAGATCACGGGCATCCAGTATGGTTTTCCGGCCTTGACCCTTACGCACAGAGATTGTTCCAGATTCTCTGAATCTTTGGATGATATTATGCACTGTAGATGATGATAACTTGATAACAATTTTTCTCTGAGAAACTCCTTTCTGATATTGCTCCACTATTTTTCTCCGCAGCATTGGGGGAATTGGTGATCCTCTGCCCATCTTGACTTCTGAGAGACACTGCCACTCTAAGAGGCTCTTTTTATACCCAATCATGTTGCCAATTGACCTAATAAGTTGCAAATTGGTCCTCCAGCTGTTCCTTATATGTACATTTAACTTTTCCGGGCCTCTTATTGCTATCTGTCCCAACTTTTTTGGAATGTGTAGCTCTCATGAAATCCAAAATGAGCCAATATTTGGCATGACATTTCAAAATGTCTCATTTCCAACATTTGATGTTATCTATATTCTATTGTGAATAAAATATAAGTTTATGAGATTTGTAAATTATTGCATTCCTTTTTTATTCACAATTTGTACAGTGTCCCAATTTTTTTGGAATCGGGTTTGTACTCTTTATACCAGGGATAGGCATTGTTGGTCCTGCAGTGCCGCCAAAGCCACTATAGATGACAAGCCTGCAACTATTAGCCCAAAAAGCGTAGCAGCTAATGCTGCAGCTGCCAGTACGCAGGAAAGGAGACTAGAGGCTGTTGAAGAAGAGGCTTCAGTACACTGAACTGCTTTTGTGAGGAAACAGCTTATCATTTAATGAATCAACTGCCTGTCTGCTAATCTTCAATGTTCTTCATGTTTTTTTAGCTAAACAATACGTTTGTTGGGAATGATATGTAGATTTTACTACGATAAAAAAAAAGAGAAGGCAGAGAAGGGAATGTCATGACAGGTAGAACTTATTTACTGACATTACCATAGTATTTAATAGTAATATTAAATTATATTGTATATTGTCTATAGAAAGTAGAAAATACAGATGTTTTACTTGTTTGGCTTTCAGGTTTTACCAGTTATGATAAAACTTGAAATGGTAATGACTATTATAACTGCACGTATGCACATGATGCTGATATTATGCATTTTAATGAATAAAGAGAAAATGAATTAAATTATTGTGTAATACTGTATGTTGTTTAATGAAAAGTTAAGTATTCTTTCTATCGCTGCTGTTAGTCTTGTGTTGTAATGATTTATGATTGCTGTGTGCCTAATGATGATGATATAACACTTATTAATGAATGAAGGTAAAACAATACATATAATTAATGAATTGAATATGTATTAAATTACAATTAAGTTTTTAGTGTAGTGTATTCTTAAATGTGGATTAAATGTTTTTTTGTTTTTGTTTTCTCTCTCGCTAAACTCTACAGGACAGCGGCACTCCAGGGCCGACGTTGCCTAACCCTGCTTTAGACCATGTCATGTCTGTCCTCTGAGTAACATCTACAGGTCAGCATCTTGTCGATACTCCCAGAAATACTGCAAATGCTTCACAGAGCCACGCCATCCTGCATATGCATACGCACGAGCACCCTCATATTGGAAGGTCATTGTGACTGTAGCTGTTATAATTACCACTGAGAGTAATTAGCTTTGCTCTCTCAAAGTCTCCAACCCCCTGAACACACCTTTACACTGTCAGCGGCCTGCAGTAAATGTGTGTGTGTGTGTGTGTGTGTGTGTGTGTGGCACAGGTGATGTATAATCAGCTCTCAGTGGAGGTGTGGAACATTACTGTCTGACATAATGATACCCTACACCGGACGACGGCACGTGTGTGTGTGAGAGAGAGAAAGAGAGAGAGAGAGAGAGAGAGAGAGAGAGAGAGAGAGAGAGAGAGAGAGAGAGAGAGAGAGAGAGAGAGAGAGAGAGAGAGAGAGAGAGAGATCATTAACTCTAACACACTTAATGAATTTGAACGATGAAGTCAACTCTTCTTTTATGGATGTATATTAGTCAAGGTGCCAAGGGCATCATTAAAAACTTTGCCTCTTTCGTTGTCTTTTCTCTTTCGGCTCCCATGCTGCAATGCAGTGCTATCCTTATCTCCCTCCTGTTCCTTTTTTTCTCCTCAAAAATGTCCTTCTCTCTTTTTTTTCTCCTTCAACAACTTCGGAGAGACAGAGTGGTTGTCTGTTCCTCTGTCTTTTGCGCTCTGTGTGTGTGTGTGAAGGTGATAAGGTACAGAATCAGTCTAAATGTGTCCAGAGGCTCTCCTCTCACCAGGACTGTCAGGACGAAATGAATAATCTGTTGCTAACACATACACACTCTCTCTCTAACAATATAGCAGAGCAGAGAACATCAGCTTCAAACAATACACAATTTCTATAGGACACTGCTGGGGTCACCAACACACAGTTTGATTTGTCTTGTAGAAAGACACTGAAGCAGGGGTGGCGTTTACGTATGGCAGAGTATGGCAGTTGCCATACCCTGGCATTTAGACAAGCGGGGGAAATAAACAGCTCATGATGCTGCTTATGTTGCAGCTTTGAAAAGCAAATTTAAACAGCCTAATGCCGTGTCCTAACCAGACGCGATGTGACAAGGTTTTCAGCGGCAAAACAGACGAGGCAAACCCGAGATCAAGCAATCAAATCACAGCCAATCAGAAGAGCGTGTGGGTGGGCTCTCTCTGCAAGCGCACTGACTGCATTCGCAACAAAATGGTTAAGTACAATATCGAATTCCTAAATCTTACACCATTTTAGCATGATTAAAAATACATACTGAGTGACTGGATTTTTTTTTTTTTTTTTATAGAATACACTTGTTTGCTCACCTTGAGCTGATTCCTTTTATTTTCAAGAACTGATGTGAATTATCCATTGTTGCTTTCAGTAAGCCTATGTCTATAAAGGTCACAAAAAATATAAATCAAACTTACTTTAAATTCTTTTTACATTAAATAAAGCACATAAACTACACTTGTCATACTTTGAATGTTGTTCCAGCCACAACACCACAAATATGTATAAAATAGAATCGCCGTGAATCACGCGGCTGGTTAGTACAAAAAAACTCTGATTAACAAGGAAAAGATCATTTTTCTCGTGTGTCGCATTTGGTTAGGACACAGTGAAGGCTTATGGGGCTGTTTCAGTATTTACATGTATTTGTATTGTTGTTAAGCCTGTTATTAAGTTCTTTTAGTGGATTTTTGTGCACATTCCGTTTAGATAAAATGTGATTATTTGGGAATGTCGTTGTTGTAGGCCAGTGGTTCCCAACAGTGGCCCACCAACAGTGCACATTTTGCATGTCTCCTTTGTCTGACAAACCCACATCAGATTTTGGAGTCACTACTAATGAGCTGATATATATATATATATATATACTATATATACCTATATATTGTATATATATATATATATATATATATATATATATATATATATATATATATATATATATATATATATATATATATATATATATATATATATATATATATATATATATATATATATATACTTTCTTTTTTTTTTGCATTTTCAAGCTTTATATATATATATATATATATATATATATATATATATATATATATATATATATTTTTTTTTTTTTTTTACTTATTTTACAAAGAATAAAATGTAAAATGCAAAATAAATCTTCTACTTTACTGTGTAAGATGTCATGTAAAAATGTCCCAATTAGCAATAAAATAATGAATTTTATAGCTCACCTCATCTCTGTGAAATCATATAGACAAATGCAATTCTTGTGCCGTTGAATTTCCTATTTAAACAGGAAGTTAGGGTGGAACATATTGAAGTATTTGTCCTTTAGCTTATTTTAAGTGACTAATAGAGCAATAGTCTGGGACTGGAAGTAAAATCACATTAATTTTCTCAGAAGTTAAATAGACTCAGTTGACCTTTCACGACAGACTTACACTTACACACAGAGACTTAATTTAGTTGAATAAGTATATCATTAATTTAAAATAAAATAAATATAATTAGTTTATAAGTAATTTAAAATGACTATTTTTCCATTTTATTATATTTTAAAATGTAATTTATTCCTGTGATGGAGAAGCTGAATTTTTCAGCAGCCATTACTCCAGTAACATGATCCTTTAGATTCCATTTTAATATGCTGATTTGGTGCTCAATAAATAAAAACTCATACCGAATGACCCAAAACTTTTGAAAGGTAATGCATGTATAATCCTCAAGAGACACAAAAGTGACTCGCTCCCAAAAAGCATTTCGAATTACACGGTCAAACTCATTTCATGTATTTGTCTTGCTTAAAATCATATGTTGTCAATCATCTTAAAGCTTCTGGTTTAGTTCAAGGCTTGCACTTTTGGACTAAGGAGAAAATTAATGGGGAAAAAATAATTCCCAATCCAAAGCTGCTTACAGAACGTGCAGTCACTGTTGTGGTTAATTGCCTTTAGTTCATGAAACATGTTTTTCTAATTGCTAATGTTATTTACTCAAAGTTTCTGTTGGAATACATCACCATATAGACGACCTCAAAGCGTACAGACATTGATTAAAACTCCAACAGTGACTCCAGGTCTTTAACATTCAGATAAGGGTCTGAACTCTGAAGCTTTTAATGTTGTGTGGCGGAAACATGCTTGACCTTCAGCTGTGCAGTTCCCTGATAAACGACTGCAGTATGTGTGGTACTGTGTCTGCTGTTTTCAGAGAATAACCATCATTACATCATCACAATAAAGTGTCTAGCGCTTTCAAACATGTGCATGTCAGCACATTCAAATACCACTGTTGACAAGAGCTCAGGGATGCAACCGGCTCAAGCCAAAAATGAACACACATGCTACCCCTCCACAGGAACGTCGCAAAGTGTGTGTGTGTACAGCCTCATGTTACTCTACAGTGTTTTGTTTTACCTTGTCTCAGCACCTCAAAGCCCCCTCCCCTCAACACCTGCCTCGGACGCTTTTTTGTGTAATTTTTTTCTAAACACGCACCACCTCAGCATCAATTCCCCATCTGTCTTTCCCATCTATTTAACACTGACGTGCACAAACACGCACATGCATGCATTAAGAAGCAGCAAAACGCGTAAGAGAGCGATTAAATGCCACGTTGCTACGGTGACTCGACCTTCGGAAGAACGCCACAGAGCCTGTAATGATCCACGAGACCATCTGTGACTGCCGCCCTCTGCCTCACCACAACCCATTATGACAACGCTGTCTCATCTCCACGGGGACAGACGGCTTTATTAATAACTCAACACTCTTGGCAAGCGTCTCTCTCTCTCTCTGATTCCATCATATACTGTAGGGACAGTGATTAGACACTCAATTCCCTGGATAAACCAACTTTAGCCAGTGGAGACACACATATACATACACAGTCAGCATCCATTGATCGCTGGTAAGGGCTCACGGGAGGATCAATAGTGGATTTCTCAGTACAAACGTGAGTGTGAAAGGGTCAAGGCCACACGCAGCGTATACGGCAACAGTTAATTCCACATCACTCAGTTTCACACACACACACACACACACACACACACACACACAAACACACACACACACACACACAGACAACCCGAACTGCATAAAGTACGTGAATGTAAATGTATTAAATGTTCACACAATTAAATAGAATCGTTCTGACAGAGCTTTACAAACTGCATACCATCATTTTCTCCAAAGCATCAAGTCTTACAATCTGAAATATCTCACATCAACAGCATTTTTCAGAAAAAAACAACAAAAAAAACATAAGCCATGAACTTCAGATGACCTGCAGGAAAGATCTCTTTAACATCTCAGTTGTTTCTCTTAGCTGTGAGGATTACATGGTGATCAAATAGAGATTTGTTGCTTTAGTTCCTGCTTTTAAGTGTTTCTCCACAGAAAAAGTTATACATAAGTGTTATTTTAGTATTATATTTACACTGTTATTTTATTACTATTTAGAATTAGCTATACTTTTACATTTTAGGTTCGCAAAAATGTCTGGTGTATATCATTTTTCAATAATTCAACTGTCCATTGTCAATTATTCCTTACAAGTTATAGCATACATTATAAACATTATAATGTTGTAAAGGCATAATATTTTAAATGTCTGATTTTGTTTTTATTTGGATAATAACCTATTTACCTGCCATAAAAATAAAAATCTGATTTTCAATACCAGCACATCCCAATCCATAATCCAGATTCAATCTCAATCTGTGCTCAGATTTGCCACAGTACTATCCACATTCATTTTTAGAACTACTTTTTCTTGTATATCTACAAACGTCTCAATTGTTTCTGTACTTTCCGGTACATCTGATGCTCGAATGACACATGAGATCTCAATTAAAAGCAAGCTCTAAGAAATAACATGTTACTCTGGACACACTCTGACATTCATCGGCACAGAAACCTTACAAACACACACAGGCCCATCAACCCTCAAAAGCAGAAGGCCTTCAGAAGAGGCTTTGCATCACACTTTCATCTGAAAGATCTTAGATCAGCCGTCTCATTCAGAGAAATCTCAGCTCTAGACTTTAGAGAGAGAGAGAGAGAGAGAGAGAGAGAGAGATGGGCAGAAGAACAGCTGGGAAAGAGGGGGCGAGACAGAGGTTGAGAGGATACTGCACTCCTAACGAGGTGGAGGAGTCTTAATTGCGAACTCTGTGCATGACGAAGCCAAAAGGTTCAAAGCAAGAGGCATGTAGAACACACACGTTGTGTTTTCAGATTTTATGGGGACTTTCTATAGACATATTGCTTTTTATACTGTACAAACTGTATATTCTATCCCCCTACACTAAACCTACCCCATATTACCCATCACAGAAAACTTTCAGCATTTTCACATTTCAAAAAAAAAAAAAAAAAAAAAAATTTGTATGATTTATAAGCTTATAATCTCCTCATGGGGATCAAAACATTTCCTCACAAGGACTAGGATTTTGGATATTGCCATCTTTGTGGGGACATTCTGTCCACATAATGTAGGGTTTACCTGGACCACACACACACACACACACACACACACACACACACACAACAAAAAATGAACATACATCAGGAATGTAGTCAAACTGGAGCTAAACAGATATATAGGTATTTAACGTACTGTTCAAAAGTGACAATATAATGTTTACATTAATAACAAAAGATTTTTATTTCAAATAAATGCTTATTTTCTATTCATCAAAGAATCCTGAAGAAATTGTATCATGAAAAAAAGAAGAAAAAAAAGAAAAGAAAAAACACTGATAATAATAAGAAATGTTTCTAGAGCAGCAAATCAGCATATTAGAATAATTTCTGAAAAATCATGTAACACTGAACACTGGAGTAATGATGCTGAAATGATAGATGGCCATTGCTGATTTCTCTTTCGCTCTCTCTCTCTCGCTCACACACACACACACACACACACACACACACACACACACACGGACCGTCAACATCAGTTCTACAAGCTACAATGCTGCTGAAATCTGGAGGGAGCGGGACTATGGCTGATATTGATGGGCTCCTGGTTGAGCTGAAAGTGTTGACTAAGCATCTTTGAGAAACATGTGTCAGAGCCAGATAACATATTATTCCTATGTTCAGTACAGTGAAGTGCAGTCCAAGACATTCAACGTTTTAAATAGTCAGAAAACAGCTGCTCACACTGTCCGGTAAAAAGTACTATGAATTTGAATACTGTACAGAGTACACTTGAAGAGTTCAGATGCAAAAGCCTCTAAAAGCCACTTCGGTCAAAAATGAGATAACGATACTGAGTGAATGCTCTCTGCATGTAGTAGAAGTTCATAAAATACCTTCACTTAAAACCCACTAAATCCCAGCCTCAACCCATTCAGAAGTACCGGTACTTGGGTAGAAACCTACACATAGAAGCCTGACAAAAATGCTTATTTTAAAGAAAAACGTCAGACAGACGAAGGCTTTTGCATCTGAAGTCTTCATATACGGAGTAAGACATACAGTGCCCTCCAAAAGTTTGGAAAGACCCTAGTTTTCAAAATATGTTTATTATTCTGAAATAACACGTGTTCATAGTTTGTGTTGTCCCTCACAAAATGATTTATGCTGATTCTAAAATCCCACTTTGCATGAGCCATTTCCAAACGTACACTACCATTCAAAAGGTCGGGATCCATAAGAAGTCTTATGTTCACCAAGGCTGCATTTATTTTATCAAAAAGTAAATAAAACAGTAATATTGTGCAATATTACAATGTAAAATAGCTGTTTGTTTTATTGTAATGCATTACTCCAGTCTTCAGTGTCACATGATCCTTCAGAAACCATTCTAATATGCTGATTTAATGCTCAGGAAATATTTTTATCAATGTCATTTTTGTTTTTGTTTTTTTTTTGAAAACCATGATACATTTAAGGATTCTTTAATGAATAGAAAGTTCAAATGAACAGCATTTATTTAAAATAGAAATCTATTGTAAAATTATAAATGTCTTTACTGTCACTTTTAATCAGTTGAATACATCTTTTCTGAATAGAAATACTAACTTAAAAAAAAATCTTAATGACCCCATAACTTTTGAATGGTGGTACATTCCTGTCGCTATTAAAACTGTTTAAATTGTGAATAGTAAAACTAACATATCTTTAGCAAAAAACTAACAAATATTAAATTATTTCCCTACTGCCCCTTCAGCCTGCACTGTTCGGCCCCATCAAAGACGCCACTGGTTGAGACAGATGACATGTCAGACTGCTCACACCAAAACAAAGTGATGCTTTTGAAAGCACCATAGATAGCTTTGTACATCAACCAGAGAAAGGAGAAAGTATTTTAACACCCAAAAAGTGGCAAAGCAGCTATATATCCATATTCAGCTGCATCGACATGATTTAGGCTATAAACTGTACATGTCAAACGCCTCCCAGAGGAGTGATAGAACAATGCATATTTTAAAAGCTTGTAAATCAGAGGTTGAGAATAAAGATTGAATGTGGGTTAATATTAGTGTAACTATCGGAATTACAAACAATTGCTCTTCTTTTTTATTTAAAGCGCTTGACAATTTTATGCTTTTTCTGTCATCCATTACCCGTCTGCTCTCTCATTCTTTTTCCACATAATTTTTTTTTTCTGATCTGACCCTTAGGTCGCCACTTCTCTCTGAAGCTCATTAAGCACAACCGTTAATTATCACTCATTTCTAATTCATGCATTCATTTATTTTGGACCATTTCTGCCCACTTTTATTGCTTCTGATTCTCTTTGATCGGGACTGTGACTATTCCACAGGAGCTCAGGGCTTTTGGGGTCACACGCGCTCTCTGTTGTCAAACCTCTGTCACCTGCTGCCGCTAGTGTACAGTTACAAGCGCTCAGCATCCGTTTAGAGATGACTCTATGGATAATGAGCAGCAGAGAGGCGCTGTGATTTGCATTGGTCTCTAATGGAAAGAAGGAAGACACACAGGGGAAGGTTAAATTATAGATTGGATTCATCGACTGGTATAAATGAAAATGGGAGGCATCACCCTGTGGAGTGACAAAAACAAATGCAGAACACTTAAAGGGATAGTTCACCCAAAAATTTAAATTCTGTCATTACTCACTTTCATATCATTCCAAACCCGTAAAACCCGTTCAGAACACAAATTAAGATCTTTTTGATGAAATCTGAGATTTTTATATGATGAACAAATCTTTTATTCACATATAAACATTGATCAGCGAATATCAACAGAAGCAAAAACTATAATAGCTTGAGGCATGAGAACAAACCTCATTGGTTCTTGTGGAAGCTCAAACATGCTGCTTATCACACAAGAATGAACCTCATTGGTTCTCGCACGTCAAGTGAACAGGCTTGAGCTTCCGTTTACCATAATTTATGTGTGAGCTGATTTAATGATTATGTGAATTAAAGCCTAAATTCAATATTGGGTTTTAACATACTCAAATATCTAATGATGCAAATCTAATACTGTATATAAAGCGGTTTAAATGTTGACTTTCATTTTACTAATATGAGATTTTATATAGTTTATACTCTTATGTACAGGATTTTTGGGATCGGCATATGCCAATCACAATGACAAGAAATCAGCATATTAGAATGAGTTCTTAAGGATCATGTGACACTGAAGACTGGAGTAATGATAATGAAAATTCAGCTGTACCATCACAGGAATAAATTACATTTTAAAATATATTGAAATAGAGAACAGTTATTCTAAACAGTAATATTTTACTTTACTTTTTATTTGAAAAAATGCACTCTTGGTGAGCATGAGATAAACAGCTTTTGAACGGTAGTGTATATTGCTAAAAAAAAAAGCTAAGATGGGAAAAATTTTCACGCAGAAACTGGAATCAGTGAACCAGTTCACTTGAAATGTCTAAACATACAAACTGACTAAAACTAGTTGGACTTTCCAGTATCACATGAGCATGCTTTAGAAGAGTGTGTTTGATTTAACTTTAAAGCTGTGTGCATTTCACAGTGCGACAAAAACAGTCCAGCAATGTAGCGATTTGTCACGTTGCACTAGCTCGTACTGGAAAGAACAGACTATTTTTTAATTGTGTATGGCATAGCTGTGTATTTACCTTCTTCAAACTTACTCAAGTGTCTGTTTGTTAAATCAAGCAGAGCTAAGGTGAAGACAGAGTCTGAAAGGTTCGCCATCCCAACTCATGTGTGTGTGATATTGATATCACCTTAACACATGATATCACCTTAACCTGTTCATATTCAAGATATAAATCTAAAGGGGCCACATGAAATCTTCAGTGAGTGGACCTTAGTGAAATAGCGTAGACCTCTGTCCTACTCTCAAACTGCACTGTGAATACTAATCAAATTATTCACTTCCCTTAGCCTTTATAAGATGTTATCTGCTTGTTTGCACAGCCTGGTTACAAAACCAACTGTAAAAACAAACTAAACAAATCAATAACTGCACTGATTTACCTTATTATATGTCCAAAATAATTCAACTACTGTCCAACTAGATACACTATATTGGCAAAAGTTTTGGGACGTCTGCCTTTACATGCACATTCATTTTAATGACATCCCATTCTTAATCCGTAGGGTTTAATATGGAGTTGGTCCACCCTTTGCAGCTATAATAGCTTCAACTGTTCTGGGAAGGGTTTCCACAAGGTTTAAGAGTGTGTTTATGGGAATTTTTGACCATTCTTCTAGAAGTGCATTTGTAAGGTCAGGCACTGATGTTGGACGAGAAGGCCTGGCTTGTAGTCTCCGCTCTAATTCATCCCAAAGGTGTTCTATGGTGTTGAGGTCAGGACTCTGTGCAGGCCAGTCAAGTTCCTCCACACCAAACTCGCTCATCCAGGTCTTTATGGACCTTGCTTTGTGCACTGGTGCGCAATCATGTTGGAACAGGAAGGGGCCATCCTCAAACTGTTCCCACAAAGTTGGGAGCATGAAATTGTTTAAAATGTCTTGGTATTAAGAGTTCCTTTCACTGGAACTAAGGGGCCAAGTCCAACCCCTGAAAAACAACCCCACACCATAATTCCCCCCTCCACCAACTTCATACTTGGCACAGTGCAGTCAGACAAGTACCACTCTCCTTAGCAACCACAAACCCAGACTCGTCCATCAGATTGCCAGACAGAGAAGTGTGATTCATTACTCCAGAGAACACGTCTCCACTGCTCTGGAGTCCAGTGTCGGTGTGTCACCACTGCATCCAACGCTTTGCATTGCACTTGGTGATATAAGGCTCTCTACACACTGTTCTTGAGCTAATCTGAAGGCCACACAAAGTTTGGAGGTCTGTAACTACTGAAAGTTCCTGACTTCTGCACACTGTGTGCCTCAGCATGCACTGACCCCACTCTGTGATTTTACGTGACCTACCACTTCGTGACTGAGTTGTTGTTGTTGTTCCCAATTGCTTCCACTTCATTATAATACCACTGATAGTTGAGGTATTAGTCAGGTTAGATGGCATAGTGAATTTAACACAGATAAAAACAAAGCTGTGAGGGACAGACCTGGACCATGCCATTTTCACAACTCACAGCTTTCAAAACAGTTTTCTGGTTGTTGTTGTTTCGTTTTTTGTTTTTTTAAGAAAAAAATACAACAACAGTATACTGTTAAACAACAGTACAATCCATTGAACACATTGTACTTCTATCCCTCACAGCCTCGTTTGAAATTGTAAATATGCTGACTAAATATCTTCTACTGCACCTGCAACTAAATAAAGAGGTTCACTGGACAATACAGAATAAACTATATATAATATGATTCAATTCATGCATTTAAGACATGATTATATTTTATATTTTTTTTTCTCGTTTTTTTATGTAGTGTAAATAAATGATCGTAATCCTTGAAATATGGAGTTCATATAGTGTAAATCCAAAGTGGCCTCAAATACACAATCGTCTGTAACACTTTTCAATAAGGTTTCATTAGTTAACATTAGTTAGTTAACATGACCTAAGAACGAACAATCTTGATAATTTCAACATTTGTTGAGCAATACATCCATTAGGGATAACAAATGAGACCTTATTGTAAAATGTTACCCAAAGATCTTTATCATGAGCTTTATGCTCTCATTATCTGATCTGCTCAGATCAGTTCTTGCTTGTTCAACAAATCATTTGTTTTCTTTGTATTGTTCTGTCTTTATCTAACTTCCTCCATCTTATTCTGTGCTCTCTCTTTCTCCACTATCCTCTCATCCCCTCAGTATTCGAGTTGTTTTTCGGTCTTTCATTTTGTATCTGTTTTTCCCTCTCCTCTGTAATCTAACAGGTCAGGAGGGGCCCATAATACCCATTACTGTAAGTGTGTGTATGTGTGTTTAAAGAGCACAGGAGAGGGTTCATATTGGATTCTGAAATAGGCAATCTGATGATTTTACATAGAGTGAGGGAGCAAAGAGCTCACACTATTTCATGGGTCACTTCAGAGGAAGAAATTAGATTTCAGGCCACATTATAAAATTTCTCTCTCTCTCTCTGTGTGTGTGTGTGTGTGTGTGTGTGTGTGTGTGTGTGTGTGTGTGTGTGTGTGTGTGTGTGTGTGTGTGTGTGCGTGTGCGTGTGCGTGTGCGTCAAATGAACTCTATTCAGGGCTCTGTAATTGGCTGCCAAGGACAACTGGTTTAAAAATAAAACAACATAGTGATCTGCACTGCACTGGTGTTCCTAATTAGAGACTGGAGTATTGCTGTTTCAAAATGATAAAATATCACCAATTATAAGAACACGTGTTAATAGTCTCAGACTCAACAAACAAAGGACCACCCACAATCATTTATAGATGCACATTGCACATAAAACTTGAAAAGACCAGCCATTTTTACAAGGTGTAGGACCGGCACAATTAGTGAAATTCTGGTTAATACCAATAAGTCAGTAATTATTTCATAATATTTTATAATATTTACTATAATAATTATAATAAGCCTTTCCATAAAAAGCATACCTGCACAAGAATGTGTGGGCAGTTCTCGACAAGAATGAGCTTCAATCTGGAAGAGATTTTATGCGGAAAGTCAAAATTCTTGCTCAAAACTGTTTTAAAGGACAAGCTCAACCACAATGAACATGGGCTAATCATTTAAATAACAGTGCTGGTGGTGATGGGCAAATTATCTCAGCTGTATCTAAGTTATGTCAAGAGAGAGGATGACGTCACTCACTTTACCACTGTTGAGAATGAGACAAGCGCTCCTCCACCGCCCAGATCTTCTAAAATAACTTCCTGTATTCAGACACATCCTCAGATGCCTCATTCTCTCTCGCTCTCGCATTCTTTCAAGCCATCTTTTCCCTCTTTCTGTCAAAAGAGGATAAATAAAGGAAAAGCAGCTGCGATAACAAGCCGCATTGATCTCTCTCTGTCTCAGTGTGTGTGTGTGTGTGTTCTGATCTGATGCTTTCTAGGTTGAGTCATAGCTTTAGATATCAGTATTCATCACACACACACACACACACACACACACAGCTCTGTTAAATAAATGACCCCTCACTTTTGCTTATCGGTGAGCAGGAATGCTGTCTGTATCCGTTTCTGCCTTTCCCATGCCCTGTCCCAAAAAATTTACCACAAGCACTATACAGTATGTGCGTGTATAGTTTTGCTTATAAGTAAATTTATGCATCATAGACAGGTACACCTTCGTCATTATTATTTAAGGGTAACAGTAAAACAGCGGATTTCAGACCAAGCAGAAGCCTCTACCGACCGCACACATTTGTGGTCGATCGAATAAAGTGATATTGTTTGGTAAAACAAATAATAATTCTATTATTTTTATTTATTTATTTATTTATTTATTTATTTATTTATTTATATATATAGTAGTGCAAAATGTCACATAATTAAGGAGTAGTTTAAAATGAAGCCATCCTAGGAGTATGACTTTTATAAAGTAAAATATCTAGCATCTGCCAGACCGGCAATAACAATCCTTTCAGACAGTTATAATTTGACGACGTGTTTTATTCATATCAGATACACTAACACGATCATTATGACAAAAACATACCAGATAGTTCATGATATAGTTAACATGATGTTATATTTTGAATAAAAAATAAAAATAAAAAAAAGCAATACATCTGTCACACAGCACTATTGTGGCTGCTGTGTGTCATGTGAGAAGCATAATGCGTCACCATGGAAACAATAAGGCGATGCATTCTAAAACATTTAGCCAGAGAATATGGTCATATTTCTGCAAAATACAGCTTCTGCTGGTTTGTAGGATACCAAGAATACAGACTACATTGCTGTTATTAGTACTGTAACTGTTATTTAGTGTTAACTTAGTTATGATGTTAAATTAAATTATGTTAAATTATAGCCTATTGTAGTTGGGTTAGGTGGCTTCGGTTTTACTGTGAAATTGTTAAGTAAATTGTGTTTTGTATCCATTTATATTTATATATTTAAGTATACGTTAAACTTTTAATAAATTGTTCAATTTAAAGATTTTTTTTTTATTATTATTAAAAAAATAAAATAAAAATCAATAAAAAGCCATTCTTTAAATGTCAACCACCATTGTCTCTCTCTTTTTTTTTTTTTTTTTTTTTTTAAGTATCGGTTCAGGCACCGTTTAGGCACCGGTACAGTTTTAAAAATACCGGTTTGGCACCAGTATCGATACCCAACCCTATTTATTACCAGGAAAATAGTGATGCAAACAGAATTCAATTCTGCTGTAAAGCAGCTCTAAAAAGTATAAAAAAAAGACAATAGTAAACAGTCATTATTCAGCTGAAGTCAGATCAGTAAAATAACTCTGTAAAGTTCATCAATTGTAAAATAAGTTAAATTCAGCTATAAAGCAGCTCTGCAGAAACAGTGATATAATAATCCAGCTCAGTTCAGTCCAATAATGTCAGTCAAAATGTTATTATATAATCCAGCTCAGAAAAAAGCACAAATACTGCTAAATATTACAAACCCGATTCCAAAAAAGTTGGGACACTGTACAAATTGTGAATAAAGAAGGAATGCAATAATTTACAAATCTCATAAACTTATATTTTATTCACAATAGAATATAGATAACATATCAAATGTTGAAAGTGAGACATTTTTGAAATGTCATGCCAAATATTGGCTCATTTTGGATTTCATGAGAGCTACACATTCCCAAAAAGTTGGGTCAAGGCCAGAAAACCATACTGGATGCCCGTGTTCTTCGGGCCCTTAGATGGCACTGCATCACATACAGGAATGCTACTGTAATGGAAATCACAACATGGGCTCAGGAATACTTCCAGAAAACTGTGTCGGTGAACACAATCCACCGTGCCATTCGCCATTGTGACCATACCACAGATCACATTTTCTCTCTAATGAACTTCTCTCTCTCATTATCACGTCTCCGTTTTGTGTGTGTGAGCCATCTCGTTTACATTTTATACATTTATCCATTTAAACTCTCTCTTGCACTGCATTTGTTTTCACCATGATCAAACTCTCAGTTGTGAACAGAAAAAAAAAACGCTTCAAAAACAGCTGTGAGAACATGAGCCAAATCTCACACCTTCCTTCTCTCACTTCTCTTCATTCCCTTCACTTATTTCTCATGTTATTCCAGAAAAAAGTGCCTGCTGTACCTGTTATAAAAAACTAAAAAGTGCAAAAGCCATTGTGCTAATTAAACATTGATTTGTACCATCTATCTCAGAAAGGTTGCCATAAAAATGGTTGTGGATGAACTAGTGCTGATATAAAGTTAAACGTATATTTAAAAAGTTACAACGGTTACAACAAATGTTTGTATAAGCCATCTTAGCATATAGCTATCAGATGGATGAAAGGATAGGTTCATGATTAAATACTAGCATATTGTCACATGACCTTACTATGTTGAATGTTCAGCATGTAGCATTCAGCAACTGTCTCTGTAATAAATTAAGCCATCAAGAGTCAAGAAAAGATCACTATCATAGTTAATTATATGTGTCGTACATCCTCACACTTGAAATGGAATGGAAGTTAAGCGCATTGCATTGTGGATACAGTATCCAGCACAGCGCTCTGATAGTATTGGCTGGTACTTAACATTTAACGATTGTATCTTGGTATTCCATGCATAAAAAACATATGCATGCTATGCATACATAGTGCAACACTAGAATGAGAAGTATACCAGTATGCCATTCCAAACACTGCCAGAGAGAGAGAGTGAGAACTGCACCATGGTGTAACAAATTTTCCGGCAGATATAATGTGGATTTGACTCCTGCAGTGGCTCGGTAATAGCAGCAATTTTCTCACAATGTTCCGCTTTTTATGCGTGATTAGGTTTTGTGTGGAAATTTCCCTTTTCCACACTCTATCATTTTTCCCTTTTTCATTTAGCCTTTGTGGCCGATTCAGCTTTTAAGTTCCTGTTTTGATTTAATAGCTCCTGAAAGCCTCCATAACGTCACTGAGCAAACAGCCGCTAATACTTTATATAATGTGAACGTCCCGAGGGAAGCGTTCGGTTATGTGTGAAGTTTTGCGATTGAATGTCATATGGGGTGTATTTATTTATTTCCATTTACAAAGGTAGTGCTTGTATGAGATACAGCGGCTGACCATATTCACACATGTTGCTGCTACATATGGGTGTCTGGATGACAAAAGGCTTATATATGTGATATAATTATAGATTATACAATTTAAAAAAATCTGTCATCATTGTCCACCCCCCATCATGTAATTTCAAAACTGTATGACTTGCAACCCGTATACCAGATCTTCAAAATATCATCTTTTGTGTTCCGTATATGAAAGAAAATTTGGCTGCATTTTTTTAAGCTAATGTTTGGTTGAACGATGCCTTTAAGGGAATTAATTCATTCAGAACTGATGCGGCTACTGCAGAGATCCGACTTCCAAATGTTTTTTAAGCCAGAAAGTTGGCAAAATAATAAAATGAATAATAATAATAATAATAATAATAATAATAATTAATAATAATAATAATATGGTTTTATCAGAGGACTCCTAAATTAGCTGAAAACCAGTAGATGATTTGTTCCATAGCGTACAGAGGATGTGTGAGACAAATACAAACGTGTTTGATTTGGTTGGAATTTTAAAATCACAAATTACATCTGTGGAATGTAAATTTACCTGCTCTCATCAGGGAAAACTAGTCCCAAATTTACTGTCGACAGCCAGACAACAACACATCACTAAACATTACAAAAGTAAAAGCCAAACAGGTTAAACTATTGGTATGTTACTTGTTGACAGCTGCAAGATGCCGTAATGTTGCTTCAGTTATAATGTCGACCATTATGAGTGTGACTCCTATATTCAGTACACATTGAAAATAGAGGATTCATTCTCACAAATAAATCATGAATAAAAAAATAAATATTTTGCCCATCAAACTGTCAGTGAAATGAGGTGATTAACCTTAAGAAAAATGTTAAAAACAACCTCAAGAGGCCAATCGAAATAATGACCTTTTTCATTTAATTTAGTTTATATGAAATTACCTAAAATGTAAGTTTGAAGTAGTTAGTTAGAAACCTGCTTTGTAATTGTTAACTTTACTAACAATAAACTTGATTACTAACAATAAACATGTAAATGACTCTGTTCATTTACTCCCCCCACCTACTGAGACTCGAACCCGTGACCTTCGGGTTATAAGTCTGACTCTCTAACCATTAGGGCCACAACTGAGAGGATTTAATCCCACAAATAATTGCAGACGACAACGCTACATCTTTGTATATTGCCTCAGATGTGTAGAAGGTCAATTTAAAGTACTTTACAAGCTTTCTACATGAGTCGTCCATTAAAACGAGTCTTTAGGACCAAGAGCCAGTGTGTGTGTGTGTGTGTTTGTGAGTGATGTGTGGTCCTGCCAGGCCACCGAGTGGCTCAGACACACTAAAAAGAAGCCAGCTGAGCACTCTGAGAAAGAGCTCGTTCTCCCTCTGTACTGCCTCCATCACTAATTCCATATTCCTCTGGTGTCCCTGATGTTGAGAAGAAACAGATGTCTGTACGTCCTCTGCCCTGTGAAGTCACTGTTAAAAACATCACGATCAGTTTCTCTAGTCTTCATGGCCTGAGTGAGTGTTTGTTTGTGCTCTAATCGCAGCTAATGAAGTTATGGCAATTATAGGACTTCTGTCAGTTGGTCTCTGAAGAGTTGAGGCAATTGCATGAGCTCACGCAGTCAAACTGACCATATGCCCACATGCCCCACGAGTGGGTGTGTGTGTGTGTGTGTGTGTGTGTGTGTGTGTGTGTGTGTGTGTGTGTGTGTGTGTGTGTGTGTGTGTGGTGACACTGGGTGTACAGGGTGCAAATGGGGTGTAATGGTGTGTGCGAGACCCCTGCAACAGCCCATTAGACACACTAAATGAGTTAATGTAATGTGCATACGCACTCACACTGCACGTAACTCAAACACTCTCGACTCGTGTCGGAGTCAAGCCTTAAACACTCTTCATCGAGAGGTTTAAATATCCATTCATTAAGAGTCTATATTTTCAAAAACACAAGCACTCGAGAGCTCGCTGTAATATCCATGTGTTTGTGAACAAATGTCTAATTATGACCAAGAATGAGATGCTAATCTTTATGTAATAATAAGACCTGTTTATAATATTCTGTTTAAAAGAATTATTGATTATTAAGACAAACATTCCAGGAGACAGTTCTGCATTTAAAAGATGTCTAGCTGTCCAAACACAGCCCTGATGTCTATAGGCTTAAACGAGGCAAAATTTGGGCTGTCAGTGAAAATGTAATAGATGTCTAACCGTAGCCCCAATTTCAAAGAAAAGAAACCAAACACCTTTTAAATCACTGTTGACTTTGCTTACATGATGGAATATCATACATCTCGCAATTTATTTTGGCAAAAAACAACATGTAACCAAATTCTAGGTTATTTTGGCTAGAAGTGGGTTACTCGTAGCCAGACTGTATCGGGTCTATAGTTAACCAAGGCGGTGAAATGATGGCTATTGGTAATTTTCATATTTTATAGCAATAACCATATTTTTTAAGAAAGAAAGAAACTAACCATTATTTTAATTAATGTTTAGATAACCTTTCATCAAGCATATCTAAGATTTCAGCCAGATGAGATGACGCGCACAATTTTTGCCTTTTTTTCTGAAACACTATACTCTATTCACTCTATTCATACTTTTTCAGTCATGTTAAACTGATTTATGGATGTAATTCAGACTGTAAATAGAAAAAATCTAAATATAACATGCAAAATGTGCTGAGATAGTTCAGAGAACAAGTAGTCTAAATGCTCTCCAGCTAAAAATGTGAGCTGAAGGAGAGAGAAGAGTGGTGTTTTCACTGTGGTGGGATAATGTCTTCCAGATCTCCCCAAGGAATAATTACCCCCAAATATGCCTGTATAAGACTGCGGACCGAAAGCGCTCAAATCATTTCGAAGTCAAGATTTGATGGATTTCCAAGCATTAATGAGAGATTAACATGACACTGTGCTCTAAAATCAAGAGCTCTTGACTTTATCAGGGATGGTTTAAATCTACAAATAGAATGCAGAATTAGCATTACATTTGGCATAATAATACAGTAGGCCCTATTAAATAATTAGTAAGAAACAATTTACACAAAATGCCTACAGTAACAGTGTAGGACCAATACTATTTTTTTTTTTTTTTTTTTTTTTTTGGTTTGCTTATGTAGAACAGCTGCCATATCACAAACCATATTCTTGGTTTCACGTCAGGGCTGCTTGTTAAATTAAATGAGAGATCGTGAGATCAATTCTCACAAGTGCGCCCTTAAGAGTAAGACACTTGAGCCCAAAAATGTCTCCAGCTCTCTCTTTACTGTGTGTAATATTGAATAAAAGCAGCACCTGATAACACTTTAGAATTCATGCAACAGCAGAGCAAAATCATGAGTTTGATTGCCAGGGAATGCATGAACGTATAAATTGTTTTTGGTAAAAACCATCGGCCAAATGCATAAATGTAATGGTCACCGTAAAATCTGTAAAAAGTTATTATTATTACTATTATTGTTAATAAACAAAAATAAGTAATACTCCGCTTAAAGATCAACAGATAATGAACAATAAATTAGTTTTAAAAAAGCAATGTAAATTGTGTGGCCTTCAAGAACAGTGTGTAGAGAGCTTCATGGAATGGGTTTCCATGGCCGGGCAGCTGCATCCAAGCCTTACATCACCAAGTGCAATGCAAAGCATCGGATGCAATGGTGTAAAGCACACCACCACTGGACTGTAGAGCAGTGGAGACGTGTTCTCTGAAGTGACAAGTCACGCTTTCCGATGGATGAGTCTGGGTCAGGAGAATGATACCTGACGGACTGCACTGTGCCAAGTGTAAAGTTTGGTGTAGGGGGATTATAGTGTGGGGTTGTTTTTCAGGGGTTGGGCCTCTTAGTTCCAGTGAAAGGAACTCTTAATGTTTCAGCATAACAAGACATTTTGGAAAATGTTATGCTCCCAACTTTGAGAACAGTTTGGGAATGGCCCCTTCCTGTTGCACAAAGCAAGGTCCATAAAGACCTGGATGAGCGAGTTTGATGTGGAGGAACTTGACTGGCCTGTACAGAGTCCTGACCTCAACACCACAGAACACCTTTGGGATGAATTGCGATCCAGGCTTTTAAAAAAAAACAAAATGTACATTTACATTTTTGTTTTGCTTCACAATTTTATATGTGTACTGCAATATTGACTTCCAAATATCAACCCTAACTCACTTGAAAGACACTCATCAACATGTCTTGATGAAAGAGCGCTGGATTCATCTATTTTAACTCCAACTCATTTAAAGCAAAAAGCAGGGGTGAGAGGGCAATGAAAAACCACATGTAAAAATCAACACCAACCACTTCAGCTCTGCATAGAGGCTGTATTAAAAGAGCTGATATTTAAATGGGAGTGGAAAGTCACTCCAGGAATATAAGCATCCATCAGTTTAATTACCGTGGTAATTTCCTCTGATGATCTGACATTCTTCGCCGACCGGAACGGCTGAAAACCCTTGGCGTGAGGAACAGTTCTGGACTGTGTTACCACAAACGCTTCTGACACCATCACGTCAGATGATGTCACGTCTGAGGGAAGTGAGGAGATGGTTATGGTCATTAGTATGGTAATGATATGGATTAGACCTTCTTTAGTAATTGTGTTTCACCAAGGTCAAGGTCAAAGTTTAGATGGTGTATGAAATGCAAGACAACTTGTTCTATTTTTTTTTTTTCATAAGAACTTTTATAATAATAATTATTATTATTATTAGTGGTGGTGGTAGTAGCATTAGTTTGAATAAATAATTTGCTTTTATAGTTTGCAACCGAAGCTGGATTTTCATTCTACTGTATTTTTCTTCTACTTTAGAAAGACTAAATACATTTCTGGGGGGAGGGTTATGCATTTCATGAAACTTTTGCAAACCATCATAACCTGGTGCTTAAAGTTTTTCACAATTGCTAAAACACTAAACTCCATTCTCTGAACCAAATTCCCAAAGGCCTAAACCCAATTGTCAAATAAATCACTCTTTCTTCAAAACCTTAAACAAGTTCAGATAGTTAGACACCATTTGCAAATCTCATGTGCTGTATTTGCAAAACTCTAAACACATTCTCATTCACTAAAACACACTGTAATGCGCTTATGTTGCACAGCACAGAGGAAGAGGATGAGGACGAGAAAGAGTAAGGTGTGGAGAGTGTTGTCAAGACTGGATCTGGCAGACCAGAAGGTTTTTCCCATCATTGGCTGTGATATGGACTGTGAAGTCATCAGGCTGGACCGAACATGGAGAAGTGATACTGATGCAGAATGAATCTCTTATTGACTTTGATTCTGCAGTTGCACAACGTTTTTTAGAAGTACTGTAACATGCTTTTCATTTGGAGTTTTCTTTGATCTTTTGGGCTTTTGCATTTGGACTACTATAGTTTTACAATATGCAAGTGCTGAATATGCAGACATTCAATACTATACAATATTCAATGCAACACTATACTCACAGTACATACAGTATACAATATATTCATCTTAGTTGTGATTACTATACTCTTTTACATAATTGCATTTTCACTGTATACAAATGTACATTCTTTTCTGTAACAACATGCTCTGGATGTTTTATGTAGTGTCTAATGAAAGATCTGTAGTGTTTATACATTGACTGATGTGTGTATGATCTGAAAGCATTTGATTTTGAGAACAGGTGAAATGGTTTTGAGGCTTTTGTTTGAATTTACCAGAAGAGTCAGGGGTTTTGCGAATGCAGTTTAAAAATTTGGTTTTGTGTTTAATGCTGTGAGAAAATGAGTGAAGGTTTCAAGAAACGTGTCTTAGTAATTGTGGAAAAACTCTAATACACTGAAATTTAATTAGCACAAATACACCCTTTTTAGGTAAATTGCTTTATTCAGAAAGCATTTTGTGGGCTGAGTATGACTCACAATATTCATTGTTTTAAAACTTTTGCTAAAAGTACTTTGATATACACCAATCAGTCATAACATTATGACCTAATATTGTGTTAGGTCCCACTTTTGTTGCCAAAACTGCCCTGACCCGTCGAGGCATGGACTCCACTAGACCCCTGAAGGTGTACTGTGGTATCAGGCACCAAGATGTTAGCAGCAGATCCTTTAAGTCCTGTAAGTTGCAAGGTGCAGGTGAAACTTGTTTGTTCAGCACATCCTACAGATGCTCGGTTGGATTGAGATCTGGGGAATTTGGAGGCCAAATCAACACCTAAAACATTCCTTAACCATTTTTGTTTTGTGGCACAGTGCATTATCCTGCGCCTTATTAGCCTCATCACAGCCACCAGGGAATACCGTTTCCATGAAAGGGTGTACATGGTCTGCAACAAAGCTTAGGTAGGTGGTACGTGTCAAAATAACATCCACATGGATGGCAAGACCCAAGGTTTCCCAGCAGAACATTGCCCAAAGCTTGTCTGTTTGATCGGACCACACGGGCCAGCCTTCGCTCCCAACGTGCCTTCCTGTTCCTTCCTTGGATCACTTTTGATAGATACTGACCACTGCAGCCCGGGAATACCCTACAAGAGCTGCAGTTTTGGAGATGCTCTGACCCATCTAGCCATCACAATTTGGCCCTTGCCAAACACGCTCAAATCCTTACGCTTGCCCATTTTTTTGAGGATTTTGAGGAATTTAAATTTTTCAATTTTGAGGACAAAATTTTCACTTGCTGCCTAATATATCCCACCCACTAACAGGTGCCATGATGAAGAGATAATTAGTAACTTCAGAGATAATCACTGACTTCACCTGTCAGTGGTCATAATGTTATGCCTGATCGGTTTATACCATGGTACCAAATGATTACTATATCTACTTTAAAAAATGCCATGTTATTACCATAGTACACAAAAACATTGCATTACTATGATGCAATCACAAAAAATATATTATTATTATTTTATTTTTTTACAGAAGTACAGAAAACTCTTACCTCACAAAATGAACAAATCGCAATTAACAGAAACATACATTAATTTACATTTTCTATTTATCACGACAGCAGATATTTATCAAATAATGGAGGGAGAAAAAATTGCTGTTTAAATTCCTTTCAGCTTTAAATGTTTGGCCATGTTTGTGCCATTACCCGATTTGCGCAGTTCAGTTGAGTAGAGTCGATTAGTCAAAAAAACCAAGACAGCACATGCAAATAAACAACGCTATCGCTGTGTGCAATTTATTCTTGGTGAATTCCCCACTCTTTGTCACTTTGAAGAGGCTCACGTCAGCCATTAAGAGTTTGTTTTGCTGATGTACAGCCGTTCACATTACTAACTTTACTATACAAATATTTGAGACAGTAGCCTAAACAATAACTCGAGTCTGTTTTTCACGAACACCTGATCACAATCAAAAAGTGTTTAAATGCCATGCTATTGATCAAACGCTACATCTGTATTGGTCCAAACAGAACCATTTGTAAACACAGAGTCGCCACGGAAGTGTGTATGGTTTGGAAGTGTTCACTGGACTTGGAATGCAAACAGTCAGACGGTCATATCAGTTATAGATTCCATTCTCAAACAATACATATATATAATCGCCCCGTTCACAGTCTTTCCCTCAGGAAAAGAAATACATTGAGCCACACACTGAGCTAATTTACATTCATAGATTCTCTTCTCGATTCAACAGTCAGCATATTTGCTTAGTTCACTGCATGTTCTTTGATTTTGGGCTAGGTCTCTTTTGATGACAAATCTTGCCCTGGTTTATTCCATCTCTGAAATGATGCATCTTGCTTCTGACAAAAGGTGTAAACATAACTACTCAGCAGAAAATCTAAAAATCAGCTCTGGTGCTTTTCCGAAAGCACAAAAATGTCACTGGGCTGTAATCAAGTTTTCCAAGTCCAATTATCAATAACTGATAAAGTGTATGCCTTCAATACAATATAAGTCGCTTTGGATAAAAGTCTAAAATATGGCATAATTTTTTTTTTACCCCCAATTTTTTTTTTGTAAACGTAAAGGCATAGGGATACTTTCACAACCTGATTGGTCAGCTTTTATGACGTATTGCCTATTTTGAGACGGAACTTACCGAACATCCAAAACAATGTTCTGTGCAGGGATAAATGCGTGTTGTGTGTGCATAGGCTGCATATGATGGTATTTTGATCAGCTGAGAACACGTGAAGAGCTTATAAAATGTGTAAAGGACTCAAAACAGCAGCAGGAATCCCTCCGTACACACACAAACACAAACGAAGATCTGCTGCGAGGAGACGCGGTTCTGATACCTGTACTGAACTGTGATGGCCAACATCGTAACTACCAATATGCGTGAGCATTCTGTCCTTTTTAGGGTCACAACTTTCTGTTTTTGGTTCGTGTTCATATATCATTCGAACCGCACCAGAGTTTGCTTGGAAGCAGAGAGAGACCCATCTTTTCAGCGGTCTCGGTCAGCTTGTTTGGTGCGCATCAGGGTTCAGATGGCAGCGTTCACACATGTTCAAATGAACCGCACTAACAGAGCAATCGCACCGGAGTTTGTTTTAATCGAACCAAACATGCCACGTGTGAACGCACCCTTACAAAAGAAATTATTTTAAATCAAGCAAAACCTTTACAAAAAAATAGTACCAAATAAAATTTAAAAATATATTTAACGGTAGGATAGGCAATTTTGGAGAGGCTAGCAAGAGCAAGCTAGCTTTGAAAGCATGAGATTTTAGGACTTACCATCCTTTCACAGCGCTCTCCAAAGCCACGGCTCCTCCAAAACACATGAACGCACACAGCAAAGTGTCACGAGACGAGAGATGCCATAAATTACCTCATGTCTCGCAGAAAATAATAGTGAACACAAACAACTTGCAGAGGTCTTACTTGTACCACCAGACTGTTGCAGATTCATTTCGGCATTGATAAGTGTTAACACAGAAACGCACAAATCTGAGTTGGCGGATGAACCGCTCCTGGGTTGCCATCTTGTGGTTATGACAATGATTGGATGGGTCCTGAAAATTCCACAGAAGATGTGTGTACATTTTTTATAATTAGACCACTTCTATTATTGATTGTTATCAGGATGGGAAGAGCGTTTCAACCAGTACGACAAAAAGAGTTACCTTTAAATATTATTTAAATATTTTTACTCTGAATAACTGAAAAACTGCAATTGAAATGATTTGATGATACTGCCCTAAAGACCAATTAGTTATTAATTTAAGTCAAATTAAAACTGTAATTCAAACCACTTACTTTCTCTTTTTTATTGATGTCATTACAAAGTCTTAAAAGACTTTCCTCATCAGCCAGTATCAGAAAACTCAATAAAAGTCAGATTACAGTAATCCACTTCATATGGAAACCCAGTGCCTTTAATCTTGTAAAGTTATTCTGTGGTACCCCGTGTCATGCACCACAGAGCTTATTAAAGACGGAGGAATTCAGAAAGGCCACGACATCTCACTTTATTTAAATTTTCAGGAAATTCATAAATAATTTAGGGCTTTTTTTAGCCGAGAAGGCTCAAAGGGGTTGGAAATGTGTGTACCGTTGACAGTAGACACTGACTCGCATAAAAGAACTGGCGGATTGGCGGTTTCTGAAAGACAATGAAATATGAGATTTCTATATGGTTCTGATCATATTCTGCTTACAGATGTGCAAACATGACAAGTTCTACACATCTCCGACTGACACCGTTTAATATTGTCAAGCACATGGTGTGGGAGGCCTGCGAAGGTCATTTTTTCCCAACGGTCAGTGTTCTGCGTAAGTGGGCACTGTCTGAGAAAAGTAATGGCTTGTGATGTGTATCTAACCATTGTAGACAATCTGACATAAAATGTGGCTGAAGTAGATGACCTGACTGCATCAACAAACAAACGCACACAAACACAGTCTCAGTCTCCAGTTACAAGGCCTGTCCCATTTTCCTCATTTATTTTTGTTTCATTATGCAGGAGGGACTGTGTAGCTGTTCTGTATTTCTCCTCTCAATAATTTACCAGCATTCTTCACTATCTCTCCGATGAGAATCAGCACAAGAGTCAGTTTCAGTCACGCATCAAAGTAATTCAGGTCAGCCATGTGGACAGAACCTAAAATATGTGTTTTTTGCCGGCTGAATTGTAGATAAATATAAGAACTGAGAGTCTCCCATGTGACACCAGAGAAAGTATAAGGGGAGGTGACGGAGCACTTGTGGGCTGCAACAAGGCTGCAAGTTCACACACACACACACACACACACACACACACACACACACACACACAACACACAAACAGTTTTGTAAACTTTTGATCCATTTAATGCATCCTTGCAATCCATTTCTTTTTAAACAAACTTGAACAGTAGTAAAAACATTTTACTGAACTACATTTTTTTGTAGCGCTGGGTAACAATTTTATTTGGGTAATTCAATTTCTCGATTTTAATCGATTCACATTTTTTATGAACGGATATCGATACTTCCCAAGAATTGATCTTTCAGCCAGTGCTGTTTTCAGTTGATAAATGAACTCAACATTGTAGAGTGCCTCATATCCAATAAGTTTCAGTAAGCTTTGCGCTGTTACTTTGATATGAAACAAAGTCTCAGATTTCAAATTCTGTCAATTTTATTACGAAATTCAAACATAAATATAATTTGGGCACTGTTCAATGTTGTGTGAAGGATTGCTGTTTCTGCCTCAGATCAAGCGAAGCAGCAGCGCAGAGTGGCACGGGAACGGATCGTCTCTTCCGCTTTACTACTAGTTAAAGCATGAAATAAACATGAATGAACATCAAAAAGAACTTAAAAGATATAGTACAATTTATCGAAATCCTTCTCATGATCCTCTGCTTTTTATGAGCCACAAAAAGTTTACATTTCAAAAAACAAATTGTAGTAGAAACATAATTATGCAATTATAAAGTTTAAAAAAAAAAAAAATCTGTGTGTAATTTGTTTGTATACAAATCAGTTCATTTTAACCTTTAATTTTATATAGTAATGTAGCCTACCAACTGACTTCCTGTATAGTTTACAACTTTAGATGAGAGATTTAGTTTTTCCTTTGCCATGTACTGTACCTGATATAGATCCAAATTAATCGATATTGAATCTAATATAAATGAAACGGAATCAAAATGTAAGCTTGTGAATTGAATTACCCAGCCCTAGTTTTTGTCCAGTCAGATGCTCTCTAGAATGAGAATATCCTAATACATAACACTACCTGAAACCAACTAGCAAGTAGCACAGCATAGTTTGTCATGCCCCACCAAAACGTCCTGTTCCAACAGGAAAGAAAACTGCACTTGTCAAGCAAGTTAATGTGGTCTTTGGGTGGACTTTGGTGAACCCTCTAGAGGTCCTCAATGTCAGTTCTGAGTGGGCTAAAAAAGTTGCCTCAGGCTGAACTTAAATCTCAAAATTTCTGACAAATAATTTTTAATGGGAGTCAAAAACATAAATCAGGCACTTGAGACAACAATGAATTGATCTCTATAGATCATCTAACAGTAGTTGAGATGAACAAATTTGCCCTATAAATCTACAGCAATACTCTGTTAGTCAGCAGGACTTAAATGAACATTAATTGGCAGTGGGAGATGTTTAATTTCCATGGAGAGGTAAACCTGTCCATCTAATGAAACACTGTCCTGTACACACGCTAATTAAGGTGACGTCACAGCCCAGAATGGACGCCTACACACCCACTTGCATTTGTCAAGAACAAGCAAAACAACAAAAGAGAGATGGCTACGATAGCATCTCTGTATCAGAAACTACCAGCATAACGTAAAGTCAAGAGTGGACGCTTTTTCAAAGTGTCTGCCAAGCTAACAGTGAGTGAACACACACACAGAGACATTACAGCTCTAATGGACCAAGACCTGAAATATTATATTCACGGATTTCAAGTGAAGTGCTTCTGGGTCCTGACAGTACACTGCTAATGCCGCTGTCACATGCGACAGCACTTGAACTTCGCTATGCCAGCATTTGCCGAGTTCTCCGGTGAGGTTAGCTCAGTTCATTTAACAGAACGCTAGTGTGCGCACTGATAGATTGCCAGTGGAAACTCACTCAATGCGATTTCAGAGACAATACTGCACTTAGAGCCTCAGACTGTACACACGGAGACACGGTTAGCTGTACACGTAAAAAACTTGTATCGTATCGTCGTTTCGTCCAGATGGATCTGCTGGTTTGGGAGCCTGAAACCACTATTTTTTGAAACCAAGTCCCAGAGTGGATAAATATGAAAACGACACCCTTGTGTTTTCATATGTACAGCAAATCCGCATATTTTGTGAAACGATGATGTCATCACCCCACCCCGAGGCGACCCTAGTCAGACACCGCATATGAATGCTCCAAGTCTTCTTCTCCGTTTTTAGTGCATCTCTCTGGCAGAATTACAGCTGTATACTACATCGTTTTGAGACCGTGTCAGTGGTACGGAGCCCCTAAAGGGACGTGGTAGTGGAAAAATTGTAGGGTATAAAGATCGCAAATAATGTCCCGCTGGCAGAGTTTCAAACAGCTCAGTATGTTAACAATGGAGTGGCTCAGAGTTTCATTTTGAACTTGGGCTTAAGTATAAAGAAATCCGGTCAGTGGTTAGTTCAATGAGTTCAGTAAAGTTGGCAATATAGTCACAGATTCAAACTTCCCAGATCAATAACTCTTGAGCTAAATGTTGTTAAAGCACAAATGGCACCTCTTTATCACAGACAACGAACTACAACCTAATTTTCCTCAAAACGGGCCGTATAATATGAATAGATCTCTATGAGCAGACGGCTGAAGGGTCCGAAGGGACCGTCTGCAAAGTGCAAAACCCAAAAAGCATTACTACAAAAAGAGTCATTAACTTGTTACACACAATGACTTCCACACTGCAGTGTCTCCAAATTCAGTTTACACATCAGTGGTCTCCTACTAGTCATACTACAACACTTAATTTGGCAAGTAATAGCACAAAATAATAAGTAAAAAGAAAGTTAAAGTAACAACACATAAGTAGGCCTATTCAGTGGTTGCAATCATAGCTTTCACATGATAATTGCTTACTGATTTTGATGGCATTACACTGTATAACAGTGAAGTTATTGGATATTTTATTGAAATTTGATTTTATTTCATAATAATCATGAAAATTATGCAAAAAGTCTAAATGTTATCAAACTAAGTGTTCTAGTATGTGGCCTTAGACTGCTCAAAAATTGCAATTCTTAGAGATATAAACATAACTAATTTGCAGGCCACAGCATTAGAAAGAAATAATTCAGCATTACTTAAATTTACAATGGTAATTAAAAATAGAGAGCTTGATAATCGTCAACAAAATGTGACAGCAATATAAAAAAATGAAACGAAGATTAAGCGATGAACAAGGCACAAGCGGGAGTGTGCGGATGCTCATATCACCGTTAAGCATTAATGACAATACGGTCGTTAGCGCTCAAGGTTTCAGTCACATAATGGTGAACGAGCGGCTCTGTAATGGACTGCATGACTCTTTCAAAGCGCACACATTCTTAGCTGCAGCGAGAGTGGGAGTTTTATCATCTAAAAGAGCAAAAGTTGTTGAATGAAAAACACTTGAGATCAGAGGCTGGTCGGGCTGAAAGCTGCGGTCAGGAATCTTTGATAGATTAGATGCCTCATAAAGCAGCTCTCTGGCCTTGACAATGTGAGAGCAGTACCAGCTCTCTCTCTCTCTCTCACACACACACAAACGCATATAGTGTCATTGAGTGTGACTGCATGTGTTGAAAAATGACAATATGCTTAAAGCTGGAGAACTCAAAGACACACGCTCTCACACTCTCGCTATCTCAATTTACTGTGCATTACTGGATATAAACTGTATGAGTAATGCCAAATCAGTGCAAAATAAGTAAAAGTTATTAACCAAA
>CM031951.1:17280342-17355342 GCA_018749465.1 Paracanthobrama guichenoti
ATAACACCACAATGAAAGAAACCTTCATTTCCCACCTCGACACACACACACACACACACAATTACAGACCTCAGTTCCATTCCCTCAATACGGAGACAAACCTCTAAAAATGTGCTAAAGATATTCATCGACATCTCTCATCCTCAAAATCAGCTTTGTGTCCCTCTCCATCCTGTGGGTAAAAATAGACACTTCCTTTCCCACTTCTGCAAACCGGCACTTTTTGTCAAGGTTACCATGGCAGCCAAACTAGGGAGCTCAACTAGCTTGAGGAACGCTGGGACCCTGTCCTTGTAACCACTGATATCATCGCCCCCATAACCCCCTGGTCGAACAAATTTGCATGATTGTTCTTTTATTCTTTTGTAGTCGGGCTGAGAGCGCTATTACGGTTATTGCGTATTGATTATGATAACCTTTGGCAGGCCTATATGATTCAAAGCCTTAGGCCTGAGTCAATCAATAGAGCATTAGGATTCTCCAGCATGCATGACTTTGTCTAGATAGCATGTTGTAGAGCTCATAGCACAGATTGAGACACGCAGACTTGGCATGCGCTGTATAGAACGGAATATGCAGCATTTGGCGGATGAATAAATGTTATGTGTCGCATGAATGCCGAATGAGAGCGGATTTTTCAAACGCAGAGACGATGGCCGGTGGTAACTTGTATCAGGGGATGGGGTGTAATTTGTGATTACACAGCCTGTTGTGTCATCCACTCCTGAGCTCTCAGCCCCTCTGGAGTACACGCTTACAGCATGATGAAGCACGTGTCAAGGTCAGCCTGACGTGTTCTGGACGTACTCCAGCGCTCCTCTAATCACCGAGGGCCAGTCTAGTGCTCCTGGAGGCATGCTTATCACAAAAACATTTCCGCTCTCCTTCGCTTTGTGTCTGGCCATCTCTTTTCTGACAAATGTCTTTTCTCTGCTCGGCTGACTTGCTGCAATGGATTTGTTACACAGCGGCCTACACAAAGAGAAAAGTATGCCAACAATCCTGTGTGTAATTTCTCCCTTACAGAAGACACTATGGAGGTGTCATAGTACAGTGATTGTATCACTGTAGATGGTAATACCCTTATATTTTGTGTATACTGAAGGATTGCATGTTCTCTGGTATTTACATTCTAAGAACTCCAAGGAACAAATCCATGGTGTAAATATGGTACCATGTCTAAAGACATTACTTTATAACCAGTGTTGTGGAAGCAGATACTGCAATGCATGAATATACTGCTTTAACTGTCAGCCTCTCTTATCATCTTTAGTTTCAAAAAGGTATTGTGCTTTTGTTAAAATATGAGAGGGAAAGGAATATTCTTAGTAGGAAGACTCAGTATTCGCTATAAACAAGACTGTGTATGGATCTGGTATCAAGAAAACTACAAGAACCATAACGGTACTGAACAAGCCAGAAATATATATATATAATATTTCTTATGTCTCTTATGCTTGCCTTCAGTGTCATCTGATCCTTCAGAAATCATTCTAATACTGATTTGGTGCTCAAGAAACATTTCTTCTTTAGTTTATAATCTTCTTTAATTATAATCAATATTTATGTTTAATTTTTGTGTTATTTTCACATTCTTAAATGGATAAAAAGGTTCAACAACAGCATTTATTTAAAACATTTGAAATATTTAGTAACATTATACATCTTCACTGTGCCTTTTAATCAGTTCAATGAGTCCTTAATGAAAAAAGGGTAGTGTATATCTTATGAAATATTAATAAATAAATAAAAACATATTAGGGCTGCATAATATATTGGGGAAAAAGGTCATTTCAATATTTTGTTTACCTTCAAAATGTATTGTAATATGAAAAAGATACACTCACCTAAAGGATTATTAGGAACACCTGTTAAATTTTTCATTTATGCAATTATCTAATCAACCAATCACATGGCAGTTGCTTCAATGCATTTAGGGGTGTGGTCCTGGTCAAGACAATCTCCTGAACTCCAAACTGAATGTCAGAATGGGAAAGAAAGGTGATTTAAGCAATTTTGAGCGTGGCATGGTTGTTGGTGCCAGATGGGCCGGTCTGAGTATTTCACAATCTGCCCAGTTACTGGGATTTTCATGCACAACCATTTCTAGGGTTTACAAAGAATGATGTGAAAAGGGAAAAACATCCAGTATGCGGCAGTCCTGTGGGCGAAAATGCCTTGTTGATGCTAGAGGTCAGAGGAGAATGGGCCAACTGATTCAAGCTGATAGAAGAGCAACTTTGACTAAAATAACCACTCATTACAACCGAGGTATGCAGCAAAGCATTTGTGAAGCCACAGCATGCACAACCTGGCGGATTTCATCAAGGATGTCTCTGTACATTTCTGCATTCATCTTTTCCTCGATCATGACTAGTCTCCAAGTTTCTGCCGCTAAAAAAAATCATCCCCATAGCATGATGCTGCCACCACCATGCTTCACTCTAGGGATGGTATTGGTGATGAGCGGCACCTGGTTTCCTCTATACATGACTCTTGCTATTCAGGCCAAAGAGTTCAATCTTTGTTTCATCAGACCAGAGCATTTTGTTTCTCATGGTCTGAGAGTCGCTCCGGTGCCTTTTGGCAAACTCCAGGCGGGCTGTCATGTGCCTTTTACTGAGGAGTGGCTTCCTTCATACAGGCCTGATTGGTGGAGAGCTGCAGAGATGGTTGTTCTTCTGGAAGTTTTTCCACTCTCCACAGAGAAATGCTGGAGCTCTGTCAGAGTGATCATCGGGTTCTTGGTCATCTCCCTGAATAAGGCCCTTCTCCCCCAATCGGTCAGCTCTAGGAAGTGTCCTGGTGGTTACAAACTTCTTCCATTTACAAATGGAGACCACTGTGCTCATTGGGACCTTCAATGCTGCAGAAATTTTTCTGTACCCTTCCCCAGATCTGTGCCTCAATACAATCCTGTCTCAGAGGTCTACAGACAATTCCTTGGACTTCATGGCTTGGTTTGTGCTCTGACATGCACTGTTAACTGTGGGAACTTATATAGACAGGTGTGTGCCTTTCCAAATCATGTCAAATCAACTGAATTCACCACAGGTGAACTCCAATCAAGTTGTAGAAACATCTCAAGGATGATCAGTGGAAACAGGATGCACCTGAGCTCAATTTTGAGTGTCATGGCAAATGCTGTGAATACTTATGTACATGTTTTATTTTTTATACATTTGTAAAGATTTTAAACAAACTTTCACGTTGTCATTTTGAGGTACTGTTTGTAGTATTTTGAGGAAAATGAAATTTAAAATTAAAATGAATTTAATCCATTTAGGAATAAGGCTGTAACATAACAAAATGTGGAAAAAGTGAAGTGCTGTGAATATAACTATTATATATACATATACATACACATATATACATACACATTATATACTTGCACTCACCTAAAGGATTATTAGGAACACCTGTTAAATTTTTCATTAATGCAATTATCTAATCAACCAATCACATGGCAGTTGCTTCAATGCATTTAGGGGTGTGGTCCTGGTCAAGACAATCTCCTGAACTCCAAACTGAATGTCAGAATGGGAAAGAAAGGTGATTTAAGCAATTTTAAGCGTGGCATGGTTGTTGGTGCCAGATGTGCCGGTCTGAGTATTTCACAATCTGCTCAGTTACTGGGATTTTCACGCACAACCATTTCTAGGGTTTACAAAGAATGGTGTGAAAAGGGAAAAACATCCAGTATGCGGCAGTCCTGTGGGCAAAAATCCCTTGATGCTAGAGGTCAGAGGAGAATGGGCCGACTGATTCAAGCTGATAGAAGAGTAACTTTGACTGAAATAACCACTCGTTACAACCGAGGTATGCAGCAAAGCATTTGTGAAGCCACAACACGCACAACCTTGAGGCGGATGGGCTACAACAGCAGAAGACCCCACCGGGTACCACTCATCTCCACTACAAATAGGAAAAAGAGGCTACAATTTGCATGAGCTCACCAAAATTGGACAGTTGAAGACTGGAAAAATGTTGCCTGGTCTGATGAGTCTCGATTTCTGTTGAGACATTCAGATGGTAGAGTCAGAATTTGGCGTAAACAGAATGAGAACATGGATCCATCATGCCTTGTTACC
Organism: Paracanthobrama guichenoti; assembly: GCA_018749465.1. NCBI lineage: Eukaryota > Metazoa > Chordata > Actinopteri > Cypriniformes > Gobionidae > Paracanthobrama > Paracanthobrama guichenoti. The sequence goes on from CM031951.1 coordinate 17,284,434, forward strand.
ACTGTGCAGGCTGGTGGTGGTGGTGGTGTAATGGTGTGGGGGATGTTTTCTTGGCACACTTTAGGCCCCTTAGTGCCAACTGGGCATCGTTTAAATGCCACGGCCTACCTGAGCATTGTTTCTGACATTGTCCATCCCTTTATGACCACCATGTACCCATTCTCTGATGGCTACTTCCAGCAGGATAATGCACCATGTCACAAAGCTCGAATCATTTCAAATTGGTTTCTTGAACATGACAATGAGTTCACTGTACTAAAATGGCCCCCACAGTCACCAGATCTCAACCCAATAGAGCATCTTTGGGATGTGGTGGAACAGGAGCTTCGTGCCCTGGATGTGCATCCCACAAATCTCCATCAACTGCAAGATGCTATCCTATCAATATGGGCCAACATTTCTAAAGAATGCTTTCAGCACCTTGTTGAATCAATGCCACGTAGAATTAAGGCAGTTCTGAAGAATTAAAATAAATATATATATATATATATATATATATATATATATATATATATATATATATATATATATATATATATATATATATATAAATATATATATATATATATATATATATATATATATATATATATATATAAATAAATATATATATATATATATATATATATATATATATATATATATATATATATATATATATATATATACATATACACACACACACCTAAAAGTTATTAGTAACACCATACTAATACTGTGTTTGACCCCCTTTCGCCTTCAGAACTGCCTTAATTCTGCGTGGCATTGATTCAACAAGATGCTGAAAGCATTCTTTAGAAATGTTGACCTATCTGTCATCTCTCATCTGTATGCGAAAAAAAAACACAAAAGAAAAACATTTCCGCGTTTAGTATCGTTGTCATGTAAATATACCTTAATATTTATATCTTAATTTCTTCATTTACAAATGGTATACCATCAAGCTTTTATTTTGATGGATTGCAAGCAAATAAATAAATGTGCTGCTGGTTTCAGAGTGAAGGCACTGTATGATAATTTGCATAGCCTGACAAGCCAGACCCACATCAAGATGTTGGGTCTTGGAACACACCCTTGGCAGGGCTCAATCCGAGGGGCGGGATAAACGGTTGTCTTTCAAATTCCCTCTGCACGTAATAGGATAGCGCTACAACCAACCAGAGCAGCAAAGAAGGTGAAGCGGAGCTAGTTGATAGATTATACTTTCGCAGTATCCGGTCGGCAAAACTCCGAACACATCTTCCTTTCTTAAGAATGACTTCAGTGCCGTTCTTTGCTCTTTTCTCAAAGAAAAGTTTAACAACAAGTCTCCCAGAGTCGCGGCCAAAGCTGATTCGAAAGACCGCTGTTCACCAGCTTCTTTGTTTTCAAGTAGCATGCGGAACAGTCACAACAATGCCGTCATTATGTTAAGCCTGCCTACCGACTCTATACACGATGTGATTGGTCTGACCAGAGTTTGTTTTTTCCAGCTCGCAGGTCTACCGAGAGTTGCTAGACTACACTCGCTGCAAATTAGATTTGCTGCCGCTAGGGTGCGTCTAGATTTCTAGGCTATCATTTGCATGCATGAAGCTCACATTATCTCAGAATGGCTTGAGTCACAGATCTTGAGTTCTAAGACTCTAAAAACTTGTGTGTGTGTATATATATATATATATATATATATATATATATATATATATATACATATATACATATACATATACATATATATATACACACATACATACATACATACATACATATATATATATATATATACACACACACACATATACACACACACACACTAAAGTCCTACTAAAGTTGATAATATATTATATTAAAAAAAACAAAAAAACAGGTGGTTTGAATTTTGCATTAGTGAAAATTATTATTTTCTGGTAAGTCATTGGCTGTTTTGTTTTAAGACAAGTGAAATAAGTAGTTTTTTTTTTTTTTTGTTGTTGTTGTTTTTGTTAAAGATGATAAAAGATTTATGGAATAGCATGCATAAAATATACCTATTAGATTCAAGATTCAAGATTCAAGAGTTTTATTTGTCACATACAGTTATATACAGAATATACAACCGGCAGTGAAATGTAAACAGGTCCGCTCCATGGACAGTGCAAATTCACAGTTAAAACACAAGGAAGAAATTATAATAGAAATAGGATAAAAAAGTACTATGTATATATGTGTATATATATCTGTAGAGTTAAAAATAATCAAGTCAAGTAGAAGAAAAAAGTAAAAAAATAAGAATAAAGAAGTGGAATAAAATAAGTGAGGTAAACTGTGCAGTGAGTAAACTGTAGACTTATAGATATGTGGTTAACAAATGTATAAGAGTATAATGTGCAAACAGGTTTATAACAGGCTGTTACACAGTAACAATGAGAACAGAAAGTGCAGTGCAGTGTCAGTGTATCGATGTTTATCCTGAAGTGAAGTCACGTGATGTTAAGTGACTGAGTTCAGGAGTCTGATGGCCTGGGGGAAGAAGCTCCTCCTGAGTCTCTCAGTTTTGGCCATCAGGCTTCGGAAGCGCTTACCAGATGGCAGCAGCGTGAAATGAGGGTTTGCAGGGTGATTAGAGTCCTTGATGATCTTGGTAGCTCTACCTTTGCAGCGTTTGGTGTAGACGTCCTGCAGAGACGGGAGAGCTGACCCTGAGATACGCTCGGATAAGCGCCACGACTCTTTGCAGGGCTTTGCAGTCATGACTGGTGCTGTTCCCATACCACGCTGTGATGCACTGAGTTAATACACTTTCTATCGCCCCTAAATAGAAAGTTTTCAGGATAGCTGGTGAAACCCTGAATTTCCTCAGCTGGCGCAGGTGGTACAGTCTTTGCCTGGCTTTTTTCACCTGTGTCTGAATGTGAGCAGTCCAGGTCAGGTCCTCGGAGATGTTTACTCCCAGGTACTTGAAGCTGCTCACTCTCTCCACTGGTGACCCGCTGATCATGAGGGGGGAGTATGTCCGTTGCTGTCTCTTCCTGAAGTCCACAATCATTTCTTTGGTCTTGCCAACATTCAGAGAGAGACAGTTGTCCTGGCACCATGATGTTAGATGCTCCACCTCGTCCAAATATGCCGTCTCATTGTTGTTGGAAATGAGGCCCAGGACAACAGTATCATCAGCAAATTTGATGATAGAGGTGGAGCTGTGTGTGGACAAACAGTCATGCGTGTAGAAAGAGTAGAGCAGGGGACTCAGGATATCGCTGGAGGATATCGATTAGCTGACAGATATCGCTGCAGAGAAATCACATCTTACCCTAACAGCAAAAAAGATTCTGACTGTGAGACAGTGTGTTTTTAACTCTAGCAAAACTTAGCAAGTCGTACAATCCCATAAAATTGAGTGAAATCAAAATTGTCATTTGTTTTGCATTAGAGCATGTGAATAAGCAGAGTGCTTTTTGTTTTTTTCTTGGCATGAATAGACCCTGAGCCTGAGGCAGATTTCATCCTCTCTGTAAATGTATGTAAATTAATCATAGGAAGCTGGGGTGATTGGTTGGGCCGTCAGTGGCCTGTCCTCTACAGTTAGGGACAAATTTTCTTAGATGAATTTGTGTGTCTGTGCAATCAAATGGCCAAACCACCAAAATCCAGCCAACTGAACACCATTTTAGTTCCTTTAGACTTATCTAAACGTCTGTGAGAGACAAATCGGATGATTCTTATACTGTAACTGTTTGCTTTTTATTTTTATTTTAGAATACTGCTGACCCACCCAACCCTCATTAAATCAAAAAAAGCAAACACTCTTTAAGAGGAAACCAGAGCTAAGCTGCATCACTGCTTATCAAACTCAACAAACACACACGTAATCAGGGCTTTTGGTTAAACAAATGAAGACAGTCAAATGATAGCCTCTGAACACTGAGGGTGGTATTCGACCAGATGACAGCTCTTCCTGGAAAAGCTTCTTCAATTGAGTGTTACAACGAGGAGTGACCATTACTGTTATGGTAGCATTTGTGGAGTACCATTCTCATAGTCATCTTTACCCTTCCAAAACTCTTAATAATGAAATTCACAAATCCAACCACCTTACACAAATCCAAACCTGGATTATGACATGGGTCACATTGTAGAAAGTGGTAAGGACGGTTGATACACAGACATGCTGGTTGTCATCCTCAAATGGTAGCTCATGCATATTAATGATGTTACACATGGATAATTTAACTTAAGATCTTTCTCTGTTTCTATGTAATGTATTTATCTGGAAATCAGGTCTGTAGTAGCAATTGTCTTATGTCCAGTATTTATGTCCATACAATGGATGTCAAAACTGTTTGGTTACCAACATTCTTTAAAGTATCTTAATTTGTGTTCAAATTAAATACGTCACATGTTTGGAACAAAAAATGTAGTTCCCAAGTTGACACAATGTTATTCTTGACACAATACCAATGATATTGAATGGCCATGTGTGCTGAAGAGAACATTACCATTGTTGATTCCATGACTGAAAACAACCCCTCAACAAAACTTTGCAAATAATAAAGTCCAGAGCAAGATTGTCACTTGCATTCAGGTAGCCTATAACAAAAGGCACAATGATCAAACTAAATCCAAATGCTTGAGCTTCAGTCTCATGAATAAACCAGTCCAACATTTCTTCACCTAATAAACCCCAGTCATTATGAGACAGTGGGAAATGGAATTAGATTCCTCTGTCTCACCTCTTGACCTTTCCATGCTGTGTTTTCTACCATTTCAGCTTTATACGCTGATTAAGTGATCAGTCTCTCTCAAACAAAACTAGGTTTCAATATGCCTCTGGGCTCTCCGCCAAATAAACCATCCGCCAACCCAACCCAACCTAACAATGACAACCATTCAATATTTACCTTCAGGCCCTGTTGGAACAACTGTCAGTGTCACAGTCAAGGCGGCCCTAGAGGAAAAGCTTAAATCTTAAGCTAATGCTGCGGCTTAAAACTCAAACCAGCTTTGATTGTGCCTTTGACACAGCTGCATAAACAATAGTTTCCTAGGGTACAGGAAAAGATAATTCAAAGCTTCAGAAGCTTTGATACTGCGGACATGAAGGTGTGTGCATTAGAGGAAAAGCGCTGCATGCTCCGTTCTGCAAGAGATCAGAGACAAGAGTGGCTCTGTGTCTCACCTGAGCTGTCACAGAGGAAAACCGAGATTACCTGGCTCTCTGTTTCTACCCGCATCCTTCAAGCTGAGAAGTTCTTCAGTTGCGCTGGGAGGTCATATACTTGAACCATGTGGGAGAGGAAGACAGCAGCTACCTTCCGAAAAGCATTTCACTAAACTGTTCGTACTACAGTATTTCTTCAGTACACAGTACTGTATGCCTTGTATGCAATTGTTCTGCATGTATAGAATATACACTCACCTAAAGGATTATTAGGAACACCATACTAATACTGTGTTTGAACCCCTTTCGCCTTCAGAACTGCCTTGATTCTACGTGGCATTGATTCAACAAGGTGCTGAAAGCATTCTTTAGAAATGTTGGCCCATATTGATAGGATAGCATCTTGCAGTTGATGGAGATTTGTGGGATGCACATCCAGGGCACGAAGCTCCCGTTCCACCACATCCCAAAGATGCTCTAGGGGGTTGAGATCTGGTGACTGTGGGGGCCATTTTAGTACAGTGAACTCATTGTCATGTTCAAGAAACCAATTTGAAATGATTCGTGCTTTGTGACATGGTGCATTATCCTGCTGGAAGTAGCCATCATAGAATGGGTACATGGTGGTCATAAAGGGATGGACATGGTCAGAAACGATGCTCAGGTAGGCCGTGGCATTTAAATGATGCCCAATTGGCACTAAGGGGCCTAAAGTGTGCCAAGAAAACATCCCCCATACCATTACACCACCACCACCAGCCTGCACAGTGGTACCAAGGCATGATGGATCCATGTTCTCATTTTGTTTACGCCAAATTCTGACTCTACCATCTGAATGTCTCAACAGAGATCGAGACTCATCAGACCAGGCAACATTTTTCCAGTCTTCAACTGTCCAATTTTGGTGAGCTCGTGCAAATTGTAGCCTCTTTTTCCTATTTGTAGTGGAGATGAGTGGTACCCGGTGGGGTCTTCTGTTGTTGTAGCCCATCCGCCTCAAGGTTGTGCGTGTTGTGGCTTCACAAATGCTTTGCTGCATACCTCAGTTGTAACGAGTGGTTATTTCAGTCAAAGTTGCTCTTCTATCAGCTTGAATCAATCGGCCTATTATCCTCTGACCTCTAGCATCAACAAGGCATTTTCGCCCACAGGACTGCCGCATACTGGATGTTTTTCCCTTTTCACACCATTCTTTGTAAACCCTACAAATGGTTGTGCATGAAAATCCCAGTAACTGAGCAGATTGTGAAATACTCAACCAACAACCTTGCCACGCTCAAAATTGCTTTCCCATTCTGACATTCAGTTTGGAGTTCAGGAGATTGTCTTGACCAGGACCACACCCTTAAATGCATTGAAGCAACTGCCATGTGATTGGTTGATTAGATAATTGCATTAATGAGAAATTGAACAGGTGTTCCTAATAATCCTTTAGGTGAGTTTATAAGCTAAAATGTGAAGTTTACAACAGAGCACTCTCTGAGGAACACTGTATACCGCAATGTTTCAATGTGAAGAATGAACCAGATGTATTAATACCTGTAGCAATCTTTTTCTTGAACAGATTGTTAAAGATGTTTTTCAATTTGTTAAATTGTTAAAAATACAAAAGGAATACAGCTGGCATAAAGTCATTTATAGTTGGAATACAATTTTTCTTTAAAAAGTCTATTAAAAAGACAACATTTCTCAGAGAATTGAAATGGAGATCTTTGTCACCACTTAAAATAAATACTAACTAGGGCTGGGTACCGAACTCTGTATTTTTAAGGGCACTGACCAAATTACGTCGGTACTACTGATTCACATTATTTCAATCAGCAGCAAATTTCGGTACCTGAGAACGATATTGTGATATATGTGAATATTAAACCGCAAAAAGACAATTTAAATATGGATCCTGCATGTCTGTGTGAATGAATGGTGCAGACACGCAGTTTAATTTACCTCACAGAGAATCACGCATTACAGTCGCATGTTTCCATCTCATACGAGGACATGAATGCATGAACATCATCTCCAGAGCCACTGAAAGTCACTTGAGCATTTTACTGTTTCATTTGAGAAAAACTACCATCATATCATAAAAACACAGAAACTCATAGGTCTTCATGGCAACCCGTCAAAATAAAAGTTTGGTTTAACAAATATACAGTACAGTGGAATTGAGATATGTCTCAATGAAATAATAATAATAATAATAATAATAACAACAATAATACTAATAACACTAATGTAATAATAATAAATGATCAAAACCTTATTTTTAAGTAATAAAACATTTTTCTTTCTTGTTTTAATTTTAACAGTTGTGCAGCATTTTGTTTGACAAAAGTTGTCTTCATATGATTACCAGAAAATACACAACTCAGAATTTGTGGGAAATATTTTCATAGAAAAAAAACAACAATAATAATTATGAATTCAATTAATTAAGTAGCTAGTAGCCTGTTATTTACTGGTCAATATTACAGTAAACAAACATCACAGACAATGGCAGACAGCGACCAAGGCAGCTCTGGCATAATGCCGATAACACTTCTATAAATTACTTACAGTTTCTTTATGTAAACATCTCTAATGTACCTGAAAAAAGCTACCGTTGGGTACCGGTACCGAATTTCAATTACCGGTAAAAATGTGAACAGTACCCAACCCTAATACTAACTGTACTATTTTTATGATTTTCATTGTTTTGTTAGTAGATTATGTATATTATCTGTTCTAGCAAGAAACAACAGAAGCCAAATTTAAAAATACACACAAAAAAAAAACGAACGTTTGTTAACGAACTACACAGAAGCATTCCGTTTCCATTTGAAAGAACTGATGTAGACAATAACCTGAGGACAACTGCTGAATTAACATACTATAATGTAACATACTACTGTTACTGTTACATAGTTTTTACATAATACATGTAAAAAAATATAGGTAGTATACTGTGCAGTGCGTAATATACCAGTATTCCATTTCATTTCATTGTGTTTTCAATCTTTTCCTGTGACACACAGTGTAAAAGCAGTCAAGCGGTCGTGGTAGAGTATTGCCTTACAGCAGGTATTCCCCCCGTGCTGCAGTACTTTAAGCTGTCACTCAGTGTACCGTGTGAAATGCTTGCTGGGAATTTTTCAGAAATTTGATACAATAGCAGTACTTGGGATATACACTTAAGAGGCTTCATTTAATCTTTCATGTTGCAGACAGCAATTTGTAACATCATGAAGTTTGCATCACACACACCGGATGCTACACCAAACGCACATCTCTCAGTGATGGTGAAGTGTTTATGTTGTCACTGCAGATTCAAGATTCAAGAGTTTTATTTGTCACATACACAGTTATATACAGAATGTACACTGCAAATGTAACGCATTCAGATGCCATTCTGTTCATCTGTTCGGGATGAAGCATTTAACATTATTTCTTGTTTAAACCCGTTAGAGGGTCACAAACAATGCCGGGTCCCTTCTCAGCTCTGAAACTGTCTTATGAGATTATTTTTGACAATCTTCTTAGCTTTCGAATCGTGTGCATGCTGTAATGATGTCAGTGTTTCTGTCAAGTTTTTTTTTTTTTTCTGTTTCTGTGCTTTCCAATGACTCCAGAAACTATTATCTTACCTGTGGTGAGGTTGACAAAAGAGAGGTGGGAGGAGCGAGCGAGAATGATTGAGAATGCATGACTGAGAATAAGCGTCACCTGAGTGGCATACCGGTCTCGAGTCCTCTCATGGGAGCTCGGAGGCATATAAGGACAAGCAACACCAGTGAAGGACGAGAGAGGACCAGGCCTGGACTTTATGTTGTGTTTTATTATGTGTGTGCCTGGCAGTCGTCTGTGAGGGGCTGCCCGCATTACTTTCGTTTTGTTTATTTATTTATTAAAGTCTTTAAATGTTTGCCGGTTCCCACCTCCTTCTTCCCTGAACTAAGAACATCATTACATTGGTGGCGAAAACCAGGGAGGAAAGAGGGACATGCTGTTGAAGAGCCCTCGCTGCTGAGGGGGATCGCGGTGTTGAGGAGTTCGGGCAGCGTGGATGAATGAAAACCGCGCTGCCCGAGGCGATGGTGCTGGAGCGAGTGAAGACCGGTGGGATGGAGAGCTCGCTGCCGTGCCCCGGGTCGAGGTGGGGTGGCGGCCGTCCTAGAGGGAGCGGAGGAGTCGCCGGCGTTCACCATGGGACGGAGCCTGCTACCATCCGCCATGATGGGGAGGAGCAGGGAACACGGAACTCGCTGCCGGCTGCCCTCAACTGGAGGAGCCACCGCCAGCCGCCAGGGGGTGGAGGAGGATCGAGCTGTCCACAGAGTGTCCAATACTATCGCATGGCACCGCGAGGAAGAGCCTCTCGGCTGGCTAAGGACCCAGCGGCAATGTGTCCGGGAATCAGAATTTTTTTTTCTTCCTCCCTCCACTCTCTCGTCCTGTCGCTCTATGTATCTCAGTTCAGTATCTCTGTCCATACCCCCAGACGCGGGAGACGCGGAGATTGGGCCCCCCGGGGGGATTATGCGGCATCTCTGGTGTACCCCCCAGCCTGCGAGGGGCAATGGGGGTATGTGGCAAGGTTGACGAGCAAGAGACGTGGAAGGAGCGAGCGAGACCGGTGCATGATTGAGAATGAGCGTCACCTGCGAGACACACCGATCTCAAATCCTCTCATGAGGGAGCTTGGAGGCATATAAGGACGAGCGACACCAGTGAAGGACGAGAGAGGAACAGGCCTGGACTTTATGTTGTGTTTTATTATGTGTGTATGTGCCAGTCGTCCGTGAGGGGCTACCCGCGTTACTTTTGTTTTTTTTATTTATTAAAGTCTTTAAATATTCGCCAGTTCCCACCTCCTTCTTCCCTGAACAAAGAACTTCATTACACTACCATATTAAGGAGGTATCATAAATGCAGCAGTTTGGGGAAGTACTAAAAGACACTTCTAACTTAACTCAATTTTTTTTCAGTAGTGTTACTGTAGCTCAGCTGCAATGAAAATAGTGTAGCTTTCCAGTAACAAGCTATTTTTTTTAGGTGAGCAGCAGTGACAAAATGCTAGAACTGCTATTTTTTGTGGTATAATAGTCTATTGCATGTACAGCTTTGCAGCCATAAAAACTGAAGCAATAATCAAAGCCTCTCTACCAAACTCTCCATTTTACATTTTGCAACATTTTGCAACTTCGGAAGATCTGTTCTGTTATAGTTTACACATAAATAATAAAACTCACCCTGAACATTTACTCACCCTCATGTCGTTCCAAGCCTGACATTCTTTCTTTATTTCTTCTATAGAAAATAAAAGATGATATTTTGAAAAAAAAAAAAAAAAAAAAAAAATGTATTAGTGTTCTTTTTATCCACACAAAAAAGGAGGTCCAATGTTGTTGTGGACCCCAATGCTTTTGATTTTATATATAAAATCCAGTTAAAACATTCTTTAAAAAAAAACTATTTTCTTTGTGTTTGTCTTTCACAGAAGAAAGTCAGTCATACAGATTTGGAACAACGGGCTAACTAAACAATTACTTTTTTTGGGGTCTTCTGCCAAGACTTTGCTCTTCTGTTAGACAAAGCATTTTTCCATTCCACTGCACTACATTTTCATTGTTTTTTTGTTTTTGTTTTTATTGCTAGACAGATGTGTTCGACCATTGCATTCTTGCCTTTTGTTAAAATTACGTAAGTGGTACGTCATTTGTTAGCTAGGAAGAATTTGCATGCAGGTTTTCTGTTCATTCTATTCATCAGGATCAGTGTCAATGTTTTATTAACAGTTCATGTTAGTATTGTGTATTTACCATGGCAACTGTAACCCGTTTCCGTAACCTTAACCTAAAATACCACAAATTCTATATTTTTTTTATGACTTTGGTAGCTCATATCAACTTACTAACTTTACTGTACTAACACAAACTAGTTGGGGACTGTTATTTAATAGCCTTATACTGTTTATTCATCATGTAATAAGTACAGTGATAGTCTTACAATTTATCTGTATGCAAGAAAAGTCGGACGGTACTATTGAATAAATTGGCTTGGTTCAAAATCCTAAAAATGTGTGTTGCCACTTAACAACCATGGGAAAATGGGTCCCATAGCTAAACCAGTTGACAACCACTGCACTATGTAGCTGGTACAACCTGTAGGCTGCTGGTGGTACTGCAACAAGTTCCAAAATGACAGTATTCCAACTTAGTGACTCCACCCAACATGTTTTGAGCATCAAATGTGCATTAGGTGTCTACAAGAGTCTGAGGAGAAAGCCATGCTATCCATGTTTTGTCTTGCCACATTCTAGTTTGACTGCACTTTCTTTGATGGTGCTACCGTTTTGCATCTGAATTTTGCCTCTGGCATCTATAAATAATGTCAAGATATATAATTATGGCACTTTTATAATGGTAATTCATAATTGTTTTGGCCGCCGGGGCATCTGCCAACAGCAAATACCAAGTGACTTCCAACAATGGCAAGGGTTCAAAATAACACCACATCCTATTTAAGTACCACAAAACATTCTGGAAAATACCTGCAGCAAAGTCCAAAAATGAAATCCAATTATATTTTATTAATATCTTTGTGTTAGTGAAAAATTATATGTTTGGTTATAATTAAAAATTTATTAAATCTGACTAAATGTTACATTTAAGTTGGCATTTTCCTGGCTTGTATGGTGATCCAGGGAATTCAGTTGTTTACAAATTGTTTTCTTTTTCATGCAGAATTTATTAGGTGCAAATCAAGAGATACAATTATTCATTACCAATGACGGATAAATCTACCATCATGCTTCTTCACTTTCTGTAACACTTGAGTAAACAATAATGCAGTCGAAATATGATTAGATGAGCCACAACTGAAGCCATCATAAAACACCCAAAAACAATGTCGACCACTGATTTCTAGGTTGTCAAGTGTCAATGTTGTTTGTCAATTGAAATTAATCTAGAATTACATTGTGTTTACACCACACACAGTCAGAGTGACGTAAAACTTCCATTATAAATCAACATTGTCTGTGACTGCATGAAAAGTAGGCAACAGTTTTCAGCTTGTGTCAGATTTTTAAAACACATGTTTGTGTTTACTCCAAATCACCATGATGATGACAAAATCGCCAAGGCCACAAAACATGTCTGGAGGGCACGTGTGTTGTATCTGTTCCAGTTTTGTAGTACTCGAGACCTGGACTTGGTCTTGGTCTCGAGACCATATTTTAATGGTCTTGGTCTTGTCATGGACTCATGTGCATTTGGACTTGGTATTGACTCGTACTCGAACATTTTAGAAATTGGACTTATTCCTGAGTCCACTCGAGTATGTTAATAATTCTTTAAATTGATGTTTAATTGACACGTCCAATTATTGGTGATTTTCTTGTGCACAACTACACATGACTTGAGACTGACATTAGTGCAAAGACTCCCACCAGGTTCTCTCCCACACCCGTGACCCGCCTGCTCTCACTCCATCCGTAACTAAAAAGTTAATCAAATTAAGTTCTAATGTTGTTTGTGGATTTTCTCTGGTCTCTGTCTCGACTCGGACTCAACCTTCTCTGAACTCGGTCTTGACTCGGACTCAACTCGGTCTTGACTCGGACTCGAATGAGCTGGTCTCGACTACAACACTGATCTGTCCTATTTAATACACAAAAGTGGACAACATCTCTTGGGCAACCATCAACTAGCTTCTGTAGGATGATATGGTTTATTTCCTGAGTTATCTTTTGCAAACCAGTAATGTTTGATAAACATTTACAGAACAAAGAATCCATTTGAGAGAATTTTAAACCAGCATCAACGTTGACAAGTGAGTGCAGTGAGAGAGTTTAATGGAATGGAATGATAAAAAAAAATGTTTGTCGAGGTGCAACAAGTTTCAACGTTAATCTTAGATCCATCTTGCGTGTTAATGCCGCCATCTGTTCCCAAACTTTCCCTAACAGCCTCCAAACAATACAGTAAATCAAACAAGACATTACAAGGATTAAAGTGGGTGGATATAAAAGGTAATTGAACCCACCACGCCTCTCTCGAAGCTCAGTATTTACATTTAAACACCAAGCCTCAGGTGGATCACTGTTTACTCTTCATGCATTATTTATTAATTCATTCTTTTTAGCGGTTACAGTTTTTACAGGGGAAACTCTCACCAAACATACTTCCAATCGAGATTCAGTAGCGCCGCAAGAATGGTCTATTTGGAAACATAGATGCATTTTATTGTCGAGGCAAAGTATGTAGTGATTATTTTTATTGTGGACAATAACAGTCTGTTTGCACTGCTTTGTCATTTGCAATGGCAGCCGAGTCATTTATACTATCAGTGTTTATGTTCGCAGTCGTGTTTATGTATCGCAAAGGCATTTATACTCATAAAAGGGCTCTGTAAATATGAAACGCTCCAATTGTGGGTGTATTTTGTCTGCACGTTTGTGCATTTCTTTTAATCAAACAGGAATTGATTGTGTGCTGTAAACACATTAAAACATGAACAAACATGTTTCATTCAAAGCCAAACACATTCTTCCATTGTAGTCTGCGCTTTTGCCAGTAAGAAACAACACTGGCGGTGTCATTCTAATATTTACCACACAAGCGAGAGAGCACACGTTAACGTGGAAGTGACAGCAGCATTAAGAGCAGGATGTCCATTAAAAGAAAAATGACATATTAGGCCATCAATCGACAGAGTGCTCTAAAGCTTTGTGAAGAGGCCATGGCGTAATTAAAAACGCTGTCCATTAAAGGTATTGTGCTGCAATTAAATTATGCTTAATTAAGCCGTATATTGTGATTTAGTGCAGAGCAGGTGGTCTTGTTGTGCTTTTATACCACTATAAATAAACTAAAACATGGAATGTATCCCTTTCAGGCATCTTCAGCACATAATATACTGTGTGGATGTGGACTCTAGATGCTTACGGTCTTTTACTCGAGGCCTGTCTCACCTGAGGCAACACTGCAGGCATGAAAGAACAGCAGATAAGGATGTACAACAGCATGAAAGGATCGAGAAGAGAGCTAGTGGTGTGACTGTGTAGATGTGAGGCAGGAGAATAATGTGTCGTCCCAGTACACATGCAGAAGTTTGTGCTGAGTGGTCAGGTCAAGTTCACAGCTCGAGTTCACTCAATAGTGCACATACTATAAATTCTGACTCAAGACACATTCAATTCGACAGTTTTACACAGACTTACAACACACTGGTTGCACTGTAGGCTTTTGATTCATTATAAAAGAACCGGTTCATATGAGTCTATTGTTTTAAAAAAATAAAAAAATTAAAAAGCTGTCTGAATGCAGTCTCTGTATGATACGGTAGAGAAGATACAGTAAATAATAAGACGACGTTCAATACAGAGATGCCTTGCAAACACTGTTATAAGAAAAATCTATAATATGGCTCTTTGGAGCTGATCAGTGAGAAATGTATGTGTGTACATAGTAGAGAACCTCAAATACGCACATCAGCACTCTAGACATCTAATGTTTGCACTGGATTGACACACAAAAGCCCTGATGACATCATATCCTCGCTTGAGCTGGAACACAAAGGTAGCGTCCAACAGACGGGCAGCCATTAATATTACAGAGGGTGCTGAAAGACGGAAAGTGTGCGTGCAACTCAGAAAGAATGCAATTTCATTGTCTCGCCACATTTATGCTCCTATAATACTGCATCTTTCTTTCTAATATGACTGCATTAAGAGTCGCTCCCAAGGCAAATGCCCAAACACACAGTATTCTGTCAACAAATTTGGAGCAGCGTGAGTTATAATCAGCATATCAGCCCCTACAGAGTCTCTCTCATGTCTACGGGGTGGAATAAAATCTCAACAAGTGTTTAATTACATTATTCCTTCCCCCTCCATCCTAATCCATGTAATCTCCTCTCTCTCCAACTCTTTCTCTTATGCAGGAACTTTGATGTTACCCGCTCACACACCCCAGATACCCTTAAGCCCTGGTGGCCGAGGACCAAAAAGTGTCTGATGGCGTGCCTGATTGCTGCAGATTCTGCCAAACGTCTGATTACATCTTCCCGCATTTCTGCCCAGTGCCGCCTCCCAAAAGGAAACGATCAGGAAGTGCGGGGTCTCGCGAATGTGGCTACCATATGGCTCTGATTGTATTGCCGCTGACACGGAGGGCGGTGGATGGATGTGATTGGATAATGATGGGGATCGGCCATGTGTGGATGCGATTCTGCGAGATGAGACGAGACAAAGATTCGGGGTGAGGAAGAGGTAGTGAAGAGAAGATTGGATTAGGGATCAGGGCATATGAAAACATCTGTCAGATGTGAAAACCTCCGTTTCTCTCTCACTCCACTTAGACCTTATTTACATCTAGTATTGACATCCGTCCCAAGTGATCTGATCAAAAGTGGGAAGCAGGTGTAAACAGATCATTTAAACCACGTTCAGAGGTAGTCGAAATCATGTTTGCCAAGTATAAACGTTAATCTGTCCTGATGCATCCTGGACAACATCAAATTACTGTCTACTTGTGAAACATAATAATTCCACCAAAACATGAGTTTTAAACGTTTCTAGTTGTGCACGGCTCTAAAAGAAAACAACTGTCCAAATCAAACTCTTGGAAAAGCTCCATATGTACACGTGCACAGGACTAATCACTAGAATATTTCTGGATTGCCTGACATCAGAATGCAACATACACTATATTGCCAAAAGTTTTGGGACGTCTGCCTTTACATGCACATGAACTTTAATGACTTTAATCCCATTCTTAATCCGTATATGGAGTTGGCCCACACTTACGAGCTATAACAACTTCAACTCTTCTGGGAAGGCTTTCCACAAGATTTAGGAGTGTGTTTATAGGAATTTTTGACCATTCTTCTAGAATCGCATTTGTGAGGTCAGGCACTGATGTTGGACGAGACGGTCTAGCTTGCAGACTCCGTTCTAATTCATCAGGTGCAGGTTTGGAGGTCTGTAGCTATTGACTCTGCAGAAAGTTGGTGACTTCTGCACACTGTGTGCCTCAGCATGCGCTGACCCCGCTCTGTGATTTTACATGGCCTACCACTTCATTGCTGTTGTTCCCAATTGCTTCCACTTTGTTATAATCGCACTAACAGTTGACCGTGGGATATATTTGGTAGTGAGGAAATTTCACGAATGGACTTATTGCACAGGTGGCAACCTATCACAGTACCACGCTTGAATTCACTGAGCTCTTGAGAGCGACCCATTCTTTCATAAATGTTTGTAGAAGCAGTCTGCATGCCTAGGTGATTGATTTTATACACCTGTGGCCATGGAAGTTGCTTCCTCTTTAAAAAGAAAAAAAACTTGAAAAAGCTTGAAATGTCACATTTGTGACGATATCATGAGCCGAGCATAAATAATTCGATCTCCACTGACCATTTGTGATCTGATCACCCTAAGGCAGATGTTAAAGGGATAAATCTCCCAAAAATTAAACTCTGTCATGATACACAGCTTCATGTACAGGGCATAAGATGCTAAATGTCATTCTTACTACAAATTCAACTTGCATGAATGAAGTTTGGTAGCTATGGAGGATTTTTGGTCTGCTCCTCAAAACATACTCTCATGGAAATTCTTAAACAATTTATGTTTTAGCCAATTGGTGGACAGTTCATATGAATTTATATTGTAATTTGTATGCTTTCATATGATCTGCTTACACTCAAATGGGGGTTACAGGTTTAAGAGGTGGACATTCATGCTTTAAAAAAAATCCTGTTTCATACAAATTAAATCATATGAATTCATAGGAAAAATCAAACTTTGAATTGGAATAAGGCACACAATTTGCATTAAGTATTTTAATTGTACTTTTATGATGTATTTGGTCCCCTTTCACTTTTCAACAAAAGAGTAGACTCAGCAGAGTGAGCGAGTGAAAGCGTATAACCAATATATCAATATACTTTAATTGCAGCTATTTAATAATTTTCAAACTATTTTGCTGATATATAACAACTTATGTAAATCTAAATCCACATTTTTATATAATTTTTGAGAGCCTGATTACAAAAACAGAAGTCTCACCATTAAAACCAGTGTCCCAAACACTTAAATCAAACATATACAGTACAGTAACCTAGTTTGAACCAGTGTAAGTTTTAAGATTTATCGTACACTTCTATGGCCAACTTTCTTTATCAAAAAAAAATATATATAAATTATAGAATATAAATTCTAAATGCATGTTCCATGGATAAATAAATAGGAATAGCCTCTGCACGGACAATAATGAAGTGATTTTAATTAAACCATATTGTTGATGAAAATAATATGAGAAAAATAAAAGTGCTAGTTGTTATAATTATAAATACAATTCAGCCTATATGGCAGACCTATATGCACATGTTGCATTTAACTATTTGTGTGTGTGTGTGTGTGTGTGTGTGTGTGTGTGTGTGTGTGTGTGTGTGTGTGTGTGTGTGTGTGTGTGTGTGTGTGTGTGTGTGTGTGTGTATATATGTGTGTATATATATATATATATATATATATATATATATATATATATATATATATATATATATATATATATATATATATATATATATATATATATATATATATATATATATATATATATATATATATTATATTATATATATATATATATATATATATATATATATATATATATATATATATATATATATATAATAAATAAAATGTATATCTGCATCCTTATTCAAAACATCCCCTCCATATATTCCACATAAGAACAAAAGTCACAAAGCGGAATGAAATAACATGCGGGTGAGTAAAGGAGAAGAACACAACTTAAATTATGTGAACTATCCCTTTAACACCAGGTATAAATAGGGCCAGACACACATCAGATGGGATGAGCAGTGACTGGCTATCATCATTACTGAAAACACAACCAGCAACATTCTCTAATGCGGTGATCTCTCAGATTCTGCATCACAACTGTGATGTGTGAGATTGAAATAATGTGCACACACACACAAAATCTATCCATCCAGAGCTTCAATCAATTCCCATTGTATTTCAGCATTTTACTGGCCTTTTATTGGAGGAGTCAAAACTCTCACTTGCATCAAACTGATTGGACAAATCTCACAACATTTTTCACAGATGCCAAAATGCCCAAAGCGATCACAGTCTGCTAATAAAGCAGTACAAAAGAGCCGCTATCCGCCTTTGTAGAAGCTACGAGTGAATTTGAGAGAACAGGCATATACTTTTGTAATCAAAGTAAAAGTCTATAAAACTAAAAATGCAAGATGAAATAAAAAAGGGAGGGAAAGAAAACACAAACAAAAGACAGACACTGTAAAATTTTGTAGACCAGACAGACGTCAAGTTCATCTCCACCACCACTTTTCTTTCCTCAATTTTATGACTTTAATTGCAGCTATTTAATAATTTTCAAACTATTTTGCCTGAAGGCAGAACCACCCATAAATCACCATCTGAGTATGAGCGGAACATTCTTTCTCTTTTACCTCACTCTCTTCCTCTTTTTATCATTCTCTCGCTTTCTCTTTAGCTTCATTCAACTGTCACATGTCGGTCTTACATTCAGCTCTGAGGTTTATATGCATGTATGTATGTCCTCATGTCCTTTTCTCTCTGGGTCTGCACAGATATATATAGTAACATATCAGCTATCTCTCTCTTCCACTTTCCACTCATCCATTCTTCTGTCAGCTTTCCTTTACATCACTCCAAACCATCCAATCTCTCTCTCTGTCAAATACTGAGGGCTGCAATGGCAGGTGGAATGAGGAAAGTGAGGGAACATATATATGTATTCATGTGTGCATGTGTCATACATGTATTCATGTGTGCATGTGTCTCGCATTGAGTGTAAAACAAGTAAAAATCCTTGACATTTGCACTGAATCTATGGCAGGATGACCAAACGCCCTGAACATTACACTTCTCTGAAAAATGGGCAAGTTATGTTTATTTCAGCATTCCTAATTTATGTCACACTAATGGGATAAATCACAATACGCATGTAATATAGAACTACATTCAAGTAAGAAGAAAAAAAAAAAAAAGCTGCCTGGGGATGTTACCAAGATGACCGGCAAATGAACTGACTTGCCTTAAAGGGTCCTAACCAGGCATAACAAGATAAAAGCTGGCTATGTCTCAATGTGATCCATTGTTCAGTAGTATGGTTGGGTTGCAAATAACATTGCATTCCATTAATGGTTATTACGCCAATGCGGATGGAACACCACACTAAAATAGTTTCCTGCAATACTTATACAGTGGTGTCACAACACCACAACTGATTCTACAGAATGAAACAAACCAGTGTAGTCGGATTACAAAACAAATACATTTTAAGAGCTGGTTCTTCTCATTAACCGATGTTATGCAACTAAAACTCGCAATAATTAATTCCAAAAACGATGCCACGTATGATGGTAGGTTTATGTCTATCCCATCCACCGCACTAGCCATTATTTTTAATAGAAGGAGACGTAGGCGTGTTATCCAAGCATTAATGGCAAGGAAAGAACACTTGAGTGGCACGTATAAGGTGTTTCGGGGTGTTTCTCCCTCATATCTGCTTCAAGGTCTTCATGATCATTTGTGGCATTTCCTTGTTGTCTAGATTCCAGTATTCCTGTAATTCTTGTCTTTTATGAGTTGAATAAAAGAACTCTGTCTTGTCTTCAGTCCAAACATATCACGTCATCTCTAAAGAATGATCGACCTATTTCGAAACCACCTCATGCGAGTGTAAAAACTTTTTTGCAATATAGGTGAGTTTTTGCTAGCCTAACAAGCCAGACCCACATCAAGATGTTGGGTCTGGGAACACACCATTGGCAGGGCTTAATCTGAGGGGCGGGATAAACGGTTGTCTTTCAAATTCCCTCTGCACGTAATAGGATAGCGCTACAACCAACCAGCGCAACGAAGAAGGTGAAGCGGAGCTAGTTGATAGATTATACTTTTGCCGTATCCGGTCAGCAAAACTCCGAACACATCTTCCTTTCTTAAGAATAACTTCAGTGCCATTCTTTATTCTTTTCTCAAAGAAAAGCTTAACTCCAAGTCTCCCAGAGTCGCGGCCAAAGCCGATTCGAAAGACTGCTGTTCGTCAGCTTCTTTGTTTTCAAGTAGCACGCGGAACCGTCACAACAATGCCATCATTATGTTAAGCCCGCCTACCGACTCTATACACGATGTGATTGGCCTGACTGGAGTTTGGTTTTTCCAGCTCGCAGGCCAACAGAAAGTTGCTAGACGCCCTGGCTGCAAATTAATTTAAATTTGCTGCCGCTAAGGTGCGTCTAGATTTTTAGGCTACGTTTTTGCATCTTTCTTCAGGTTATAACTTTATTAATTAAACACGTTTCCATTGGGCGTATTTTCAATGCGCAGTTTCAATTTGCGCAATTTGAAGATGGATGGATGGATGGATGGATGGATGGATGGATGGATGGATGGATGGATGGATGGATGGATGGATGGATGGATGGATGGATGGATGGATGGATGGATGGATGGATGGATGGATGGATGGATGGATGGATGGATGGATGGATGGATGGATGGAAGGAAACAGTGTTAGTTAAAAAATATATATTAATAGTAAAATAGTGTTAATTAAAAAAATATGTTACCACATTAGCTGTTTCCATCACCCTGTGTTTATGCTCATTTTGAAGTAATCACATCAGAAATGAGTGACGGAAACACCAAATTTCGGGAAAAAAATAAAAATGTAATTCTCAAAAAGTTTTTAGTTAATGTGAATAATAGAACATGGAAATGCATTTGCCGAATAAATTCTGACATAGCAGACATTAAACCCATGTAACTAATTGACTGTTTCCGCTGAGATGCTGTGGGTGAAGTACGGAAGCCTGTGAGTTTTAAACTTCTTATTCTCATGTAAGAGATTCCCATTGCAAGCTCGCAAATACGTGACGGCTCGTGAAAGTAAACATTTGTCCATTCGTTTTGCTAAATTTTAATAAAGTGATAACCAGAAAGCCTGCAGTATTTTTATTGGCATATTAAAAATATATTTATTGTGCATTAGCCGCTACTTATAATATGCTGGTCAAGATTGCAGCACATCTCAATTCTCACAAGGATTGTGTCCTCGCGTCCTTCCAAGTTCGTTCTTTCAAGGTCGCCAGGCAAGACTGGTCTCCATGAGAACGCAAGTCTGTTCTTTGCATTCTTGGAACTGAGAAACAGCCATGGTGTTTTATTTACTGTTGGTTACTCGGTCATCACTATCGCAGTCATCCACTCTAACAACTTGATGGAAACGCAGCTAATTAACATTAGTTTTTTTTGCAAACGTTGTCAAGATTTGCTTCACGTTTGGATGGAAACCTAGGTATTGTTTGTTTACTATTGTTGTTTAAAGGGTTAGTTCATCCAAAAATGGAAATTCTGTCATTAATTGCTCACTCATGTCGAACCAAACCTGTAAGACTTTCGTTCATCTTCGGAACACAAATGAAGATCTTTTTGATGAAATCTGAGAGCTTTCAGTCCCTCCATTGACAGCCTATGCAACTACCACTTTCAAGGCCCTGAGAGATAGTAAAGACATCGTAAAAGTAATCCATGTGACTCCAGTCATTTAACCTCCATTTTATGAAGTGTTGCGAGTGCTTTGTTCACATAACGTCCACTTTCGTGTCAACACAACATGCATTGGAGAATAATATATATTGTAAATAAAGTGGTCAATGATGTTGTTTGTTAGTTTTTTTGTGCAAACAAAGCATTCGCGTCACTTCATAAAACTGAAGTTAAACCACTGGAGTCACACGGATTACTTTTATGATGTCTTTACCTTTCTGGGTCTTGAAAGTAGTGGTTGAGTGAACTGTCAATGGAGGGACAGAAAGCTCTCAGATTTCATTAAAAATACTTTCATTTGTGTTCCCTAGATGAATGAAAGTCTTGCGGGTTTGGAACAGACATGAGGGTGAATAATGACAGAATGTTCATTTTTGGATGAATCATCCCTTTAATATTAAGCCAAATTATAGGATTGCATTTATAATGCCTGTAAAAGTCATTCAAAAGTCTGTGGAAAGTCCATTTGAAATAATTATTTGAACTGTTTATTTCGATTATGCCAATTATCTCAAAATTTGGCAATGGAATTGGATTAATTTTTTCAACAAAAAAAAAAATTGTATTCCTTAAAAATGCTTTAGAGGAGCTAGAACCAGAATAAATAGTTCACCCACATAATTTACTAACTCTCAAGTCATTCCAAACCTGTATGATTTCTATTTTCATACAATTAAAGTCAATGAACCGTAGTGTTGTTTGGGCCCTAACGTCCTTTAAAATATATTTGTGTGTGTGTGTGTGTGTGTGTGTGTGTGTGTGTGTGTGTGTGTGTGTGTGTGTGTGTGTGTGTGTTGTGAATACAGGCCTCTACATCATTTCTTAAATATCACAAATGTTCTGATTAGTTATGTAGACAAATGAATTTCTGATGGAAAGCCGGTGCAGACACTGTGCAACATGCTATAAATGATTGTTCTCTCACACGTCTCTCTCTTCCAGACACTCTGTTTGTGCTGGAGCATCAATCTAACAGAAAAGATGACTGTGTCCACACACAATGAGGGAAAATAAACAAGTGGCAGGCCTTTATGAGCTGTCCAGCTTTTGTTCTATCTCCATCTCTATTTCTGTCACATATGTACAGCAGCTCTGTCACTCTCTTTCTCACATTTATCTAGAGAAGTAAATGGTGAAAATAGAATGAGATTCTCATCTGCCTTTTGTTTCCTCATTCTCACCAAAGAAGACTAGAGGGCAGCATCATCTGTGCGCCTCCACTGAGGTGACTTGTTCAGACCTGTCTGGAGATAAACAGACTCGTTTAACAGAGTGATGCATCACTGCAGCTTCATTTACATATGCATTCATTTCTTCAAAACATGCTCTACAGGAATGGGTGATACTGAATTTCTTTTAATACCAAGTATTAACAAGGTCAATGCAGCTATTATCGATACCAATACCTCCATTTTTTTTTTTCTAAGAATAAAATGAGTAAATCATAGCCATTTAATATTATTTTTAATAACATTTTTAAAATTCAACAGGTCTAACTGCAAATAATCAGATGTCAGGTTTTCATTTTTAATTTATTAACAATTACTAAACAGGATCAATCCTTTAACAACAATCCCCCTCCTTTTTAAAATACATTTCATCCTAAATAAATAATAAAATGACTAGTTATTAAAAAAATAGATCAAAATAATTTTATAATATTTTTTATTTTATATTTAACCCTTAAATGCATCAATATTTCGCCAATCATTATATTACAACATATTCGGGTCTTTAGCGACCGGATCTATAACACGGATGGATCTCTAATATCAGGAGAGTTTTATTATCGAGACAGGTAGAGTAACAATTACAGAAGACAGCTGGCAGCTTCTTCACCAGATCCATCATCAAGTGACAGTGACACTAATATCTGATTGAGTTCTGTACTTGCTCTGCAGTAAATCGCTGAGCCATACATCAGTTTAAAGTTCCAGGAATAATTTGATTATACTATAAACAATATTTTATGTCAATCAATACAATGCAGTATCCAACCATCTGTACAGCTTTCTTTACATATTCATTTTCACAAAATATGCTATTATGAAAGCAAGTGCATGTTCTCTTTCCCTCGACAAGTCAAAGGTCAGCCCAGAAAGGGCCTTTAACATTCTCACGTCATCCCATGTCTTTAACACTCTACAAAAACATTCAGAGGACTTTCTTTGTGTTGACTTTACTTTTTTGTGTTTTATCTTTAGCTTTATCAGTTAGTGGTTTGAGGAGTGAAGGTTTCTATGGACGAACACACACACACACACACACACACACACACACACACACACACACACACACAAACACACAAACACACAAACACACTCCCCGTCCTAACTGGCACAGCTCAACTTCCTGTGTTTACCAAAACAGCACCTATATATAGAGTCTCCATTGGTCTTATTTAGAAACAAGGGACCACACCTTTCCTTTCCCAGCGAGAGAGGAAGAACCAGTGTGTCCATACGGGTGTGCATCAGGATTATGATCATAACAAGACGGGTGTGAGACTATTTGTGTGTTTAATATTTGTAACATGAGTCAAACGCCTATACTGATCTCATTACTTGGAAGTGCGAGAACGACAGTTACACTGACACAAACAAATAAGAGGGAAACTGAAAGAGAGAAACAGTGCACACCATAGAGAATATGAGTGGATGAGAGGATTATGGGAAACATTCTCACAGCATTTGACCTTCTGACCCTAAGCTACAAAGGGGACGGTTGGAGAGGAGACGGTCCGCCACAGACGTAAATATTTGGCGTTGGCAATCGAGAGACTGACACAAGCTGCTCCTCAAATAATCACCTGTCCATCACACACACTTCTCTCCTGTAGGAAAATACACTTCCTGCAAGACAGATAAATAAAGATTGTCATCTAACCCAGGTGCTCATGGGAGCCGACGACGAATGTGAAAAGCCTTCACATGACGCTGGGAAAAACATCACACTGCACTGCTAAAATTAACTCCTACACCTGAAAGCTGATTTTCTTCCTCACTGCTCACATTCTCACCTGTGTTGAGGTGTTTTAATGGTGTTATTTAAAGCGGTGTCATTTTTGGATGTTGAAATAATCTCTCCTATCTCAATTTAATATGCAGAGGGTGACAACTAAAAGTAAGACATTAACTATACGTAAACACTATAAATATGACAAACTTTTGGCGTTTATTACAGATAATCTGTTTGGTGCCACTAGTGGAACAAATTTAAATTAGCTTTACAGCTAAAACGGGAACCGTACGTCTAAACCACACAATCAGCTGTAGTTTTTGCTAGTTGTAGCTTTTATCTGTTCTTTATTTTGACAACAAATTTGTTTTCTTGCCATTGAAAAGTAAAATTCTGGTAATAATAAGAAATGGGTCTTGATCATCAGCATATTAGAATGATTTCTGAATGATCATGTGACACTGAAGACTGGAAAATTCAGCTTTGCTATTACAGGAATAAATTACATTAAAAAAAAATAAAAAAAAACACTGCCTCAAATTTCAAATGGTATAATCCTCATATGCCTTAAAGGTGCTGTATGTAAGTTTTTGACTGTACTAAAGCATAAAAATACCATCACATGTTTGCAGATATATAGGAAACATGAGTTCACATACTCGTTTCTCTGAAAAACAATGCTAAAGCAGTTATTCTACTTTGAAATGTGTGTTCCGTGTCAGAATGTCTGTTTTGTTTTGGTCTGTGCGATACGGCACGCCGCCAGTTTACCCAATAGTATTTTGACAGCACAGGTTGCCAGTTGGTGGAAAACACAGCGTATTACTGCCATGGAAGCCCGCAAACAAACTGGGTCAGAGATCGCAGATTCTACCCGATCTAAAAATCCTCGGCAACCATCTAAAATCTCTATGAACGGAAGCGCATTAAAACGTGGAAAAATCAACTCACACATTGTGTAAGTTTCCTCGCCTTCCATTGGCAATTGCGCTCGTTCCTGTTGCTCGTCCTCAAACTGGCAACCCGCATGAGCATCGAGTCTGAGGAGGAGGGACAAATAATATTTAGAATTTGGACTGCAGTACCCATTTTAACCACTAGCTGTCATGCCTACATACTGCACCTTTAAGCAAAGAGATTAATCAATCAACACAAACTCAACTGAAATGTCTATGATTTTAGTAAATAATTTCAATATTACCCTGTGGGATATGTTAGCAAAATGATCATCTCACCCTCTTCCACCTCCGTTACATCCTTCAGTTGACTAAAGTATCAGACAAAAAAATTGTGACTCACAAGAATAAAGTTAAATAAACACAGAATGAATTTCACAACACATCACCAAGACACGCCCACATCACATCACCCAATGATCTCAACTCTCAAGTCTCTTTAAAAATAAATGACTACCAGTCATTTTGTCACTGTAAATCGCCATCACAGCGAATGCCCCTTGGGAGAGATTCATGCGTAAGGCTTTAGAGGAAGACGAGAAACAGAGGAAATGACATAAAAGAAAACAGAGATGATAGACAGGATGGAAGTGTCATTAATTCATTTTTATTAAACTTGCAGTAGTGGATTAGTGGAGTTTCAGGAGTGCTGCACTGGCCTGTCAAGAAAAGTATTAACTATATTTTCATTTTCTGCACCATTACTGTAACATCAACACGTTTACTGTCAAACATGAAATAAGGCTTCATCTTAAAAAAATATTTTGCTTTTTTGAGGTTGTCTCATCATATTCATTATGTTTCCTGTCTGAGAACCGCAGTTAGGGGTCAAAGTTCATCAAGCTCCCTGGAATACGACAGCATTCTTTGCGGTGTATAATGAGTGTAATTATAAAATCAAACAGAATTCTCATATTCGACCAAATCAGTGATGTTTGAATATTTATGCAAGTGGGACAGTAAATACACACACTAAACAAGAATATACACACAGAACGAGACGAGATGTCTAATATGTTTGTGTGTGTTGGGCAGGAAAAGAATGTAAAGAGTTTTTGCGTGTGACTCCAGTTCCTCTTCCAATAAACATGTCACTCAGAAAGAACATGCTGCCATTGGGACATCGAGATGGGGTAATGTAACTGCCTCGGGTGATGCTGGGAAAAATCTGAAACGCAGCAACTAAAGGGACTGCAACAGACCGGCAAAACAGCTCAGAAATCCAGTGTCAAAACAGAGGGAAATAGAAAAGAATATTCCTCCTGAGCGTTCCACATCATTACCCAGAGGAAAGAAAAATCAAAGATGAGACCTCTTTAACATCTCAAACGTTTCTCCTAGACAAAAATGAGGTTACTTTAAAATCAAATGGAGACTTTTTCTGGAGTCTCCTGCTTCTCACACTTGTCTCCTGAGACAAAAACTTTAACACTCTCACAACGGTCTCCTTTAAAGATTTAGAAGCGATCTCAACAACATCGTACACTCTTTACTTAGAGACTCTGGTGGTCTCACATTTGTCTTCTCTAAAGATTCAGAAGAAATGTTTCTCACAGCCCATTCTCATTTTGGACTCTCTTCTCTCAGAACTTTCTTCATGTCTCAGTTGTGTCTATATTTATTTCTCCAAAGGAAGTTTAGGAGAAACGTCTGAGACATTGTTGATACTAAAATGAAAGAGATTTGAGAATTACAACCAAGTCTCCTGAGCAAAAAGAGCAACCTCTGTCTGAGCAATACAATATTCCTATAATGGAGTCCTGTAAGAGATTGCAGCAAGACAATAAAGAGATGTTGTTTCTTTTACCACATTCTCAGTTTTGACTTTTTCTCTCAAATATTTCTCATATCTCATGGAATTTTAGGAGAAACATCGGAGACACTGTTGATACTAAAACGAGAAATATATGACAATCACAACTAAGTCTCCTGAGCTTAGGAAAAGCAACCTCTGAGCATTGTTTTGTGTGTGTGTGTGCTCAGCATTTCCATGGTGCCTGTTAAACCACAAATAACGAAATGCCTTATTTAACCGCTAATAACAAAAGTGCATTATCAGCCATTACTTTGCCATTGCCATTTTAAAATGGCTTTCTGCACTCACTAAACAGGACACACACAGTTGGCAAAGAGAATGAATTCACTTGTCTCTACCAATGAGCACAAAACAATTATAGATGCATTTCAACCCCTAGCCAATTTAAGGAATCATTTTCCTTGAATTGCAAAGCTAAACTTGGAACTTTAGGTCTTCGTGATTAAATAAATGCAGCCCTGGTGAGAATAAGAGATGCATTTCAAAAACATATTAAAAATCTTACCAACTCCAAAGTAAGCACAAAAACGCAAAGATTTGTGGTCAATATTGTATTTATTTATTTTAAATGGCTAAAGCTGAGAGAAGGGTATATAATGATATATAAAGACTATAATATAATTTAATGATGGCACATTTGTAAATATAAATTAATACTTTAAGAAGTTAATAGACAATATGTACTCAATTCACAGATGTGGAATGACCACTTCTGTTAAATGGCAGACAATATCAAAGTGGACAAATATTTGATGATTAACTGTATTAGCTATTATTGATCTATCACAATGCATAGTTAATGTGACATGGCATTATGGTTTTATTTTAGAAAATATATTCTTGTCAGATATGAAAAATGACATACGGAATTTGCATAACTCTAGGTTTACCAGGAACTGTGCCTTGTAATTGGACGCTACCTGTGATTTATTAAAATAAAGAGCACATTTTTTCAAATTTTCCAGAAAAAACCCACAGTTAAAACTCTCATTATTCATCCCGTTAAACTGAATGACAGCTGTGAAAATGAAAACTAAACAGCATTCCAAGGAAGAAACTAATAAAGCAGAACAAACAAATGCATATAGCAGGAAATGTTACAATAACCAAATATTGTGCTCTCGCAGCAGGAAAAGCTGTTCAATTATCAGGAAGCTGAAGCTACATTAAACCTGCCAGATATATTCATCAGTTCCCATACTCCATTACATTTGACTTTCTACACCATATACATTTGAATAAGGCAATAACAAATGACCAACATCTCAGTTACAAACAATAACACAAATGTTTCGTGATGTGAACTGAATACGTTTTGGTCTGTGTGTGTGTGTGTGTGTGTGTGTGTGTGTGTGTGTGTGTGTGTGTGTGTGTGTGTGTGTGTGTGTGTGTGTGTGTGTGTGTGTGTGTGTGTGTGTGTGTGTGTGTGTGTGTGTGTCATGAGAGAAAAATGAGGAGTTTTGAAGTTTTCTTCTTCAAGGAAGAAATGGAGAAAAGATGGAACAGGTCACTAGGAACCAGGTGTATAATTTCAGGTGGTTTAATAAAATTAGGTTTAAGAAGTTAAAATGAGGACATGATCAGATTTCTGAACCTGAGTGCACAAAGTTGAAAAAAACTACAGTGTCAAACCCTTTTCTCCATTTAAATCTTTATATTAACTGGATTTATGATGGTCGATTAGATTTTTAAAAATGTTTTTAAAAGTCTGTTATGCTCACCAAGACTGCATTTATTTGATCAAAAATACAGTAAAAACAGCAATATTGTGAAACTTTATTACAATTTAAAACAACTGTTTTCTATTTTAAAATGAAATTTATTCCTGTGATGGTAAAGCTGAATTGTCAACATCATTACTACAGTCCCAGTGCACTCTGGCCAATCAATCCATAACTTCAGGCGCAGAGACAAAACGAGAATAATGATAAAAAGCAACACAATGTGAGAGTAAGTAAACGGTCTTTGGTGTATTTGTGGCCAAAAAAAAAAACCAAAAAAAAAAAAACAAGACAAAACATTTATTTAACAGAGCAGCAAAGGATTGTGTGTGTGTGAGCGAGCGAGAGAGCGAGAGAGAGAGGCAGAAAGGCAGAAAACAGACATAGAATAGAAAAACTGAACCGGAGATTGAAAGACAGAGAGAGAGGATTGACTTCATTATCTGCTGCTCGTCCCCTGTGATTTGGGCCCATCCTGCTTTAGAACCACGGGATGATTTGTGCAGACAAAAGAAAAGGAGCGATTGGCCACGTCTGCAGAGGTAGAGAAGAAAGGGTAAGATAAATGAAGAATCTGTGTAATTTCACCGCTGGAATTAAAATGACACAACAATGACAGTAATTGCACAGCAGTTTCTTCCAGTTCATTTGTGTTTATCTGCTTTGCAACGTGTGTGTGTGTGTGTGTGTGTGTGTGTGTGTGTGTGTGTGTGTGTTGTGTGTGTGTGTGTGTGTGTGTGTGTGTGTGTGTGTGTGTGTGTGTGTATTGTTCTCTGCACTAACAGCATTTGTTGGGGAAAAATACCACCAACTGTTCAATTCACCTCCAGATGCAATCACTCCACAGCACTGTGAGAATATATAAAACTCCATTCTCTCTCAAATGGTATGTATAACTGATGCTAAGGTCATTTTGAGTGAAGATATGAAGTAAGTTGCCGTAGCCAGAAGTGCAGTTCATCACATTAATGTAAAATACTGGTTTATCTTCATTTTGAACAGTTTTGTCATTTCAAAAACACATGCATTTCCCATGGAACTGCTGTACACAGTAAAATATAACTGTTAAAATCCTTAGTCTGTCAATGGAGATTTCTGTATAACAACCTGAGAATAATGTGCCTTGCTAATATTTCAGCAATCATGTCGTGGGTGCTATCCGCTCTTTAAAATAGCAATATTTACAATAATTGCAGAATTAACAATGTTGTTTTTTCTTTCTTTTTTTTCAAAAATGTCACTTTTTTTATCTAATTGGGACTAAAACTGTTTGTGATTCAGTTTGATTCATTTATACAAGTTCACTCAGGTGCTGAATTATTTGCGTCGATTTCTCACACCGAAATAGTAATGGGATACTATGACAGTGTAAGACAGAAAACAAAGAGCGCTGGATGAGGTGAATATGTGCCTACAATCCATCGTAGGAAACGGAACTTGCAAATGTGTTCTATGGTTTTTCAGCGATGAAGGAGCTCTTCATTGCACATGCAGCTTGTGAACAACTGAAGTGAGAAATATGGGGATTTATTTATTTATTCATTTGTTATGGGGGACCTACATCCCAGTAGAGATGAAAGGCTAAAAAAATGCCCGTTTTAAAACCAAAAAATATTATTTTGCTCGTAAAATGTGTCTTTGCTATCCTTCTTTAATAATCCTTCTTATCTTTTGAAGTTTTGCTACCGGTAGGCCTACATTTGAACTCGCTCTCAATCATTCGGTCAGTCCATCCAAACCTGACAAAATTCAATGGGGTTTGCAATAGGTGTGTGATTTTAGAACATGAAAGATTAAAATGCAGTTGCAGTTCAGATACAGTTTTGGCGCTGTGCCACAATCCCAACATACTGTACACAACGCCACATACATTCGCATCACATGGCGGCGGTAGCGTTACGCTCATGTGACATTGCAGTTCTTCATCACTAAAGTGTATTATTTGCATGCGTTTTAAAGCCTTGCAGTTAAACTTTTTATTCGCACAAGTACACAAGCACTGAACAAAGTTCTCTTTCGCGTCTTATTGCACATAAACTGTCAAATACACACAAGGTTTACATACACACAAACGTTTATATCTTAAGTGAACGCAAACAGTTTCGGACCCGTGCATTCGATCTTAAAGCAGCCTAATAAACCTGCTGCCGTCGGTCTCATCAATGTTAATTAAAGAAAAGACAACAAGAAAAATCACTAATTTCTCTTGACTGAATAACTTGGATAGCTTTACAAAAGAATCTGTGTATACGTAATTCATACAGTGAAGTCTATGTAGTGTTTTATTTTTACTTTTGCTTATTCAGTTTCTTG
Organism: Paracanthobrama guichenoti; assembly: GCA_018749465.1. Classification (NCBI taxonomy): domain Eukaryota; kingdom Metazoa; phylum Chordata; class Actinopteri; order Cypriniformes; family Gobionidae; genus Paracanthobrama; species Paracanthobrama guichenoti. The sequence goes on from CM031951.1 coordinate 17,315,926, forward strand.
AAAAAATTAAAGTACTGTTTATTTCATTTGCATCTTATATTGCATCTGTCCTATTAGTTGTAATTTGCATATTTGTTCTGATTTTAAATAAAGATGAAATAATGAAATAAAGTGAAATAAGATTTTGGTCGTATCGCCCCCCCCCTACTTCGGCCTAAATGGTCTGTGATTCAAAACAATGACAAAGGCGAAGCTTGATGACGCTGTGAAGGTGAGAGGGACGATGGGAAATGTCGTTTTCACCATCCAGAGATGTTTGGAATTCACAAGTCATGTCACGGAATGAATTAGCAATGAATTAGTTTTTGTATTAAGGAATGTGAAATGTAATTCTATATTAGCCTGTTAATGATATGTCAAATGATTTGGTGGGTTAATGCTGTGCAGTTTTACGTGTTTAAAACAATCATACTAAAAGTACATTTGAACAAACCCACAGTATTGTAAGTAATGGCTAAATATTTTTTGTGCACCACATACTGTATTTAATTTCACCACCAAAGACTTGGTCACCAGACTTGATAAAAAGCATTGAAGTACAAACAAAATGCAATATAACTGTGTGTAATTTCATCACCATAACCCACACAAGATTATGTACAATAAATATTTGATTACCTGTCTATTAAAAAACATGAGAGAATCTATCAATTCCAAGCTTGTCGCAACGCTCTCTCCATCTCAAAAACGCCACATTGATATTGATCCACTAGATAGTGTGCATGCGCCAAACATGTCTTTTCCCGCTCACGGCCAAAGGAGTAAACTTTGAAAGGCTCGCATGCGCATCTGTGGAACGTGGAAAGTGAAGTATGCCCGGGTCTTCAGTTGATCCAGGTTTTTTTGGGGGGATTTTCTGTACTCGCCAATGAATAATTGTGACCCATGATGACTGAACGACACAACAGTTGCATGCTTCCACATTTGTTCAAGTGTGTTTCCATGGTTTCTACAAGCGGAAACCGAGGATAGGGTGGATATTACATCATTTATAGGCAACAAGGACAAGGGACGAGCCATAATTTAAAATTGGAATTCCTCTGGATTTACAAATCCTTGGGAACTTTTGGGATAATGTAAGTACACAATTGCATGAAATATATCACACTAGTGCAAGTGGTTTTGGATATTTTATCACAATAATCTTACATATTGTAGCTTTAAAATAGGGTAATTAGTTTGGCTGTACTGCTCAGTGACTTGCAACAGTCTTAAACAAACATGGAAAATAATCGTGATAAGATCGTGGATCGGGATCCTGCCTGAAAAAAAAAAAAAAAAAGTGATATGATTTGTCATATCGCCCACCCCTAGTTAACACAGTCGATGCATATGTCTACATCTTTTACTTACGAGTTTCCATGATGGTTAGCATACTCCCTTAGAAGGTAGCTGTTTATGTAGGCAACAAGGCAGCTCACTAGCAGAGCTTAAATTTAATTTATAAAGTCATTTCAATGTGGGACTCATGCTTTGTCATTGCCCTTATCTCTTATCTTCCTGCGCTTTCATAAAGCCTTATCTGTTACGGCGGTAATTTTCATATCCTTCTATTGAGTGCATTGCTCATATGGCTCTCAAAGCGTCTCATTGATATCCCACGATGCCACAGCTGCTGCAGTCAGTATGCGCTAGCAGGTAATCAAACCCTCTTTTGATAATGATAATAACGATCGTAGCACTGTCATTCTGTTTGTCATGGTAACAATAGCGACACACAGAGAGGATCTTATCTGTGCGAGCTTCCCTTCCGAGCGGAGCGGAACAGAGCGTTTATCGTACACATCAGACAAAAACATAACACAACTTTGAATGAGGAGTTTTACAGTGTAGTGAAGTGGGTTCATTTGCAAGACTGTGACATAAATATTGCTTCACACTGCAAACTGAACTTACAATTGATTTCAGTGGAGCTTGACATTAGTATGTTGCTATGCTAACAGCACAATATTCTAATAAACATAAATACATAGCACACACATATATTAGGTAAAATAATCAATTTCTAAATAGCTAAACAGCAGCAAATGTGACCACACCTAGGTATGCACGATTATCCGCCATTATTTGCCGACTCGAGAATGGAGCTGTCAGACAGGACAGCTCCAAATCCGATACTGTGCGTATAATATTCTGTGTTATTAAGCCCCAGTGGCCCACAAAAGGCACAAAAACATTATGAAGCATCATCAATTCCTATTTGTGCACTATATTATAAGTGTTCTTAGGCCATTCCATAGTTTAAAGTCCCAGTGAACCGGAAGTAGCAAGCAAGTTTTCTTCAGTGCTGTGACATATTTCCAAGTGAAACAGAATATTGAATAGAGGGCAGGGTTTTACTTCAGCGCTCCTCCTCTCCATCTCGCGCTCATAGCAGACTAACAGTTGGAGGGGAGTGGTTACGCATTTTCAAGCCTAAGCCGTCAAACTGACATCATCTGAGAAGGAACGCAGTTTCCAGACCGGAAGTTACTTTTCAGATTTTGATTAAAGATTTCCGCGTCAAACTATTTTTTTCTGTGTATTAACTTGCACGGATTAATAGTTCACTGTAAGACATTTAATATGTGCAAACAAAGTAAATAGGGCCAATTTTGATTTCATGAGGACTTTAATATGAGATACAGATGAATATTTAAATCATTAAATTCATGTCAAAGTTTTCCTCCACTGTGGCTGTCAGCCATTCTCCATTCAGCATTCAAACTGTGAGTCGCGTTCGGTTACGACAGTCAACACGATGAAACTCTCTCCAAGACGATTCAATGTTCCTGTTATTATGCTTGATCTGAAATAACGATTTATGTTTTCGCATTAAATGACTTTATCTTGCTGGCGTTTATTGCTATAAATCGTGTTACTTTCTACCGGGTGTCTGTTAGATCACAACACTGGACTAGAGATTGTATTGTTCTTCACACGCGGTAACTGAAATGTTAAACCGTTAAAAGAAACTGCTCAATAAAATATTGCATGGATAGATACACTACACGTCGATATAAATCTTCCCTTTGTGTTTTGAACTTTTCAATGCGGACTCCGTGTTCAAGCGCATCATCCAGCACACGGGATGCACATACGCGCTTTGTGCCGCTCTGTATTGGAGTTATCGTGCACTCATGATGAATCTAGTTTATCCACCACCTAGTTTATAGTAGTATTTTTGTCATAGATTGTGATTATTTATTTTTTTATTTGTTGTTTGTCTTTATAATGAAGTTGTCTGTACTAAGTAGATTGTGTTTAACTCACAAAAGAGTAGGGCTGGTCCGAATACCATTTTTTAAGCTTCGAAGCTTCGGTCGAAATCGACATCGAATATTCGAAGCTTCGGAGGGAAGGGGCTGAACATTTTCTTCTCTCTAATAAAGGCAGGAATCTGGAGAAGCCGCGCGCCTCACACAGGCAGGGCTTATATGCTCTGAGAACGGACACTGCACTAGTGATACAAAACAAACAGGTCTGTTACGTCCCAGTTGATGTATTATAGTAGTAAAAATCATTTTGTTCAGTTAGAGAACAGATTAACTACAATTAAAAACTGAACGTGCCGCGTGAGCCTAACGATATTCGCAGCAAAAACTGCAGCAAAAGTTGACAAGAGTCATTCAGCACTAGAGTGAGGAGCTGACTGACAAGATGATCGTGGAAGATTTGGTTTCAAAGCGAAAATGTAAAAGCGCCTATTTAATGGAGTTTGTCAGTGTACTGTTTTGTTGTGTTTTTCATTAAGAATAATAGTCTAATGAACCCACAATTCAAGCAACCGTCCCCCGAATTGGCAAACCGAAAGTAAACTACACACGGCTGCATTCGATCATAGCCGCTGTGATGCAATGGTGAGGGAAAATTCTCTCAACGTCACATCACTAACGGGTAAAAAGGCTAATACATTTTGATTACATTTTTCACAATGTCAAATTAATGCAGCTTAACCCAAAATGCAAGCTCAGGCATGCGCTTCTTCCATATAAGCTTGTGTAGTTGTGCGCTTTCACCAGCGCACAACTACATTTGTATTTCGCCAGATTTTATAGTGTAAACATATGCAAGCGTGAATGCAACCGTTTCGAAGGGGAAAACCAAAAAAGAAAACGAATATTCGAATCCCAAATTTGAAAATCGAATACCAATCCATTGAATGAATATTCAAATATTCTGGTACAGCCTTACAAAAGTGTGATTATCAGTTTTAACACTGAGGTATAGAAATTCTACATAGAATTTTTAAACTGCATTGGTATCGGAATTTGCCGTTACTCAGAATTTTTAATAACAGATCGGATCTGTTCTGAAAAAATGGTATCGGTGCATCCCTAACCACACCTTTAAAATTTGGCCAAAAAAGACCCCTATAAGAGGCAGCATAATTACATTTTTTCATTCCATTTTTCATTAGAAAATGCCAGCTTTCTTTACCAGTACATAAAAAAGCATTCTGTTATGATGTTGTAAAATACTGCCTATGTAGGCAGCTCATTAGGTTTAAAACATTACTGTGAATGTAAACAAACTTCACAGCTTCTGCCCGTATCGCTCACATACACTCTAACTGAACTCTCTCTCATTAGGGTGCGTGTGTGTGGCTTCTGTCTGCCATACCGCACTAAACCTGCTGATAACCTACACGCAACCACTGGATAACCTCCTAACAACTCGCAGCTGCGATCTATTCACAGGTCAGAGGTCAACGGTCTGGCAGTCCAGCGCGGAATAGGAAATGACTGACAGCTACAATGATTTTCCCGTCATTCTGCAGAACAAAAATGTTAAGTGTGAACGTTCTTATCATCAGGATGCTAACTGTGCCCAGCGATGCTGGTGACAGCGGTGGGAAAGGTCACAGGTTAAAGAGAGAATCGTCACCCGTGATGTTGAAATGGGATTTTAATGACGAGATGGTCGCGTGATGTTTAGGTAAGCTGGTAATGGAAACAATGGCATTCCCACACACAGAGGCACCTCTATACTATGCTGCATCCTGATGTTTGTCTTTACCAAAAAAAACAAAAAAACAACACACTCTAAATACTGAATTGCATAAAAGACACTCATTCTAATACATTGTAACAGCTGGGTTCTGGAGGTTGCATGATTTATATAAGTTACTATAAATATTTTATAATTTCTGACTCACACCATTGTTTGAGTCAGAAGTTGACATGTCAGGTTGCCCAAACGAATGGAGCAATTTTTTACACGCCCTTAAAATATTTTAATATTAAGTGTGAATAGACATATCAAGTCATTTTTCTGATGACGGTAAAGAAACGGAGCAAGACTGGGGTGACACAAAGTTCTGTTACTGTAAAATAAGACAAGCACTTCAGGATAAGCACAGTGTTTTTTATATTCAGTAGAGTGTAATAGGTTTGCACAAACAAGAGAGAAAATAGGACAAGGTTGCCACTTTTCAAATTCTCTTTGAGTCATGAACACTGCATTTTTCACATAAATGAGTTTCATCAGATGAACAGACTGTCACTATAGTCTCCTTTTCCTCATTGCTTTTATTCCGAACATCTCTCACGTCGGCAAGAATAAAATCACTCGGATCCGCAGCATTGTGCTCTTTGTGGTTGTGGTCAGAGATAAGCACTTCAAAGCAGGAACGCTCTTGAGTTTGTGTGTACGTCTGTAAATGTGGATAAATATCAAATCTCTCGACTCGTTTTCTGGCAAAACAAGGACGCAGAGGAACTCATAATACAATCAGACTGATGTAACACATCTGAAACAATCCACAGGGTTCCCGCAGTCATGGAAGGCCTAAGCACCTAAAATAAAGTATAATCTTAGAAAGCCATGGAAAAGCCTCTGAAATGTCTATAATACAGACTTTCTAATTTTGCTCTGCTCTGAAATATTTCATCAGCTAGATATTGCTCTATGTGAGTGCTTATGTGGAGTAAATCGTGCCTGCAAGCTAGCATGATAACATCACTGTTGTTTGACGATCTTATAATTAATAATTATGACTATGTTTAAAATTATTAAAAATATGAGAACATGACATACAAATGAACAACCTCCCAATAAAATCTCTAATAACTGCCAAAACAAGGCACTACCATGGTACTCTAAATTGTTATTTTTCATTTTTGTTGGCACTTGCGAACTCTTAACAAATCTCCTGGCTGCTGACATCTTCTAAAAGTCAATAAGGGGATTTTCTGCCCCAAGATACACACAGTTACTATTATAGACTACATAAAATCGCTGCTGTAGCGAGATCTCTTAATGCCGGTGGTCAACTCTGACAGCTAGTTATTAGGCCAGTGCTAAAGCATTCATAATGCGCCAAACTATGACAGCTAGAAACTCCCAGTTCCACAGTTGCTATAGCTAAAAGAGAGCTTTACCAATATATCACGCTCTCAGAGACAGAGATTACTGAGGTAACACCTGGTCTGATGAAGATTGGAAGGAGAAACCATCTCAACATGACAATCTGAAAACAAACATGCAGTTCTATGCATTAACGTCTACATTTGAAACCCTGACAGTGACTGACGTTGAGAGTACACAAACGGCACATCACTAATGTTAACGTTAATATAGTTATAATGTAGTTAATATAGTAATGGGGGATGAAAGAATAGTTCCAGCTCCCGCTTCGGTGTACAAACCCGAAGTGTGGCGTCATTTCGGCTTTCGTTACAGACACAGTAAACTTATTTTATGTTAACATTAGTGACGTGGCATTATGCTAGTACTTCCTGTCACTGTTTAAGTTCAGAGATAAGAAGACTGCGATCTAGCGGTCGGGATATAAACGGAACAATCTCGATATTGCGTTTTTGAGAATCGATACAGTATCGCCAAACAAAATGTCGCGATACTCACATGTAATGATATTTTCTTACACCCCTATTGCTTATGTTGCTGTATTCCATACAATGAAAGGAGGGGGAAGTACCAGGTTGTAAAGCTGTGTGCTAGTCTTCTGAAGCCGTACGATAGTTTTATGTGAGGATGTCATAATTCACTGATAATATTCCTTTCCGAGAACTCTGATTCACAAAAGACACACCAAAAAAAAAAAAAAAAAAATAAAAAAAAAAATAAAAATAATTATATATATATATTTTAGTATAAAACTTTAATATTTACTTTTTTAAATAAACTAAAATCAATCATTTTAAATGCTGAAGTAAATTTAGCCACACAACATATTATACACTATGAAACGTGGACATTCATTTTGAGATTTGCTAAATAAATACATTTAACAGTGTAATTAAATCATTGTTGTAAAAGATTACTTGATGACAGTTTATCTCAATGTAAAATAGGGGAAATGAGCGTGCAAAAACAAATATACAATATTACTGACCAAAACTGATAAATTAAAAAAGAAAATCTATAATAACACTGATGTGGTACCACCACAATATAATAAAGTGCATTCCTATTTCTGAAGATTTGGAAGTCATATGAGCTACTTTCTATGATCCATTTAGGCCAGTGATTTTCAAACAGGGGTCTCAACAAATTTCCAAAGGGTCAGTACTTAAAATTCCTCAAAATAATTTTAATAGAAATTATAATATATGATAATACATAATTAAAATGATAAAGCTGTTCAGCTTGGAAAAATTATTTAATAATAAGAATAATTGGAGCTTGACTAGCATGAGCATTCTTTGAAAACATCCCCATTCATGTTCCGAGGAAGACATATGGGTTTGGAACGACATGAAGGAGTGTAAATGATGTCAGAATCTGAATTTTTGGATGAATTTTCACTTTAAGAGATTTCAAAGTTTGGTAAAGCTGCACACAAGCACACTCATCAACAATTAAAGACAAACTCACACCAACACATAAATGACTACTGCTTATGTGTACCACATGACATCTAAATTATCACTCATACACACACTCATCCAGTGAGAAAACATTTAATTACCACATATGAGTACACACACAAAACGAGCTAGACTGAACACGAGAGAGAGATCTGACATGTTAATTACAACAGAACCCACAGATGGCACAGAAACACGCCTCAACGCGCCACTCAGAGCCTCACATGTAACACACACACACACCCGGTCGCTCTGTGTTTTACTTAAAAACACACACTCTTCTGAACTTGCCAAATGGGAAAACGGCCCAAAGTTTCAGTGCTGGTTCTGACTGTTGGACACTGATTCCAGCATGTGTGACTGACATCCCATAGAGACTGGACCATAATCCTGTTTTCTCTGGAACGTCTCCAGTCTTTACAACACACACACAATCACAGAGATCAAAACGCACACTGTCATTATCCTGCTATGTTCCTCCTCATGTCAGGATAATTAGTAGGATTGGATGAAGGATTTCATGCAGCTTTTCATATTTCATTCTTCTTTCCCTTTTTCTAAGCTCAAACTATGATGTTAATGTGTCTCCCAGAAGCGCAGAATAAAGCGTGTCAAACAGTGAAAAAAACAGGGCTTTGGTAAACTTATGTTAAAGCACTGACATCTCATAAACACATGGCATTGCTCTGCTTATCCTTGAAGGATCTTAACATTTGGAAAGTGTTTCTGAAGTTTATTTTTAACAAGGTCCCTGGTCATTTCAGTTTGATCTTAGTTTATGCGGCACAGATTGTTTTGTGATCCAGTCACAATATAATTCATGCTTTGCGAAGAAGCTGTTATTGAAGGATAGGTCAGTGCAAACCCACAGCCTGTGAGAAAAATGCAGTGTTGATAGTCATTCCACATGCAAATACAATTCCAACACATTTAAGGCAGGGCTGTACAGTAACTTTTTTTGCACACAGCACTGATGCTACATAGGTTGAAAGTTTTGTAGCACAAGCCAAAACAATTGTAGCATGCATAAAATGTCTGTTACCATGTCTGAAAATGCAAAAATGCTATAAAACACAATTATTATATTTATTCTTAAATACAAATAACAACAATAATAATAATTATTATTATTATTATTATCATTATAATCATCATCATATTTTACAGAAAACCATAAATCATTAGAAAGTTCTAAGGTTTTATTACTATATAGCAAGGGGGAACAAAACTTTATAATTATGTGGAGCAAAAAATATATATAATAACCTACCAACATAAGTGGACCTCTGGAGAAAACATTACATTAAAAAAGTTATTATCTTCAAAAACTCTTGACTGAAAAGTGATTCAGTTAAAGATTTTTAACATTATTATCAAAGCATAATGGGAAACAATTAAGGTTTCCACAAAAACTGTTTTGAAGAATAATAATAATAATTATTATTATTATTATTATTATAAATGTTTCTTGAGACGCAAATCAGCATATTAGAATGATTTCTGAAGGCTCATGTGACACTGAAGACTGGAGTAATGATGCTGAAAATTCAGCTTTACCATCACAGGAATAAATTACATTTTAAAATATATTAAAATAAAAGTTTTTGATTTAAATATTTTACAATATTAATGTTTTTTGTTTGTTTGTTTTTTTACAGAATTTTTAATAAATGCAGTCTGATAATAGACTACAATTTTTTGACCTTAAACATTTGAACAATGCCAGTAAAATTTTTATGAACTATGAAACACAAATTAAAACTACAAAAGCATTGACTTATATAAGAAATACAATTATCTAAATGCTTCCTGTATTATGCATTTAAAAAAAAAACCTGAGCTTGTCAAACAAGCTTATTGGTGGGAATACCAGTTAAAACTACAAGGAATTAACATCAAACAGATGGTTATACCATAGTACATATTAAACTTTCATATTTAAATATATTTACTTTATATCATTAGTAATGTTTGGATATGGATACAGTGGCAGGTAAACAGCATGATAACAAAAAGTGTGATTATCTGTCATGATAAGACTGATCAAACAGACGGGTGAACTGGTTGAACAAGCTAACATCGAGTACGCTTAGCTGGGCAAATCTACCACAAACAAAAGAAACCTGCAATGTATCCATATAGATTAGAACTAGTGCAAGCAAGTTCATTCAAACTTTATTTGAAATTCATTTCTCAAAAGGAAATAAATCACTTACTGAATTGTAGTGATACTGTGAGAAAACATGACTGCACACTAGATATAAGGCTTAGTCTGTGTTTTTCAAAGCATGCCCCTGAGCAAGTCTGCCGATGCAAACATGAAAGTGCACAAGTACAAAGAGGTTTGTGTCAGTTTCTTTGCACATATTAGTGATACAAGCGAGAAATTCTTTCTTCTGTTTATCCAGGTTACTGTGTAACAGTGTACACAGAACCACCTTAAGCTCACTCAAACTTTCCTGGCCTCAAGAGGTCACCAGAATTTGTGTCGATAATCATCGATAAAGCATACTTGGAATTTTGTTAGATATGGTTCAAGGCATTCAAACAAGCCTATTGAACAAAATTTACAATTTAAAACATCATAAGGCATTCATTTCACGATCATCCAATGTGCAATGGTTCATCCACAGTGAAGCCTCAGAGAAGGAGAGAGAGAGAGAGAGAGAGAGAGAGAGAGAGAGAGAGAGAGAGAGAGGGAGGCCTGGTGTTTCTTGCACAATAACACATTTGTATGCATTTCCTCAACATATTAAACAAGCATTAGAGAGCAGCATATTTCCCCCATGACTCCTCATAAACCGCCTTACCTCCATAACATTGATACAGCCACATTCCTGTATGTGTTTGTGTGCGGGCAGAGGAATCTGACTTCAAGGCTAAACAGAGAACGGCAGCAATCAACAGGAGTGAAAGCCAACAAGTCATTACACACACCGGCTAAGTAACCGTTTTGCGTGTTGTTGAGATGAGGATCTGTTGTAACTGCCTTTTAATGCTATCCGTCTCTTAAAAGAAACGGCCGCAAGTATGCACACACGCAGCTGCACGGAAACACACTTGGCCTGTGTTAAAGGGAAAAGGTAGGCTATGTAAATTCATGCATTTCACTGACAAATTCAACTTTTTCTGTGGACTGAAGTCACATGAGTTCAAAAGTGGCCACTGTCCTCCTGACATCAATGAAGAAGAACAGAGGCCAATTTTATTAAAGTGGCAGCCTTTTGCTGTTGATTAAAAAGTGTGTTTAATATTCAAACCATGTGTGCCTAACATGTGTAAGCTTAAAGTGGAAATTAAGCAGTCAGTTAAGTTAACCCTACAGTGAAAAATAAATAGGCTATACTGAAATGTATTTGAAATACATTTATTTTATACTAAGTATGCTACAAATACACATATGTATGTACTTAATATAAATACTCTTTTGGTATACTAAATTAGAACAACTAATTTTGTACTTAATGCACTTTATAGTAGAATATAGAAATAGTGCTGAGGGCCAACTGTGCTAAAGTGGAACTATTGCAAGTATACATCATGTACACTTTAAAGGGGTCCTGAATTGAGAAATCAACTTTCCCTTGAGATTTTGATATATAAAAGGTCATGGTAATATAAGAATATCCTGTAAGTTTCAGAGCTGAAAACTTCCTTGTTAGTCAAAGAAAAGCTTTTATTGACACCAGGCCCAGCAAACGATCAATCTCAGAATATGCCGACCCTTGACGTCATCTCAACATAAGATGCACAATGCCTGATTCTGTAGCCACGCCCACCGACTCGTACCTGACATGACACAGGCCTACATAGAGCTAAACCGGATCCAATTTCTAAGCAATAAACATAACGCATAAGCTTCATTCGGATTCCAATGTTATGAATGCATTGATGAACTTTTTTTAATGAAGATCCAGCTCACATGGGGAAGACATTGCGTGTTTGTTCCTTCATTTCATCATGGATTTGTTTGTAAATGTCATGTCATAAATTGACCTCAGACAACAGTATACATTTTTTTTTTTTTAAAAGCCAGTTCATGACACCTTTAAATATCTTGCATTTAAAGACTGATATTATATAGAGATCATAATATCCTTACTTACGAATAGTGAAATTAGTGAAAACACATTTTAAGCTTAATATTAAGAAATGTGCATTGTACAGTAAAGAAGTGCTCGAATAAAGTTTCATTATATTTACATCAGTAAGTAGCATATGTCAGTAAATATGTTAATGGATTTGTAGTATACAATCAAAAATTGTATAACAAACAACATAAATGTGACCATTTAAAAAAAAAAAAAAATTATATTTATATTTTTTTTATAGCTTAATTGAATGAGTTAGTTGACATGTAGTTGCAAAGTTATTTATAGTTAGTACACTCTAAAAATGCTGGGTTAAAAACAACCCAAATTGGGTTGAAAATGGACTAACCCAGCGATTGAGTTTTTTTAACCCAGTAAATGGGTTGTGGTTGGGTTAAATGTTTGCTTAAAACAACCCAATCGCTAGGTTTAAAGAACCCAATCGCTGTGTTAAAACAGCCCAATTGCTGTGTTAAAACAACCCAATCGCTGGGTTAGTCCATTTTTAACCCAACTTGGGTTGTTTTTAACCCAGCATTTTTTAGAGTGTAGAATGTCTAAAGTGGACCATCGTAAAGTGTTACCAAAATAAACTGAGATATTATAAATTAATAAATATGACAAAAGCATGCAACAATTACTATAATTGAAATTAAAAATAAAAGATAATTAAAAATATTAATAAAAATTATATTAGTAAATAAATAATACTAAAATAACACTATCCTATTGAAAATCACAATTTTTATATATTGCTGAAAGATAATTACCAGAAATATAAAGCGATTGTTCCTAACAGCAGGTGACAGATCAGGATAAAAGGCTGAAATGAGAGCCCTGTTTGTGGTGTTCTCTCCAGCTGCTGCCAGCGGGTCACGCATGGTGGACAGACTATTGATACCCTCGATCATCCCAACTGATAAGACTTAAAAGTCAAAAAACATAAACACCCACATGCTGTCGCAGTCTCTTTTTTATGTTTGATTTCACATGAAAAGAAGTCAAAAGATAGACTGAAATGAAAGCATGAGAAAGACTTAGGGTACAAAACGGCCTAAACAAGTCAGTGAAATTAGTTGCTTAACCTTCAGAAAATGTTGACTGTCAACCACAGGAGGTCAAACTAAATATGTTTAATAGGTTTTTGTATGTTCTATTAATATATTATAATTCAGTTACATTTTTATAAATAGTTATTTTCTAGAAATAACATTAAGATTAAAATTTTATAATTTATGGAATAAAAAGCCAAAATAAGTAAACATAACTGAACAAATATTTAAATATTTATGTATGTCACTCATGACACCTGTGCCCCTCTGAATAAAGCAAAAAAACTCTTATCTAGTATCAAGATTCATTACATCATGTTTAACAGATGATTACAGAGCGAGAGAATTTGAGATTGAACGAGGGACTTTCCACGTGGCGATGGAATGAATGTGTTCACGTCAGCACACGCTCTGATGAGAAGATAAAGAGGTAAAGGGAAATTAAAAGATTGCCCTTCGCTTCACAAAGTGTAAATAATTGAAGAGATAAAGATCTATTCAACCTCCAGGCTATTTGGGGGAAAAAACTAGACAAAAAAACTAACTCTTTATATCAGAAAACTCAGTGGCGTCTTTATATTAACACACGCTGACTTGAGGTTGACACCTGTCGTCACAGACGTTGTGATTGTTATATGAGCTCTTAATGCTTGTTTGTAATTACTTTCACTCAAATGCACCTCATGACTCATATGAATTCCTCATAAACGGAATAATTCGAGTCTCGGTTCGCAGGGACAGTTAACACCCTGACAAATAAAAACACCCTGACAAGGATCAAACCGAACAATCTGTCAACCAGTCGATTAGTCAGTCAATCAATCAATCAAATCAAATCAGAAAGGGTTCAAAGCAGACTAATAAAAATTCAACAGACATTGACTTGCACTAACAAGAATAAACCAGAAGAGTGTCAAAGTGAACATTATGAAAAACATGTTTAATTTTGATATTCGTCTGATTATACAATTCTGTATTTAACAATTTGATATGATTTTTGGTAACACTTTATTTAACAGTGTCCTTGTTTTATGTTACATGTAGGCTACTTACCATAGTAATAACAGTAAATTATGCATAATTACATGCAACTAACCCTCAACCAAACCCTAACCAAACCCTAACCCTATAGTAAGGGCATGTTTGTTGTTAATTAATACTCAGTAAATATAGAATTACACTGTAACAATGACACCTTAAAATAAAGTGTAACCTGATTGTTCCCTAATCACCGTTACCATTAATCAAAAGCTATTGCAGATCCATTTTAATGCAAAAATTAAAAATGCAATAAATAAATATTTGATATCTATATTTTTCATATTTACTTTTGTATTTTTATAATACACAGAATTGAATAGCAATATTTAAATGTGTGGTGAATTATAACTATATTTGAGTGACGATGTAACTGAATCACTGAATCTGTCTTCTGAAATAATACCTTTATATTAACATTTTAGAAGAACCTCTGATGGGTGCAGCCCTAGGAAATGTAATCGCTAAAATAACCCTGTCATTCGTGACATCACTGGATCTAAAAATGTGAAATATCTGAACAAGCTCCACAATAATAAACAACAGCTCACCAGGTAAAGCTGAAGTGTGTAAATTTTAAATGTTTTTTTTTTTTTTTTTTTTTTTTAAGAAATTAGCATCACCCTTCCACTTCTAGTGTGCAAATCTAGGACAGTTATTAGGCCCTAAATATTATTTCATTCTAATGTTGCTGGGTAAAATGAAAAATTCTAATTTTCCAGTGTTTGCACTGACTATGCATTTACAGTGATTGTTACAGAAACTTTATTATAATTCCAAAAACAAACACAAAACTTTCTCATGAACACATTTCTCTCATTTAATTTAATCATGTGAAATGTAAAAACTTGTTAATTGTCAATTAAATCGATAATTGAAAGTGTATATAAATATAGGGCACGCAGTACGAGGGCATGTTTTATAATAACTAAATTATCATTTGATAGCATGTTTACAAATTCCTATTAAATCTTATTTTAAGGCTCAAAGCTAGGGCAGCAAGAGCTGCTTGTAACTGCTTATTTTATGTGCCACTGTTAATAATGTCAGCTTTCACAACATTCTTAATTACAGTAATGCAGTGTGCAGACGAATGAACATCCTTCTCCTCTCTTAAGAGACACTTTAATGTGCCAAACACATTTGGTGATTTTAAAGAGAAGGCAATAGACAAAGTTCAAAACTAATTTTAATGCAAAGTATTTGTATATACATGAATTCCACAGAAGAGCATAAGCTAAATTCCAATGGTTAATACATCCTAACAATAAAAGTTCATATTCTGATGTCTTAGAACAATCTTTATAAGTGCTATGGTGCTTTAAAAAAAAAAAAAACATCTATATACCAATACTTCAAGGAACCAGTAGAGATAACAGACAGCACAGCAGACAGATACAGCAGCTCTTTCCCTATCATCATTATCACCCCATTCTGTCAGACACACCATGCTGCACACCCTCTGTTGGCCCAGGGGGCATTAACAGAGCTTTGTTCGGGTGCTATGGGGGGTTAATTACTGTATGAGGCCTATGTCAGAATGCTCATTATAAAACAGAGCTTTGGCACTTAATTCTCATATGTAAAGCAGTTATAAAATGCAGATAAATGCACACCTGTCAAGCTTCAAGTTGCTGCATGGCTTGTCAAACTTAAACAGCCATAAGTTTTCTTTTGATATTACATTAGAAAAAGCTTGACCATGTAAATGTTACTTGCTTAAACGTATATAAATAAAATGATAAATGAGCTACAACAATTATTAAAAATAGGTTTGTGTGTAGGCTATACGAATAAAGCAATGTGAATTGCTCAGTAAAACAGTGGACATAACCAGATCTGTAAAGGGTTCGTTCTTGGACCATTTAAGAACTTTTGATACGGTATACAGCACTACTGCAGCACACATAATATACAAAGTCCTCAATATGAATGTAAATGTCAAGATTTTCCAACAGTGATCTCAAAATCTTCTCTAAAATGTAACGAGTTCATTCCCAAAACGTAATGTTTATTCTCAGCAATTTATTTCACCTTTTTCTCAAAACACAAAGGCTTTATTCTCATTCGGTTTTATTCGACTTTTTGTTTCTCAAAATGTATTGAGCTTGTTCTCAACATTGCATTTCAAGTTTTTTCCTCTAAAAAATAAGTTTAATCTCAAGATTCGTTATTGCCGGTGCCCTAACCCTCTTCCACAGAAAGGTGATAAAATCAATCTAGAAACTTAGTAAAAATTTACTTCAGGACACAAAGCTACACAGAACTATGAATTTAAAGAAATAGTTCATCAAATGACATGCAATATGTACACTGTAATGAATTTTCAATGTACATCCTACTAGAAACCATACGGACAAAATGTAAATCTTTGGGTGAACTACTCCTTTAATTTATTTTTTCTTTCTTGTCAGACGGCCATTGCCCGTCTATCTATTGTCTGTTTTTATAGATTATTTATTTTTCATTTTTTTACAGTGCTCTGACAGTTCGAAGTTTTGTTCATTGCCACTATGTTTAACAACCGAACAATACTGGCTTTTTGAATCCCTTTCACACACACAGACTTCAAGAGAAATTATTTCTTTAAACCTGCTTGGAAATGCGTTTATACTGACGAATTAGCATTTACTGTAGAAAAAAACGACATATTTTTTAAAGGTTCGGACTCTTGAGAGGAAATGACATAGGGAGGCGATTCAGTTATTTATTTTGTTATTTCAGGTCCATTTCTGTCACTCCTTTCCTTTCACTATTTATCATGTCTTTTCACTTCTTCCAACCAGCATATGCCTGTAATCCCTCAGTCCAACCCGGCAGCATGGTAACGCAAGTGTGAAGTGAAAGAAAAAAGAAAGCAAGCGAGAGAGAAGGTACGTGTGCGTCTGTCAACACGGTTCTTGCAGGTTCATATTTTAAGCGTGAACATTAAAGATGAATGCACACGTCAGTTCAACCCTGGTGCCCTTGTGTAAACAATGAGGCCCAGTCTTTCAGCTCTCTCCCTCGCTTCAGCCCTTCCCTCCCTCTCCATGGCAGAAAGTTGGAGAATTCCCCCCCTAAAGCGAGAGCGGGAGGAGTGAGGCATTAAAAATATACTTCCTTCTTCTATTATAAGACCACATCTTTTGGACTTCAAAGAGCCTTTAGAATCAATAGTGGAGTGTCTATGTCATCTGTGTTTGAGGTCTGTCTCTGTGTTTCTTTGAAGAACATCAGGTTTAAAGGCCTATAGCCAAAAACCATCACAGATTTATGACTTTTAATTATCACAGATGAATGCCGCTGGAGTCCCACTCTCTCTCTCATTCTCTTGTTCTTGGCACAGACTAGATTGTCAAGTTGCCCCCGTGAGAGGAAAGATGCCAAAAAATGAGTGGAAAAACCACTGTAAATACTCAGGAAGAGAGTGGGTGTTTGAAAAGAAAACTAGAAAGAGACTGCAATTGGAAATTGATGAAGTGTCAAGGATATTGAGAATTAGGGATGTGCAAAACTACATATTTCAAATTTCGACTAGCCACCAGTTGTCTGAAAAGGGGGTTTCAAACTGGGGCCCAGAGAAAGAAAAAGAAAAATTGCTAACTTTTATGTTTAATGCACTAATTTTACACATTCACATTTTATATTACGGCAGTTTTATTCTTGCCTTATCTTGCTCACTAGGGTTGTAAAACTGCTTAGGAACAATATTCATTGCGAAAAGCCTTTAACAAAATTGCACGGAATTGAAATTGAACTGAAATGTTTCTCTGCAACCTTATACATCTAACATAAATAAGGGGTGGGGAAATGATTCACTGTCAGTAAATAATTTCAGTAATTATTTTGACTTTATATCATATCTGGGAGTCTTTGACATCAAAACATCAAAACCCCTGGTCTAGAAGGGGTTAACTTTACAAAGACAACATGTAACAGGGAGGGGAAAAAAAACAGTGAGATACTAGACAGCCAAAACTGTCCATTTACATTAGCCGTGTTTATAATAGGGCGGTGATGTCGACTAAATCAAGCCTAAAAAAAAAATCAAATAAATAATAATAATAATAAAATGCCATCATATATTTAGTCAGGGCTGTATGATCTGACAAGTGTCTAATACGTCCATTGTACCATCTTCAACGCTGACACCTGCAGCATTAGCAAATTCACTGACTTAGACTGGCATGTAATATTTACAAATAAATGTTTTATTTCCATTTCTGCCATATTCTCCTGCAGCCTTCTGCAGTTCTGTTGCCATATTTATAAGTTAAGGTTATGTTAGCTGACCATACAAAACACAGGTAAGGTTGGGATTTGAACCCAAGAAAACTTGATCTCACCACTAACCACTAACATCTCACTATCACTTATTCAAGGGTTTTTTTTGTTTTTGTTTTTGTACATTTAAATTTTAATAAAAAAAAAAAAAAAAAAACCTACTCATATGTTTAGTGACATGTGTTGCTTTAAAGGGCAGCATGCTATCAGCATGCTAAAATCTTCATTGAGAAGTTGCATCCCTAAATTCATTGCCATTAAAAAAACAATAATAGCTTACTAATTAACTATTCAGTTTTTGGACCACTAATAAACTATTCAAAATCCTGACCCATCAATAATTTAAATTTGCATTCCTGTCCAAAATGCTCCTGAATGAGTATGAGTGTGTGCATGGCTTCTTAGACTATTTTTCTTATCTGCTAGATCACACTCTGGATTATGAATTTTAGATTAATTACATAGTCTACACACATTCTTCAGTAGTGAGAGAGGTATGAAAGCATTTGTGTGTGTGTGTGTGTGTGTGTGTGTGTGTGTGTGTGTGTGTGTGTGTGTGTGTGTGTGTGTGTGTGTGTGTGTGTGTGTGTGTGTGTGTGTGTGTGTGTGTGTGTGTGTGTGTGTGTGTGTGTGTGTGTGTGTGTGTGTGTGTGTGTGATTATTCACCAGGAGGAGTTGCACCCCCTGTCCAAACACGTTCCAGAACACACACATTGCCCCAGGAGTCTTTGTTATCATATTATTTCATTTGAAGGAGTTTGAAATATTGTTTCTGCCTGTCTGCTGTCCTGCAGAGAAACTGCCAGCAGCTGCTCATTAGCTATGGAGCCGATTTCTCACCCGACACCCCCCGTGACTCCGCCCACATTCTGCTACCATGGCGGTTACCATGCCGACACCAAAGGTGCCATCTTAGAGTTTTGGCCAACCCCACTAGGATGCTTTAGGGTTGTACCAGGCACACTCTATCTCACTCTCTCTCTCTCACTCTCTCTCACTCTCTCTCACTCTCTCTCTCTCTCTCTCTCTCTCTCTCTACACATCTGGATCACATTGTTATCGTAAGCGTGACTACAGTGTCTTGTGCCATGCTGAAAGGAAGGGTTGACCTCTGACCTCTGGCTTAGAGCGGTGAAGTACAATGACCTGCGACCCTTAGACCCTTAGGGTTATGGATGAATGAGGTGTGGGGAACACTCAAAATGGGATGACAGGAAAGCTAAACGACAGCTTGTCAGCATGGACTTTTTCACAGCACCAACAAGAGTCTCTATCTCAGTCTGATCTGTCCAAACAAACTCACACTTAGCGAGGAATTCACTGAGAATAACCTGCCCCCAGTGATAGCGCTGTTTATTCATGTTTTGTCTGCATTTTCCCACCCAAATCACTATAGTAATGGAAATCAAATAACTTAATATTAATAAATAAAAAACGATCACATTCATTATATTACATTTGATGTGCAATTAATTCATCGACACATGTAATTAAATAGAATGCAAATTTTAATCGCTTGACAGCACTAATTTTTATATTATATATATATTTATATATAAAAATTAGTGCTGTCAAGCGATTAAAATTTGCATCCTATTTAATTACATGTGTCGATGAATTATATAAAAAATTCCAGTAGTCGGTACCAATACCATAAATATTTTACGGTACCACAGCAAAAAGCTTTTCTTTTTATTTTATTTAATTAAATTCAATGAGTTTATTATTTATGATGATAATCATTACAAGTAAATAATACATAAACATTTAAAGGTTGTATGCCGTTTAAAAGTAAACATTGTTTATAAAAAGATCAAGTGAAAAATAAGCAACGATCTAGGCATAATTATTATTATTATTAGTAGAGGCATATTACTATTACATAGAGACGTAGCTAAATCTATTGTACAACAGTAGCCTAATATATTCTGTCAATTTCTTCAAGTTAAACAAGCTTTTATTTTGACGGGTTGCCGTGAAGACCTTTGAGTGTCTGTGTTCATGATATGACCGTTTTCTCAAAAGAAACATTTCATGAAGTGACGGTTTACGTTCGTGTCCTCATATAGTGACACACGGCAGAGACTACAAAGAAAGCGAGCGAGTGTCGGCGCCGTCATTCACACAGAGACGCAGAACATGCAGGAGTAATATTTAAATAGTGTTTTGCAGTTTAATATTCACAGACACTAGTATATATATTCGGCTACAGTCTGGAGCCCTGCGCTTAGATAAACACAGAAGCGACTGAACGCAGCTGCGGGTACCGGATATACTCGGGAGGCGGTACTACAGAAATGCTGGTATCGTCATATTTTTTTACATTTCAGTACCGGTATTTCTGACATCCCTATAAATATAATATATAATATATATATATATATATATATATATATATATATATATATATATATATATATATATATATATATATATATATATATATATATATATATATATAAATAAATTATTATTATTATTATTATTATTATTATTATTATTTTTATTTTTTATTTTTTATTTTTTAAACTTGCCAAGACATTAAGATGATGAATGATTGAAGAATTAATAATACACATTAAAATAAGAGAAAACAAGTCAGGACATTTCTGAATTTAATTACCCCCTCAAAAACATATACGAGGAAGCTTACAGTAATTTTAAAAGTGTGATTCATAGACATGTAAAAGTCATGTAAATTAATAAAATCTTAAAAAGCCATGGACATTTTTATAATGAATATACATTTTACTAGTTATGACAAAACTCTAAAATATTTTACTGGGTGGAAATTGTGAGTAAAAATATCCTTAGTCCTATTAAATCTCAAACAACTGAAAGATTCATGTAAATTTGTTGGTTAAAATTCAGCTTGTAAAACATAGTATCCTGAAATTGTTTCATTTCAAATTTAATTATAGCTATTTTTGTTACTCCTAGAACCAAGAAACAAAAATAGGGTTGGGGGCCTTTTGAATAGGCCTTGGATCTGAAAAGGTTACGAATCACTCATTATACTTTCAATAGTGTATAAAGAATATTTCAACAGTATATAATGAAAAGCATCCAAAAAGCCTGACAAAGATTGACGTCTCTTGACTTCCTTTTGAGAGCGGTGACGGTATAATTATAGTAACCGTTATAGTCTGGATGTGAAAATCTTTGGTCGGGAAGAATAATATCAGATTTACGACACAAACTCTGTTGGTTGGCCAATTCTCCACGCTCAGACGACTGGGTTTAACAACCTGCCATATCTAATTCAGAATAGGCAGACTAGTCTTGAGTCTCTCATTTGATTTTGACAACTCTTGCAGGGAATGAGGGAACAGAATACAGGACAAGAGAGAAGATGAGAAAGAAAATACTTGGATGGGTGTTATCTATTCAGCTAGATTCTGAAAGTGATAAATGGGTGACCGAAAACTGTGGAAAAGTGAATGTTGCTTGGCTAGCGTTAGGACCGCCGGAAGTACACAATATGAAATCTGCCACTCAAAAAAGAAGAAACCTTCAAAGATCAATGCATTTCAAAACCACAGAGGGGAAGTGAAGGTCATAAAGTTTTGAGAACTCTCTAATCTCGTGTTTAACCTCCATACACGTGCCAGTCATGTTTACATGCGCCTCCCCACAGCACCTCAATGACGGATATCAGGCCCAACAGACTCGCAGACATAACAAAACCAAACCCGACACGTCGGGCGAAATAATTAAACTCAATCAGTCTGTCAACAGCATGAAAACATTTGTGCAGCTCAACTAGAGCATGTTACACCAACATTATACTTAAAATGTGTTGCTAATCTCAAGTAGCAGCTTTTGGGATTTGCTGTAATGTGCCGTGTTAAAGAAGTACTGTCACAAATTGAATATTTGGATCCGCTTTCTGTCACAATAGACTGATAAGCCTGCTCATAAAGAAGTTGTAACATACAGTGTAAAGATAAAAGAGCTTGTGACTGGAGCATTTGTGTAGGTGGAAAGTGTGCTGTGCACATTACTGTGGAAAAGTAAGGTGAGAACTTTTTTTTTTTTTTGTATGTGTGCTGAAGTCAACCCACACCTTTCCTTCAGGGCGAAAGAGAACTATTATTATCCAATTCATCTTAGAACACTTAAAATATATGAGCCTAGCACAATGAAAACAACGCGCAAAATGAGGCGTAATTTACATTGACAGTCTTACTTTTTTAACTAGCTTAAAACTTGCTGACATGCCAGAAAACATTCAACTCACCAAGCAAGTTGTCAAATGGTATAGTGTATACTGTATATGCAGTAAAATGAACAATTCTGTGCAATTGGTGCTACATTTTAAATTTGGGATCAAACTGTGAGTGTTTTGATGTTTCTCATTAAATTAAAACATAAATAAATGGAAGAAATACATTTCACACAAAGGTACACTTTGTAACTTTTGTCCCTCTAGTGGTTAAAAAAACTGCATGCACTTTGCAGAAGAACATTGTTTTGGTTGTGCTTTCGGCTCTATGTGACTGCGCGGATGAATATTATCCTGCTGCTCATACAACATTCATTCACTGCTAGAACCAGTTTAGATATCTTAAGCTGACTAGCTGAACTAGTTTTACCCATTAATAGACACGGTACTTCCTTGAAAATAAATTCCAGCACAACAATGACCCTTCACATCTGTTCAATAAAATACGTTACTCACCTGTTGAGTAATAAAAACGCCATCTCCGACGTGTCGCTTTACTTTACAGCATTTCAAATCCCTCAGTTCAACGCCATCTCCGAAAACCCAAGCCAATGTTGATTATCATTCCAATTATTCCGAGGTTTGTTTGCTTGTTTAAACGGTCAGACGTTCCATGACAATCTTTATCGTTCGCTGTGACAACTAACGTTAGCCTATTCCACTTCCACACCATGCATGCGTCAAATAGCCGGAACTACTTTTCTCACAGAAGGGAGAGTGATGTATGCACGCAATTTTTCCGCGAAAACCATCGTTAGGTCTAAAATATGCTTCAAATTGATTTATTTAAATAAACTTTATTTATTTAAACATTTATAATAGGCATACCATAGTGAATCAGGGTAATAATAAAAATAAAAATAAAAACGTTTTGGAAGAAGTATTGATTCTATATTGACTCATTTAAATTAATTTTGAACAAACAAAAAAAAAGTTAGCCTAAAAATGAAAATTCTGTCATCATTTAGGCCTACTCACCCAGATGAGACAAACCAGTTATTAATTTAATTTAAAACCAATACAAATAAAAAATCTTTGAAAGGGTCCTACACAATCCCACACTTTCAGAAATATGCTGTAAATATAGATGGATAATATACACCATTTCAAAACAATTATCAGGATGGCTACATTATGGAAATAAAAAGCTAAAGTTACCCATACTTCTTGGTGAAAGATTGAGAGCTACATATAGCATATACATAAGGGAGGGTCAAAATAAAGTACTTTTTATAGGCCTACAGTTTATGAACAGTTTACATTTATTAATTTGGTGGATATTTTTATCCAATTGACAAATTATGAACATCACAACCAGTTCATCCTAAACATCTTGACCTCATAATGTTCATAATCATAATGTTTTCTGTGATTAAGCTTAACATAGAGACAAATGAGGAGGGAAACATTACTAGTACTTACTGAAACCTGTGTAGGTGTTTTCCCCACAAAATGATGTCATTTCATGGAAGTTGATGTCATAACCACTAGCCTTTTTATTTAAAAGTATATTACTAAAGGCTAACAGGAAGTAAAATAGAGGCCAAAG
The DNA here is from genome assembly GCA_018749465.1 of Paracanthobrama guichenoti. Taxonomy (NCBI): domain Eukaryota; kingdom Metazoa; phylum Chordata; class Actinopteri; order Cypriniformes; family Gobionidae; genus Paracanthobrama; species Paracanthobrama guichenoti. The sequence continues at coordinate 17,339,958 of CM031951.1, forward strand.
GTAAAACCTATGAATCACATTCTCCCCCAAAAACATGTTTTGTTTGAAAATTTTTATTGAGAATGGAAACATTTTGGAAACACTATTTTGATGGTCCCTTTTGACTACATTCTGTTGACTATAAGTAAATTTGGAACTACATGTCAACTAACTCTCATTAGAGTATTAGTAGCCTGTGATGATATTGTGATGGTCCTCCAACAGACATTCTACTGACTATAAGTAACTTTACAAGTACATGTCAACTTATTCTAACCCTAACCCTACCAGACTACTAATACTCTACTAACACTCTGAGATTTAGTAGACATGTAGGTGAAACGTTACTTATAGTCAACAGAATGTGTTAAAGGGACCGTCAAAATAAAGTGAAACCACTTCTTTTTTTTTTTTCTTTTTTTTTTTTTTTTTTACTTTGTATTATTATATTATATGACGTTATATAATCTTAATATTTGTAATACTTTATCCAGTATATTAAGAAATACATTTCTGTATATTATGTGAACATAAAAATGAACTGCACTGGTCAGCAAGTTTTGACTTCCTCTTCCTCTGCCCTCTTGTCCTGCTTCTCTCCACTTCAGTCCCGTTCTGAGGACATCCCGTTTCTCTATTCTAAAGGAGGGGGATATTTTGGTTGTTTTTTGTTTTCCTTTCTTCCTCCACCCTTCCTTATTTCACCACCAATCTCTCATGCTCTCTTCTGTCACTCAGAACCACGTTAACCATCCCGTCTCTGAAGTTTCCTGTTGCCTTAGGAGAGACACACTGACAGACTGACTCCATCTCAAGTCAAGCAGCTGTTGTTGTAACTAATCCTGCTTATCTCTGCACTTCCCAGTTTGGTAAATGCTGAATGAGTTTAACCACTCACCTCGGCATGTGGGTGGTGCTAGGTGAAATAAGGAGAGGAACTGAAATATTCTTAATATTTTAATAAAAAATATATCAGCTATTGCTTCTTAAATACATTTAATCTCACACGCTGCACTTTTCCAGCTGAACCTTCATCATCGTAAATAATTGAATCGCTTTTCACTCGTTTTAAGCGATTACATCAAACAGAGATGAATTTAGAGAAGAATTTAAGTGTTCTAATCTAAACCCTCCACAAACACACACATTTATAAGCCTGATGTGAATGACTCTGTGTGTGCATCTATCATCACAGGTTCTTCACATCTATTGTCCTCTTTTGCCTCCTAATCCTCATCATTCAGCACTGCACTGTTTGTGTGTGTGGTGTGTAAAGCGTGTGTGTTTATCATTAGTCTTTTTTTGTGGCCGAGAGGTTTGAGATCAACTACTCAACACCATGAGCATGTGTGGAATAAATTATAGATGCTTGTTATGGGTAAATATCTATCTATCTATCTATCTATCTATCTATCTATCTATCTATCTATCTATCTATCTATCTATCTATCTATCTATCTATCTATCTATCTATCTATCTATCTATCTATCTATCTATCTATCTATCTATCTATCTATCTATCTCTATCTATCTATCTATCTATCTGTCTGTCTGTCTGTCTGTCTGTCTGTCTGTCTAGATCTTTTTGATGAAATCTGAGAGCTTTCTGTTCCTCCACAGACAGCTACACAACTGACACTATGACGCTTCCAGAAGTTCATAAAGAGATCGTAAAACTAATCCATATGAATTGGGCGGTTTAAACACACAAGAATGAACCTCATTGGTTCTCGCACGTCAAGCAAACATACCTAACCCTATCTTCCGCTGCCATAACTGATGTGTGCGTTGATGAATGTTTATGTCAATAAAAGCCTAAATTCAATATGTTCATCATATAAAGCGATCTCAGATATCTTCATTTGTTTTCGAAGATGAACGAAAGTCTTATGGGTTTGGAACGACATGAGGGTAATTATTGACAAAATTTCCATTTTTGGGTGAGCTATCTTTTTATACTTTGGTTTGCAAGTTAACAACTAGTTTTTTTCAGTGTATTTTAATTCTGCTTTTTTTTTTTTTTTTTTTTCCTTTTAGTGTTATGTTCATTTGGGAATGAGGACAAACTTGTATGCTTTGTGTCACTAATATAAGTGACCCAAAATATTACTGTATTTTTTGATAAACTATAAAACTATACAAGATCCTCCATAGATGTACATTAGAAGAGTAAAAATTGTGTCTGATAATATGGTGGATGGCGCCAGCTGCTAAAGTAGTATTGGTCTGGAAGGCAGGGGTTAGCAAAGGGTCAATTGTCCTCAGAAGTTTGCTCAATCTGAAAAGGCCTTCCTTTAAACCATGTTCTTCAGTTGTATTTTATGGGTAGGTTGTGGGTAAGTCTGTAGCCATTATAACTAGCTTTGAATAAAAACAATAGAAGTCTATTGATGTCCTCATTTAAACAGCTAGGTCAACGTATGTATGTGTGCGCATACATTCCTTTATTCACGCAGTACTAAGAGGGGTCAGATATGTTTACTCATGTGTTTGTGTGAGGGAGGTTGTTTGCGACCCTATAAAAGTTTGTTTGTTCAGCAGGACACAGGAGCTAACAGGAGCTGACCTGCCATTCACAACCCAGCAGGATTCTGGGAACGCGCGTGAACACAGACGCTCTCCGTGTTACTTGCCGCCGTCAATCTTTCTTACCTGTCGCATCTGTCTCATCAGAGCGAGAGGAAGAGAGAGGGTCAGTAAGAGAACGACATCTGAGAGACAACACGAGGTAAACGGATCAGGATGCTCTCCCCTGAGACGCTATTAAGACCCCTGTGAGAACAAGACCAGTTATCCAAAGGGACCTCAACACTTAATACACACTTCCTGTGCATCTCCTCCCCCAACAAACATGTCCTTGTTATTTCAGATGGGAAGGTGACCTCACTTCTGCTGTGCTCTGGTTCCCACTGCTGTCATAAAGGGAAAGATAAATGAAACATCACTATTATACACACACACACATTTCATGAATGTGCAGGCAGATTTCCATAAATAGACCAACAAAACCCACACAGAAACCTCTCTGCATCATGTTTGTGGACTGTAAATCACAGAATAACGAGGTAGCAGTGGAACAAATAGCGACTTTATGAGATAAAAGTAAGTTGAATTTGATTGGAGCTTCTGTCATAATGTTGACTCTGTGCATTAATGTTTAATGGCAGCATAAATATTAACAAGTCTACAAGCCCAAATGAGCAAAGCAGCAGGTCACGGGGTTTATTAGCGTCGTAGGGAGCAATCGGCAGGTATTCACAGAATCTAAGGAGAACAGCACATCTAACATGGCCACTGGGCGGCTTTCTGCCCTCTGTTTGTCATGACGCTGAGGAGCAAACACACTCACACACTCTTACCAACACACACACGCACGTACACGACTCCTTAACGCTGGATGACATTAACATGCTGGCTGCATAGGTTACTTCCAGCAGGCTCTTTGTGTGTCACTGCTGTGTTCTTAGTGGTTGTTTGTTGTGTGTGTGTACATGCGTATGCAGCAAAGAGCAAAGTTAAACCTACACAGTTCTGTATAGACTCTCTGATTTACATTCTTGGAGTTGAAACAAAATCCGAAGAGATAAAATGCACAAAGGTGATTTTTGAAGATAAAAAAAAAACCAAAAAATGGGTGGAAAAATACATCCTAGATGAGAAATGTGTGCAGACTGATCAAATAGGCTTTTTAGGTTGAATGTAGTGCCGGCCCACGTGGACACTGAGTGTTTGTGTATGATTGGAATATAAAAAGCAGGAAAGAGTGGGACAGAAGCAGTGTTCCTATTCAGAGGGTCCTTATGTTTACAGCTCCCTACACTATCCCTATCCCACACACTTACTATATATATATTGTGTGAGCGAATACCTCCATGTATATTAATATAAAATATATTATTTATTATAAAAATTTCATATTGTATAGTTATAATATGCATTATATTTAATTTGTCAGTCTCTAAATCCTTAAAATTACTATACCGATAAATGAGTGTGATGGTGCTTAATATCAAAATGAATAAAATTTGGTTAAATTATATTATGTATGTGTCTTCATAACTGCTATATGCGTACCCCATGGTCCTGATTATAATATTTTAACAGTCACATTTTGTGCACTTTCTATTTCTCTCTTCAGTTCCTGTGAAGTGATGTCAATGAACACTTGTTCCCCATGCTGTGTGAAGTGGCTGTCAGACTGAACATACACACTATAGGACCTGAAATATCTCTTAAAATGGCTGAATTCCCCTATGAAGTCGACTTCGGTATCGGGGGATAAAGGCTATGAAACGCACCCAGAGTGAGCTGAGACCACCTGCACTAATGTGTGTGAGTGTGTGTGTGTGTGTAATAATCTTTTATTCCTTTCATTTACTGTAGTTCGTTTACACCGTCATGACTTCTTGAAATGGGTCAAACAGTAGAGTGTCTGAGGGGTGGTGTTTTAAAGAGTCACTTTAAGGGTCAGGCTCTACAGATCCTGAAAAGGACTGAGTGAGGCTATTTCCTGCCTCTTAATGTCTTGAAGGTCTGTTCTCTTCTCTTGAGTAATATTATTCTCTCCCACTCTTGCCCTCCGCTCTTTCTGAAATCACAGACTCTCTCATCTGTCGCGTTTAATTCAGCCATATGGCCTCTGCCATTCCTTCATGATGATTGTAAGATCACATCAGTTCACCCCAGACCAACTGAGGTAATGTGCATACTACTATGAATGCAGTATATATATATATGATGCATGTGGGGAGCGAAGGCTGGTCCGTGTGGTCCAATCAAACACTGCAGCTCAAATGCTCAAGAAGCTAATGCTGGTTCTGATAGAAAGGTGTCAGAATACACAGTGCATCACAGTTTGTTGCATATGGGGCTGCATAGCCGCAGACCAGTCAGGGTGCCCATGCTGACCCCTGTCCACCCCTGAAATCAGAACCGGACCACGGAGCAATGGAAGAAGGTGGCCTGGTCTGATGAATCACGTTTTCTTTTACATCACGTGGATGGCTGGATGTGTGTGCGTCACTTACCTGGGGAACACATGGCACCAGGATGCACTTTGGGAAGAAGGCAAGCCGGTGGAGACAGTGTGATGCTTTAGGCAATGTTCTGCTGGGAAACCTTGGGTCCTGCCATCCATGTGGATGTTACTTTGACACGTATCAACTACATAAGCATTGTTCCATGGAGGCCCCACCTCACAGCTTACAGGACTTAAAGGATCTGCTGCTAACATTGTGGTACCAGATACCACAGCACACCTTCAGGGGTCTAGTGGAGTCCATGCTTCGACGAGTCAGGGCTGTTTTGGCAGCAAAAGTGGGACCAACACAATATTAGGAAGGTGGTCATAATCTTATGCCTGATCTGTGTATATATATGCGTGCGTGCGTGCGCGTGCGTGTGTTGGGAAAGTTCATTTTAAAAGTAATGCATTACAATATTGCATTATTCCCTTAAAAAGTAACTAAATGGTTTGTTTTAAATTATTTTAGGTAAGTTCTTACTTCATCCAGCACTGTTTTGTTCTTTGTGTTTTGACGTTTACTGTTACCATTTTACAGACAGAGAATCCGCTCTAAAGGGATGAACTGTCTGTATGCCTGAATCCCGACTCTGACTTTAATCAACATTACACAGCCACTTAATCAGCTTTGCTGCTGAAATAAACTTTAAAAACTAGCAACCTTCCTACCTCAAAATTAATGTAGATTAATTAATAGCTTCACATTTTCACACAAAATTACAACGTACCGAAATAAACATGTAAAAACATACTAATATGTAGTTTCATGATGTAGGCAGTGTACAGTAATGCTAGCATTTTATTCGGAACATAGTCTGACAGTGTCTCTCTTTTGCTTTTTCTCTGTTTTATCTCTCTACAAAACCTAAGTGATGGCTTATGTCTCCATCCCTCTCTGCTCCTTTGGCCGTCTCAATGATTCCCTCACTTCATCTGCATGTCGTCAAGCATCTAGAGTAATTGGTTTCAAGAATGACACTGCTCAACAGAATAACACAGTTCTAGGCATGCACAAAACACTCTTTGAGCCATCAGGGATTCTCTGATATTTTCAGTTGAGATGGTGCAAGCAAGACGCCGCTCGGCTCTCCAACGAGACAATGGAGACGTTATAATGAGATACTGATGAGATCTGGGATCGGTGGGGAAACACTGTATTATGGATTATGAAAATGTGATTATTGATTCCACTGAGATTCTGGAGGTGTTGATGTTCAGACATGAAGCGAGTTCGGCTTTATCTGATGAGGCCATTGTTGAGATGATCCTGACAGAATAAAGGTTTATTTTTTCCCTGATGGTGGTCCCTAATGACTGATCATTAAGTAATTTGATATTTAGTGGCTTGAAAAGTGACACGTAGCCTTTTCTTTGTCCTTTAATTTACTGTTTTGATGGTTCAGCCTTTTCATTTCCTCTTGCCTCAAAAGTCTCACTATATTGGCAGTATATCTCACTATATGTCCTGCTTTTATTGCTGCAGTCTCTTGTTTCTGCAAAAATATTTTTCTGAAGTTCTAGTCAGCTCAAATTAGTTCTGTTTTCCTGGTCTGGATGATTTTGTGTGTATGCTCAGGGAACGGTGGTATGATCGATCAGACCTCCTCTAACTCCATTTTTACTCCATTTACTAATTGACAAAACTTCGCTGTGTTCTGGTTTAGCCATTTGAGAAGTCATTTCCCTAATCCTGAGGCCTGTATGCTATTGACAAATGTGTTCTGCTGTGGTTTCACATTCAGACCTGCAGGAGCCAGTTTGATACAGCTGATGGATTATTTAGGAATACATTTTGATTTTGTACACTTGGTAGTTGAGATCTGTAGAAGAACCTCTAGCACTGTCGGATCCCACACAAGCACTGTAGATATCCTGATTCAGATGTCCGTTTACATATATATTTGGCAGCTACTTTTATCCAAAGTGGCTTACAGTGCATTCACGTTGTCTCTCTTGAAATAGACATACAAAAATGCCTGTGCACTCTCTTTCTGAGCAAGTGTTAAGAGCAATGGACTCTGTGTGTGTGTGTGTGTGTGTGTGTGTGTGTGTGTGTGTGTGTGTGTGTGTGTGTGTGTGTGTGTGTGTGTGTGTGTGTGTGTGTGTGTGAGTGTGTGTATGTGTGTGTGTGTGTGTGTCTACCTGGTATTCCCTATGTTATGGGGACCAAATGTTCCCACAAGGATAGCAATACCAGTCAATTTTGACATTGTATGGACATTTCTTGGACCCCAACAGGAAAACAATCATACAAGATTTATTTTTAATTTTTTATTTTTTTTTAAATGTAAAACTGCAGAAAGCTTCCTGTAATGGATTTAGGGATAGGTTTAGATTTAGAGGATAGACTACACAGTGTGTACAGTATAAAAACCATTACATGTGTGTGTGTGTGTGTGTGTGTGTGTGTGTGTGTGTGTGTGTGTGTGTGTGTGTGTGTGTGTGTGTGTGTGTGTGTGTGTGTGTGTGTGTGTGTATGTGTGTGTGTGTGTGTGTCTACCTGGTATTCCCTATGTTATGGGGACCAAATGTTCCCACAAGGATAGCAATACCAGTCAATTTTGACATTGTATGGACATTTCTTGGACCCCAACAGGAAAACAATCATACAAGATTTATTTTTAATTTTTTATTTTTTTTAAAATGTAAAACTGCAGAAAGCTTCCTGTAATGGATTTAGGGATAGGTTTAGATTTAGAGGATAGACTACACAGTGTGTACAGTATAAAAACCATTACATGTGTGTGTGTGTGTGTGTGTGTGTGTGTGTGTGTGTGTGTGTGTGTGTGTGTGTGTGTGTGTGTGTGTGTGTGTGTGTGTGTGTGTGTGTGTGTGTGTGTGTGTGTGTGTGTCTACCTGGTATTCCCTATGTTATGGGGACCAAATGTTCCCACAAGGATAGCAATACCAGTCAATTTTGACATTGTATGGACATTTCTTGGACCCCAACAGGAAAACAATCATACAAGTTTTTTTTTTTTTTTAAATGTAAAACTGCAGAAAGCTTCCTGTAATGGATTTAGGGATAGGTTTAGATTTAGAGGATAGACTACACAGTGTGTACAGTATAAAAACCATTACATGTGTGTGTGTGTGTGTGTGTGTGTGTGTGTGTGTGTGTGTGTGTGTGTGTGTGTGTGTGTGTGTGTGTGTGTGTGTGTGTGTGTGTGTGTGTGTCTACCTGGTATTCCCTATGTTATGGGGACCAAATGTTCCCACAAGGATAGCAATACCAGTCAATTTTAACATTGTATGGACATTTCTTGGACCCCAACAGGAAAACAATCATACAAGTTTTTTTTTTTTTTTTTTTTTTTTTTTTTTTTTTTTTAAAAGTAAAACTGCAGAAAGCTTCCTGTAATGGATTTAGGGATAGGTTTAGATTTAGAGGATAGACTACACAGTGTGTACAGTATAAAAACCATTACATGTGTGTGTGTGTGTGTGTGTGTGTGTGTGTGTGTGTGTGTGTGTGTGTGTGTGTGTGTGTGTGTGTGTGTGTGTGTGTGTGTGTGTGTTAAAGTGCAGGAATGCACAGCAGCACATGGTCTGAAGTAGAAAGGTTCCTTTCATCATCATTAAGTCTGACGCAGCTTTCGTGTCAACAAAATCAAAGAGGGTGAGCTCTCCTTTTTCCTCCTTCATTACTTCCTCCAGAATTCCTGTAAGACAAGTAAAGCCTAAAAAAGTATACTTCAGTTTTGACATGAACGCTAGCTGAACACGCTAGCCTTTCAAAGTATACTCCATTTGATATTGTATGTGAACACAGGTGTTTGACACATGCACGCTAGAAAGTTTAATCTTTCTCTGCGCTATATGAGTCTTGAAAAATGTCTTTATACTCATTTAAACTTAACCTTCTCACACAAGTGATTGTGGGTTTACATAGGTGCAAACATAGAACAATACAGTAGATGCCAACCCAGGCATCTATTGTTATCTATTGTTGTTGCTACAGTAGTAGTAGCAGTAGTTGACAATAAGAGTAGATGTTGTTGTTGTTGTTGTTCCATCTCATCTGTTCCTTTTTTTTTAAATGTGAAACAGCAAAAATTCAAGGTGCATGTGTGAGTTGAGCGTACAGACGCGTATACTTAGTGATTTGGGGAGCTTAAAAAAATTCCAGGTTTGGGAATAAAACACCATGTACTCTTTTACTTTTATTATTTTGCTGTTTCTCTCATAGTTTGTAGTTTATTTACACCTTCACAACTTGTCTATGGGCTAGTGTAGCTAAATTCAGTATATAAATCTGCAAAAATCTTCAATCTTTAAAAAAAAAAAACATGTCATAATATATCCCATCCAACTCATCCTGTATTCCAAGTATTTTGAAGGAATATAGGGTTTGCTGAGAAACAAAGCGAAAATGTCTATCTATTATTAAGAGAAAATCTTTGGTCGTTTCATTCATGCGAGTGATCTGCAGTTCAGTCGGCACACCCAGGAAAAGCATACAAGCGAATCATTTAGAGAAATAAAGACTAATAAAATCATGACACGAAACACAAGGCTTATAAGCCTCAAAAGTATGTGTATATTTTCTTCTCTGAGTGAATATCTCAGTCAGATAGTTGTCATGTGAACGAATACTGTACAGTAAGCTACACATAACTCAGTTATTATTTTCATTGTGTTAATTAAAATGATTTAATTTACAACTAATGTAACCATTTAAAACTAAACATTTAAGCATTTTGAATGAATTTCTTTTTAATTAATTATTTGGCATTTACCGGCAGGCCTGGTACCAGAATAAAAACAAACAAGCAAAAAAAGATTTTGTGAAATTAGTGACGGAGCTCCAGCCTTAATGCAATCTAGTTTGACATTTTTATCCCGTTCATTTAAATTTTCGAGAGTGAATCCCGCACTGTACACTCACCTAAAGGATTATTAGGAACACCTGTTCAATTTCTCATTAATGCAATTATCTAATCAACCAATCACATGGCAGTTGCTTCAATGCATTTAGGGGTGTGGTTCTGGTCAAGACAATCTCCTGAACTCCAAACTGAATGTCAGAATGGGAAAGAAAGGTGATTTAAGCAATTTTGAGCGTGGCATGGTTGTTGGTGCCAGATGGGCCGGTCTGAGTATTTCACAATCTGCTCAGTTACTGGGATTTTCACGCACAACCATTTCTAGGGTTTACAAAGAATGGTGTGAAAAGGGAAAAACATCCAGTATGCAGCAGTCCTGTGGGCGAAAATGCCTTGTTGATACTAGAGGTCAGAGGAGAATGGGCTGACTGATTCAAGCTGATAGAAGAGCAACTTTGACTGAAATAACCACTCGTTACAACCGAGGTATGCAGCAAAGCATTTGTGAAGCCACAACACGCACAACCTTGAGGCGATGGGCTACAACAGCAGAAGACCCCACCGGGAACCACTCATCTCCACTACAAATAGGAAAAAGAGGCTACAGTTTGCACGAGCTCACCAAAATTGGACAGTTGAAGACTGGAAAAATGTTGCCCGGTGTGATGAGTCTTGATTTCTGTTGAGACATTCAGATGGTAGAGTCAGAATTTGGCATGCCTTGTTACCACTGTGCAGGCTGGTGGTGGTGGTGTAATGGTGTGGGGGATGTTTTCTTGGCACACTTTAGGCCCCTTAATGCCAATTGGGCATTGTTTAAATGCCACGGCCTACCTGAGCATTGTTTCTGACCATGTCCATCCCTTTATGACCACCATGTACCCATTTTCTGATGGCTACTTCCAGCAGGATAATGCACCATGTCACAAAGCTCGAATCATTTCAAATTGGTTTCTTGAACATGACAATGAGTTCACTGTACTAAAATGGCCCCCACAGTCACCAGATCTCAACCCTGGTCACCAGATCTCAAGCTTTGTGCCTTGGATGTGCATCCCACAAATCCCACTGCAAGATGCTATCCTATCAATATGGGCCAACATTTCTAAAGAATGCTTTCAGCACCTTGTTGAATCAATGCAACGTAGAATTAAGGCAGTTCTGAAGGCGAAAGGGGATCAAACACAGTATTAGTATGGTGTTCCTAATAATCCTTTAGGTGAGTGTATACGTGGATGTCTTTCCCTTTTTTCAACGTGTTCCTGACCGCTGGTCCTCAAAGCAGCATGAAAAACAAGGCTTATATTCAAATTCTTCTTTAAGGTGTCTGTTTTACAGTGTAATTATGCATTTAAAGGGTTAGTTCAGCCAAAAATTAAAATTAGCCCATGATTTACTCACCCTCAAGGACATTCTTCTTTCAGACGAATAAAATCTGAGTTATACTAAAAAAGTCCTGGCTAATCCAAGCATTATAATAACAGTGAATTGTTGCCTCATTTATGAAGTCCATAAAATTGCATCCATCCATCATATAACTGCTCTACACGGCTCTGGGGGGTTAATAAAGGCCTTCTGAAGTGAAGTGTAAGAAAAATATCCATATTTAAAACTTTATAGACTAAAATAACTAACTTCCGGCGGATTGCCGTACGCAGTTTGACTTATGGCAAAAGAGTAACCCCTGACGCGATGTATAGAAGCATCGCAAGCTTTGATGCCTCTTGCAAATAAGGCTGGGCAACAGACTCAAGCCCCTCTTCTCTTATATCGAAATCCTCCTCCATTTCTCTTTAAAAATCCTTGTTTTAGACTTCTAATTTATGACCAGTGTTTTGTTTTGCTCTATCCTCTTCGCTTCTGCGTTCGTCAGTACGCATGTGTCAAGGGTTTAAGGGTCAAGGGTTACTCTTTCGCCGTAAATCAGTTTTAGTCTATAAGCGCCACTTCACTTCAGAAGGCCTTTATTAACCCCCCGGAGCAGTTATATGATGGATAGATGCACTTTTATGGACTTCATAAACGAGGCAACAATTCACTGCCTTTATAATGCTTGGAAGAGCCAGGACATTTTTTAATATAACTCTGATTGTATTTATCTGAAAGAAGAATGTCATATACACCTAGGATGACTTGAGGGTGAGTAAATCATGGGCTAATTTTCATTTTTGGGTGAACTAACCTTTAAGTACTGTGTAATAATAATTAACTACATATGGTTAGGATTGGGGTTTATGGTTAGTTGCATGTAATTACGCATCATTTATAGTTATTAGTACAGTAACTACATGTAACAAGGACACTGTAAAATAAAGTGTTACCAAAATCTGTCTAGAAAATCTGCAAAGAAAATTGTATTTAAAATGCAATATTAATATTCAACCAAAAAACATTACATTTTAGTATTATCATATGACAGCCAATAAAATTAAAATGTCCAATGTGCTTGACATTTTTTGCAGTAAGGAAGTAAAGAAGAAATTAGCTGTTACGGAATATATACTTGGAACACAAAGAGGAATGGTGAATCGAGTTTATTCGAGATCAATAGGCAATACACTCAATGGAGACTTGATGTCCAGTGGATGTGAGAGTGATGGAATGTCTTTTTCTTACAGGTGCAGGAAACCAAGATGCACACACCTAGACCTTAGACAGATAACTTAGAGAATGAAGGTAATACTTGGAGGTACACATCGACACATCGTCTGAGCAGAACTTTTTTTCTTGTGGGTGTCCGAGAACTATTGTGTGATTGGTCAGAAATGTAAAGTGGGCGGGGTTAATGCAGAGAAACAGAGATGTTCTACACCTACTTTTCTCGTGAAGTATGGAATGTACTGGCCAGAATTTGTTCTTGTTCTTGCCACCTCGAGAAACCAAACAAATTACTTTGTTCTTGCAGAGTATGCTTCACTGAGGTGAAGTGTGTAGTGAGCTAATAAGGCGACACACAGTGCAGGTGTGTGTGATTATGTGATTGTGTGATTATGAAGAGCATGCAGGTGAGAGTCAAGGAGGATGCTGGGAAGTGAAGTGCAGAAGTTACAGAAGTTGACTGTAGGTCGTCAGGTAGATGTTAGGTCACATGCTGTCAAGGCTTCATTGTGAGTTCATTTTACATATAAATTGCATTCATACAGTAGCCTATATTAAATTTATTAAAACAAAATATCATTGTACATCCAAATGTGTTTTCTAAAGTTTTGGGTCATTTTCAATGCACATTTTGTAATCAATAAAAAAATCTGTGAGTTATGCATAAATGACAAAATAATTTTAGGGAATATATATTTTCTGTGTTGTTGGCACTATTGTTCATCACTGGCAGGCAGCTTAATAGCCTTTTTGTCTGTGTTTTAAATTGATGATAGTAAGTTTTATATAAGACAGAGAGGAAAACCTGTACCTTTTCCAGAAAGTATTGATGATAGGAACAGCGGTGCATCAGAAAATAAGGTTGTGATAAGAAAGGGAGAAGTTGAAGATCAAGGAGGATAGAAGCAGTGAGAGTGATGGCAGAGATGAAGAAGTCAGATTGTTGTGGAAGTCAGGCATTTGGGTATCCTATGCTAGTTTGGAAGATGTGATCTATATATACAATCAAGTTTTTGACAGTTTCACATGTGAGTTCCAAATGAAATATAGTATAGCATAAGATGAAATGGAATGTTAATAAAGCTTTTTAATGTTTTTGACACCAAGACCTCTTCACAATTTCAGATATTTCAGTGAAATGCATTTGAATGTGTGTGACAATTTGCCCCAAAAAATTACTCTATATTAGTCTCTTTATAGTAGAAATTGCAGTCGTAATTCTTATTGAAGGAGACATTGACACTGTGTTTCACGTTTAATACAGTAAAGCTGCTTGCTTTAAAGCAATATATTGCATAAAGTGGTATATAAATAAACATTATGTGACTTGTCTTTACTGGAGTGTTGAATTGGACAGCTTGTGCATACATATTCATCTAAACACCGATCTCTGTAGCGTGGGTGGCATCGCTAACAGTACACTGCTGAAAAGGTATTTTGAACTTCTTTTTTTACTCCTAATCGAAGAACAAAAAAGAATGTCACCATAAGTATATCAGGGCCTTAAGACAATTTGGCGGCCATCTTGATAACGCAGTCAAGCAAGTAGAGCTCCTTTCTGCTTTAATCTACTTTAAATCTACGTCCAATTTCTAAGCTCAAAATCTGATTAAAAAAAATATATACTTTAACTGTGACCAAATGTTGAGAAGCCTCATCACTGAGAAATATCAGAGAGATGAGCTGTTGAGCTTTCAAAAATCCAATTCCCAGAATTTCAGTTTGGTTTCAGAATGATCTGACTCTTTGCACACTCTTAATACGCATCTTTACTCATTCCTCTCCATCAAACGCTCCGTCAGAGTTCTTATTCTGCTGTGTAAAGTGTGTTAGCATCGCAGTGTGTCAGAGCTGTGCTAACAGAGAAAACCATCAGCATCTGTTTATCATCTCTGCTTGACTTCATCAGTCAGAAGAAAAAGATCAATACAGAGAGAGAGAGAATGAGGGGAAGATTGAACATTTTCTGTTCAATTTGATTCTTCATGTTCACTTATTTTCCAGCGCCATGTCCATTTTTGCTTTTGTCAGCTTCTTTGAGTCCCAATGTGTTTTTAATCATTAACCTCTCTGTTCTCTCTCTCTCTCTCTCTCTCTCTCTCTCTCTCTCTCTCTCTCTCTCTCTCTCTCTCTCTCTCTCTCTCTCTCTCTCTCTCTGAGTCCCTGCGGCGGACTCACCTCAATAGCTTTATCTTTCTTTTTGTCTTGTGATGAGGTTAGATACTGAAAGCTGCGCATCATGTTGTCTGAGTCTCTGCAAGAGAACATTTCGCTCAATATCAATTTAAACACAAACACAATTACAAACACTGACTCAGCTTGGTAAGGGTTTTACAAAAGGCCCAAGTGCACCACACACACACACACACACACACACACACACACACACACATGCACAAGAATGTGAGGACAGCCTCTTTCATTTGCATTCTGTCACAGGCTTGTCAAATTGATTGACATATATTTTACATTTTCCCATCAAAACATGTTTCTGTCATTTCCTGTCTGAATAGGGGGCAATGTGACCCAACAGTGTGTGTGTGTGTGTGTGTGTGTGTGTGTCCTGGTAAACCCTACCTAATGGGGACAAAATGGCAAAGATGGCAATATCCGAAATCCTTGTCCTTGTGCGGACATTTTTTGGTCCCCATGAGGAAAACATGGAAAATATCTTATAAACCATAGTAAGTGATGTTTTTTGAAAATGCAGAATGTTTCCTGTGATGGGTAGGTTTAGGGGTAGGGGCAGTGTAGGGGGATAGAAAATACGGTTTATACAGTATAAAAACCATTATGTCTATGGAATGTCCTCATAAAACATGAAAACACAACAAGAGCGTACGTACGTGTGTGTTAGAGATCATGCAGTAGTGAACTGAGATCAGTGTAAAAAAAACAGAGACTGGTGTGGGTTTGTGTGTTTTAATGTGCATTAGAGATTCTGAAGCTGTTGGACAG
>CM031951.1:17360342-17377742 GCA_018749465.1 Paracanthobrama guichenoti
ATTTGATTCTCAATCAATAAACTTTGAAGCCATTTTCTCATTTCAAGTGTTGGTGTGTTACTTAATGTTCACATACACACTATGTGTATTTAATGAAAGTTTAACACTGAGAGGTATGACAGCTGCATAGTGTGTTTGTGAACAATGAGACTTTTAACAGTAGCAACACTGCTTTAACAGTCTGAGCAGTTTAATAATTGTACACCCCCACACACTCAATTTATAAGTTATTTTTTAGCACTATAGCTGCACATATGTCATATTTGGTCTCTTTCTGAGATCAGAGGTCATATAAACAAAACAAATAAGGAGATGGTTACCATGCCAACCACAGGTGACATAATAATATATGTGTGTGTATTTCTGTAAGGACTATAATCCACCTGCCCTCGACAACACACCGAAACACTCATGTTTATAGTCACTCATATATAAACACATTTAATAGAGCTGTCGGTCAAAATGAACTCTTAGAGTTTTAAGTCCTGTTTACAGTATTGGAGAGAACAATGACGTTTTGTGGAAAAGTCAAGAATATGCCAGCCACATATCATCTAACCCCAAAAAAATGAGACAGATAAACATTCACACATCTCTATTGGACTTCATTTGACCCCCATATTCAGTTACAATAAAATCAACTAGATAGGCCTGTCAATTTTATGTTGAAAGCCTGGCCAAAAAAGTTTTAAAAGCTTTAAGTTTAGATAGATAGATAGATAGATAGATAGATAGATAGATAGATAGATAGATAGATAGATAGATAGATAGATAGATAGATAGATAGATAGATAGATAGATAGATAGATAGATAGATAGATAGATAGATAGATAGATAGATAGATAGATAGATAGATAGATAGATAGATAGATAGATAGATAGATAGATAGATACCGATCAGGCATAACATTATGACAGGTGAAGTGAATAGCACTGATTATCTCTTCATCACGGCACCTGTTAGTTGGTGGGATATATTAGGCAGCAAGTGAACATTTTATCCTCAAAGTTGATGTTAGAAGCAGGAAAAATGGGCAAGCATAAGGATTTGAGCGAGTTTGACAGGGACCAAATTGTGATGGCTAGACGACCCATGCGAGCGTCAGAACTTTTCAACATTATTCTTATATCTGTTTTACAGAGGACAAGTTATAGAAAATGTGGTCCCACTTTATATTAGGTGGCCTTAACTGCTATGTACTTACATCAAAACATAAGTACAATGTAGTTATTGTGTTCATATTGTATTGCAAAACACTTTTGCTGATATTGAGGTGGGATACGGGTAAAGTTAGGGACAGGTGTGGTGGTATGGGTAAGTTTAAGGGAAGTGTCAACAGTGTAATTGTAAATGTAACTACAGAAATTAATTACAGATGTAATTACATGCAGGTATTTTAAAATATATAAGTACAATGTAAAAACATGCATGTACACAATAAGTGCATTATATCAAATGATTAATTAAAATGTAGATAGTAGTTAAGGCCACCTAATATAAAGTGGGTCCAAAAATTGCTGATTTAAAATTCCAGTGAATTGTTTGGATACCCTTCTGTAATTGCATCAGATGAGAGCGCTCTATCAGTCTCTTTATCACAGTAAACTAAAGCTCAGTACTGTAAACAGCTTTAGTGAGTGTTTTCTCACAGACTCCGCAATGTGACACTGGCGCTCTACCTGAAGGGTCTGGGGTGAAAGTGTGTGTATGGGGTTTTGAGTGACGGTGCATTTGTGCAAAAGTGTGTGTGTGTGTGTGTGTGTGTGTGTTACTGAACACAGTAGTTAGGTGTAACGTTACACCACTCTTCCGATTATTGTGACAGGTTCCCACACACTCCCACCGGCTGGATGAGACTAGCACACCCCCCCACACACACACTGCGGATATGTAGAGTTTTTACCGAGTGTGTGTATGTGCGAAGTGTCCTAGTTCAACATCATTCTTACATTACAGGAATGTTCTGGGTCGGACAGTAGATATGTCGTCCTATCTTACCGCTACAGGCTGTTAAACTCGACACACATTCAGCATTGTCCATGTTGTCATCATATACCTGCATGTGTGTGAGTGAGTGAGAGAGAAGTGAGAGAGGATAGAGAAAAAATTGTTTTCATCAGCTTGAGTGCTGCTAGAATAAAGCATGCCATGAGGAACACACACACACACACACACACACACACACACACACACACACACACACACACACACACACACACACACACACACACACACACACATACACACACACCACACACACACCACACACACACACACTGCTATTTCACATATAAAAGCCTGTAGCCCATCCATACGAAAAAGACAATGGAGACTTGTTCTCTTTGTTATGAGAGGAGATTGCTCTCTTCAACACACACACACACACACACAGAGGAGAGAGAGAGAGAGGTTGGGTTTTCATGTTTTATGGGGACTTTCCATAGCATAATGATTTTTATACTGTACAGACTGTATATTCTATCCCTAGCCCTAAACCTATCCATCACTATATATATATATATATATATATATATATATATATATATATATATATATATATATATATATATATATATATATACAGAAGTGCATTGAAAGAAAAATATCAGATAAGTGATAATGGCATTTTCCAAAATAGTTTACAGCAATACAGTTTACAATTACACAGAATACAGCAATACAGTCTAGCTGATGACTGTATATCAGGCATATTACACTCAGTGGATGAATGGATGATTGAATAAAAGATATATAAAAAGACATATAAAAATATAATAAATTATAATAATATAAATAAAATAAAAAAATATAAATAAATAAAAATAGATAATTAAATGTGACCCTGGACCACAAAACCAGTCAAGGGTCACTTTTTTTTTTTTTTAAATTGAGATTTATACATCATCTGAAAGCTGGATAAATAAGCTGGAAACTGAGGGTGCAAAAATATTATCTAAATATTGAGAAAATCACCTACACTGTCAGAAAAAAGGGTACATTGCTGTCACTGGGGCGGTACCCTAAGGTACAAAACCGAAAAGGTACTAATATGTACCCTTGATGTACTAATACACACACTTAAAGTACTGATATGTACCTTTTAAGGGACTAATACACACTCTTAAAGTACTGATATGTACCTTTTAAGGTACTAATATGTACCATTTAGGGGTGAGTAAGGTACAAAGATGTACCTTTTCACTTTTGTACCTTAGGGTACCGCCCCAGTGACAGCACTGTACCTTTTTTTCTGAGAGTGTATAAAGTTGTCCAAATGAAGTCCTTAGCAATGCATATTACTACTAATAATAATAATATTTTTTTTTTTAAATATATTTACAAAATATCTTCATGGAACATGATCTTTACTTAATGTCCTAATGATTTTTGGCATAAAAGAAAAATCGATTATTTTGACCCATACAATGTATTGTTGGCTATTTGCCACAAATATACCCGTGTGACTTATGACTGGTTTGTGGTCCAGGGCCACAAATAGAAGACAATAAATAAATAAATGAATAAATAAATAAATAAATATTGTGATTTTTGTATAATGTGAGAAGACAGAGGTATGATACGAGGCATATGGTATGATAAGAGTGAGTACAGCTGTAGAGTGGGAGAGAGAGAGATGGACCCTCATTATCAACTTTTTGTCTACTCTCTGCTGTTCATTCTTTGTTCAGTGGTGATTTCACTGAAAAGAGCACATAAGAGCAAAACAATATTGAAACATTTACAGAGGACACACTCTAACCTAGCGAGCTGTCTTGTTTGTTTTTAGCTTAGCAACATGCTAATGTCACACTCAAATTCAGCTGTGGAATCATCTGAATAACAGTGGTAGTTGCCTATAGGCTACAGACGACTGACAGCAGAGCAGCTCAGTAGAATTTAAATCTAACCAAAATTCTGTTTTTTCTACCTGTTTTATTGTGTTTGTCAACCAGTGTCATATGTAAATTCACTGAGGGTTGAAAAAGTTATATTCACTTTACAAAAAAGTCAATCCTTTTAAAATATCAAGTTTGAATATTATATTAATATAATATAAACTATTTTTATTCATTGGTGACATCAAAATAGATTTATCTTGGTATAATGTTGTTAAAATTCAAATGTGAGTTAAATTACAGCAATGATAATGTGAATGAGCGGTATATTCACAAGTTGAGTACAGTTTCACTAATGAACACATGTGCGTTTAAATGGGCCCAATCGATGGGATGAAAGTTGAAAGGATGAAGACCTCCCAGTAGACCAGATTAGTTTGAAAGCGTCTGTCGGCGGTTGGTCTCAAACTAATGCAACATAACAAGACCACAGTCATCGATCATTAGCAGTCAGAGATATTACACGCTGTTCTATTGATTTACAAACGCCACAGCATACACTTATTGAAGCATGTGTGCATGTGTAATGGAGAGACAGACAATTTAGACAGACAAAGTAATATATATATATATATATAGTACTTTTTTTATATCCTATTTCTATTATTTTCTTCCTTGTAACTTAATTTGGTCCATGGCCCTGTTTACATTTCTGCCGGTATATTCTGTACTAACATCTTGAAAATGGTCCCAGTTTATATTAGGTACAATAACATGTAAGTACAATGTAGTTATTGTGTTCATATTGTATTGCAAAACACTTTTGCTGATATTGAGGTGGGATACGGGTAAAGTTAGGGACAGGTGTGGTGGTATGGGTATTTAAGGGTAAAGGGTTAGGGACAGGTGTGGTGGTATGGGTAAGTTTAAGGGTAAAGTTAGGGACAGGTGTGGTGGTATGAGTAAGTTTAAGGGTAAAGTTAGGGACAGGTGTGGAGGTATGGGTAAGTTTAAGGGTAAAGTTAGGGACAGGTGTGGTGGTATGAGTAAGTTTAAGGGTAAAGTTAGGGACAGGTGTGGTGGTATGGGTAAGTTTAAGGGGTAAAGTTAGGGACAGGTGTGGTGGTATGGGTAAGTTTAAGGGTAAAGTTAGGGACAGGTGTGGTGGTATGGGTAAGTTTAAGGGTAAAGTTAGGGACAGGTGTGGTGGTATGGGTAAGTTTAAGGGTAAAGTTAGGGACAGGTGTGGTGGTATGGGTAAGTTTAAGGGTAGGGTTAGGTGTAAGGGAAGGGTCAACAGTGTCAACTACAGAAATTAATTACAGATGTAATTACATGCAGGTCATTTTTAAAATGTAAGTACAATGTAAAAACATGTATGTACACAATAAGTGCATTGTATCAAAATTAATTTAAATGTTAGTACATAGTAGTTAAGGCCACTTAATATAAAGTGGGTCCGAATGTATTAATGCTGTTACCAGACCTAACCAGACTTCATAAAGTGACAAGCAAGAAAATCTTTCCATGTAAGAGTTCCGTGAGTTTTGTTCTAACCTGCCACAAATTTTTTTTTTTTTTTATCTCTGCAGTGTCAAAGTGGGTATAGCCACGGCCACTGTAAAATCTCATTGGACCAAAATCTACTGATATATACAACCCAAAACTATAAAATAAACACAAATTATTAGCTGATTATCATGCTTTGTGTGAAGACAAATAACGTGTTGCTGAAAACATATAGCATGTAGCATTAAACTTTGCAATGTTATTTTTATTTATTTATTTTTGTTGATAAAATTGCTTTTTATTTATATTGTAGGTAATTATAATTTAAGTTTTAAGTATTTAATTTACTTAAATTGTATTTTATATATATATATCCCATTCAAAGGTTTGTGGTCAGTAAGCTATACAGTATTATACTATATATGATAATATTTATTTGTCAGGCTCATATATCATAAGGGTCAATGTTTCAGTATCATCTTCAAGAGACATAACTTAATTAATCTTTCAATGTTGAATAAACTGTTCTTCAGAAATGTGTTGTTGAAAAAGAATTTTCAAAGAATCCGTCAGTGAATAAGCTTTCTTAGACTCTCATGACACCAGCTCTTTCACTTTCATACTGTAAATGAATAGCCACAACTTGATTTTCTACACAGATAGAGGCAGATGCTTCCATGAACAGATTCAGACGTGGATGATCCTAATTCCTGACCACAAAGCTCTCTCTCTCTCTCTCTCTCTCTCTCTCTCACATACAGGGTGAAATAAAAAGCTCATTATGTTCATGGACCTGAAGGTATGGCTGTATTCTCTCATTTCATCTCAAGGGCTGTGAATATTAAAGGATTTCCTCTTTATTTCTCACTCTCTTTCTCTCTCTCTATCTCTCTCTTTCTCTTTTTCCCCACAGGCTCTGAAGTGGAAATAAATTGCAATTACACCCATCCAGTTTCTTCTTCCCTTTCCTTATTATTTCATTTTCATGACAGCAATTTTTGTCCTCATATTCTGTCTAATCCTGATACATGCTCACGAGTGGCATGCACAATACCTATCTGTGTGTATGTGTGTGTGTGTGTGTGTGTTCACTCATGGGGACTCGTGTCACTGGGGACCTAAATTGAGGTCCACATGAGGAAACAAGCTTATAAATCATACAGAGTGAGTTTTTTTTTTATTATTATTTAAAAAAATGCAGAGAGTTTTCTTTGATGGGTTGGTTTAGGGTAGGGTTAGCGTAAGGGGATGGAATATACAGTTTGTACAGTATAAAAACCATTACGTCTATGGAGAGTCCCCACAGTGTGTGTGTGTGTGTGTGTGTGTGTGTGTGTGTGTGTGTGTGTGTGTGTGTGTGTGTGTGTGTGTGTGTGTGTGTGTGTGTGTGTGTGTGTGTGTGTGTGTGTGTGTGTGTGTGTGTGTGTGAGAGAGAGAGAGAGAGAGAAAGATGTAGAAGTTCAGAAAGGTGGGGGGTAAGATATCGATCTTAACTTGAGAGTGATGCTCTTCTGATCTCTGTTGGGTTCTGGGCACACGCACACACACACACTCCTGGGGTAGATTCCACAGCCCAAAGTGTACCCATGGCAACAAGAGAGGTGTAAGACCCACAGCTGAAACATAGCCGAGGGTCTCATTTGTGTATGTCTGACGCTAAACATGAAAGAGAGCACTGTGAACATGGTATGACATGTGGGTTTGTGCTGTAAATCAAAAAAAAAAAAAAAAAAAAGAATTTTGAAGCAACCCACTGACCATGTAAGAAAATATGTGACATCTTCAGGCAGCAAAGGTGTGTGTGTGTGTGTGTGTGTATGGTTGCGTGTCAGGGCTCCATGCGTCAGTAACAGCATCTCATTAAGGCCAATTTAAAAGCAGCTGCTTCAGTTTTACCGCTCAAGTCTCTTGATGTAGCTAACACCCGTTTTAGCTATTAAGTGGCGTTTCTCCAGCCGAATTTATAATGCTGGCGAGATGGATATAAAAGGAAAACGTATATGACCCTATAGATTAAACTCAGCGCTTTTAGATGCTATCTAAGCACTGAAATGTAAGCTAAAGCTGGAAGGCATTACGGGTCTTTACTGTAAAGTTATTCATCATTTTCCCCCTTTTTCCCTCCATCTGTCTCCATTCACTCCTGTTTGCATATATATTAGTGTGTGTGTGTGTGTGTGTGTGTGTGTGTGTGTGTGTGTGTGTACAGTATGTGTGTCTAAACAATGCTGCCCATTGTGAGACTGGCATTTATAGCCCACATTACACACACACACAAACAAATTAGCATATTCCCTATAAACCAAGTGAGAAACACTAAAACTAAAAATATTGGCCTAACGTTCTGAAAAAGAGCGATATTACATGTATTATAAGAACTTCAGCAATGAGCAAGAGTACTGTTGTAGGCCTATTATTGCAAATGTGAGATTGCTTTTTACAACAGTACAATAAACAATAAGTTTATTGAAATTAATAACTTACAATTTAGACACCATCGAAAATAGTTCCAAACAAATCCACCTCCGTGCCTTCTAGCAACACGCAGCAGTGATTTCATTCATGCATTAATCAGTTGTTGAACGTATCGCTTGTGTGAATGATTCAATGACATTTCGTTTCTGACCAACGTGCTCCCATTTAGTCGGTCACTTCCGCCACTACACCGGAGACCAACGAATAGGAATCTTGCTAGAACGAGCCAATCTACTTTGAGTCTACTAAACGTGCCAATGCTCATTGGCATGCAATAATTGCACCAGCTGCTCTTGCCATGCAGCGCAGGTATAAATGAGCTGCAGGTGATTGCATCAAATCAGCTTTTCGCATCGGAGCCGAGTGGTGGATATTTTTCCTGCTCTCTACAAAGCATGTGTTAACATTATAATGCGTCAAGCTCTTTGAGTGGACCTCTCCTTGTTTGATGTTGGAGTGACGGCACTGCAGCGGGGTCGATTGAGCAAAAAGAAAAGGCTGTTCTCACAGCTGGTTCGGTATGCTGTTAAGAGCACTGAAAAGCCGTTCTCACGGCTGGTAAGAAAGCGCCTTCTATGAGAGAGAGCACGCATGACAGGCTACACTATTTCCCTGTCTGTGTCGCCGCAACCATCACCCTGTGCTTCAGCACCAAGGAGAGCAGTTTCCCTAAAAGAGAAGAGCTAACATGGGTAGAGCTTACGTCTTTTTAAAGATGAAATTCTACCTGTGTGTTTCTGGATGCGGTTGTATCCTGTCCTCACTGGCGGCCACGAGCACTGTTTCACATGTCTGGGCATATACATGCTGAGATGGCGTTAGTGGGTGGTTCATGTTTTCACATGAGAACATGAGAACATGACCACGTCAGCACGCCGGACGCAACTCTTCTTTCTCAGGGAAGCTTGAGTCCCCTTTGTTGTTGGCCAGCCACCACTCATGTGTAAAAGCACAGCCGTGGGTCTGCTCGACAATCTGGGAGACCGAGGAGATCAGCGTGAGCTGTCCGTCGGGGACACCTGGATGGACCTCTCGCTTCTCTGCTTGTCTTGTCCCTGGTGTGCTCAACTGTGTGGCCGACGAGCTCTCAAAAGCTGCGCTCCCAGGCGGTTCAGCTGATCTGGAGAGGCGCAGGTCAACCTGTTGGAGCGAAGGTTGTCTCCCTCAACCCTCAAAGTTTATGCTGCTGTGATATCTACTTATCACAAGTCGGTTGGGAAGCATGACCTGGTCGTAAGGTTCCTTAGGTCAGGTTCCTCAAATCCCCCTCGACCTCCATACCCTCTTGGAATCGTGCTCTGGTGCTCCGAGCACTTCAGAATGCCCAGAATGTCAGCGGAGCTAAATATTCTGTCTATAAAGACTTTGTTGCTGGCTGCACTGGCTTCTATCAAGAGGGTAGGGGACCTGCAGGCATTTTCGGTCAATGAATCATGCCTAGAGTTCAGGCCGGGAGTTCTGGCCTGACTATGTGCCCAAGGTTCCTACCACTCCCTTCAGAGACCAGTGAGTGAACCTGCAAGCGCTGCCCCCGGAGGAGGCAGACCCAGCTCTGGCTTTTCTCTGTCCGCGCTCTGAAACTGTATGTGGATAGAACATAAAGCTTCAGGACTTCAGAGCAGCTCAGCTCAGGCCAGCAGAAGGGAAAGGCTGTCTCCAAGTAGAGGATGGCCCACTGGATAGTGGATGCCATCGCCTTGGCTTACTAAGCACAAGGTGTGCTCTGTCCACTCAGGATGCGAGCACAATTGATGCGACAAGTGTTGCATCCTCCTGGGTGCTGGCACGTGGCACCTCACTGTCAGACATCTGTAGAGCTGCGGGCTGGGTGACACCCAACACGTTTGCTAGATTTTATAGCCTTCGAGTAGAGCCTCCTGTGTTCTCACCTCAAACGGGTAGAAGCACTGAGAGGCCCAGGATACTGTCAGCTTGCTGCGCCCTGAACTGTAGCACTTATATTCTCCAGAAGCAAACTCTGTCGAAGTCCTCCATCACCCTCGGTGCCGGACGTGGTGGAGGGTCTGGCATCAGGCCTATTCCCGCTGAATCCTTGAGAACCGGTATTAGGCTGGGTATATATGAGTGACCCTGTGGGGATCCCATATATTTTTCCACAGTGGCTCCAAAACGGAAGCCCGTGTCTTTCCCATGGGAGAGCCTCCCTTTCAGTAGGACTGGAGTCCCCTTTTTGCATTGCAGGCAACAGCTCAGCACTTATACCCCACATAACTCCTTCAGGGTACAATGTGGGCACCGTAGTGTTCCTTCCCACTAGAAATGCACGCTTTCTAGTGGGAAGGAACACTCCTTTTGGACTTCTCTGTGTGAGCCCAGTCTCATCAGGTTAGAGAGCTCAGGAAGCTCACACGGGGCACTGGAAGGGTCATGGTGCTTTTTTCTCGAAATTGTGAGTTTATATCTCGCAGTTCTGACTTTATAACTCGCAATTCTGACATCTTTTCTCAGAATTGTGAGATATAAACTTGCAATTACCTTTTTTTTTTATTTTATTTTTTATTCTGTGTCGGAAACAAGCTTCCATAGTTATATGATATAAATTTAGAATGTAAATAAAAGTTTTACTTTTCTGTTCAAAATGCATTTTGATGCAAATGTGAATTAAATTGATTGTGATGTCTGAGGGAGGTAATTCAACAAATCAAGCTTAATTAATTTAGAAATATAAAAACCTTTCTACAATATTGATTTTCTTACTACTAGCATAATTGTATTTAATATAATACTGCATTTTAATTTAATACTACACCCTTGGATTCCCACATCCAGATTCGATCTTCCACAGGTGTCCTTTCATTCCATTAGCGTGTAATCTAGTACCATCATCTTCAGCATTCTCTCTCTCTCTCTCTCTCTCTCTCTCTCTCTCTCTCTCTCTCTCTCTCTCTCTCTCTCTCTCTCTCTCTCTCTCAGTCTGTCTTTTCCTGGCTAATGTCCTGTTCTGTGATTCTTTACCCAACAGCCCTCGCATTGTTCTCCTCTCCTCCTCTCACACTCATCTTTCACTGCGTTCCCTCAGTCCGTTTCTCTCTCTGTACCTGATTGTCTTCAGATGACCTGCCATGAGATGACAGACTGACAGAAGTGTGACAGGAGTATGATAGTAATGTCCATCACAACACGAATGTGAGAAGAAAAAATAGTAAAAAGTAGGCTACCCGTTTCAGACATAACAAAGCTGGTTAGTAGACCAAAACTTAAACTAAAATGTAATGAATGGCGTAGAAGTGAAAATGCTAATATTATCATGCTAATGTAATCATGCTAACCCTTAACCAGTGAAAGAGTCGGAAACTGAGCTTACGTTTCAATAACAAATGTATTTTTTTTTAAAAAAGAACATTCAATAAAGGTGAAACTTTACAAGTACAGTCATTTGACTTTCCTACATTCACAATATGTGTGTCATTTTTAAATGAGTGGCCGGTTTACTCCTTGTTTTTGCTCTGTCATGGCCAACGCCACATTTTGAAGGAGTATGAACATGACTCAACTTATGAAGACAGGAGGAAGTGGAACCATATAACTGAAACACATCGCAGGGAGAGACAGAAGGTTTCAAAAGAACTCAACTTAGGATGACCCTGAACAAACCGGGCGTCACTCTCTCTGTAAGAAATGCAAATGAATCAACAGAGAAGTTTCTCACGCTCACTTCAGATGCAGAAGATGCAAAGTCATGGACAGACAACAGTAACAGGGTTGAAAAAAACAGAGCAGAGAACAAAAAAGTGTGATTCTACCTGTATGGCAGAGCATCATTAAAATCTATGAAGCATGATATTGTTCAGACTGTCACATTTTTATGAAATAGGCTATGGGAAATCTTCTTTGTATATACGCTTAAAACTCCAAGTACTGTCAGCCAAAAAGACACTTTGGTGCTCTCATAAGCTATATATATATATATATAAATATTAGGTTACACATTATTTTAAAGGTGACGTAGTTACATTGTACTTAAATAAGTACTGAGTAATATTAATTAACTACATGAACTTACTTTAGAGTTACGGTTAGGTTTAGGGTTTGGTTTAGGCTTAGTTAATTATGGATAATTTACTGTTATTATATAGTAATGTAATAACATGCAAATACATCACATTAAAATGAAGTGTTACCAAATGTTTTTATGTACAGTATATTATTATGTTTGGTACTTTTAGATGCTACTAATGCCATACTGTGACATGTTGTGATTTGTCTCTGATTAATTATGCACTAAACTGATATTTCTTATTTTAATAATGCAGGTGTATTTGATGAAATAAATAATTAAGCGCTGAGGAGCTCAGGCAAATCTGTATTTGACAGATGCGTTTTCAATCCTGTCTGTGTTTTTCTTGCACAACCTCAATAAAAATTACAGAGCAAATTTCCTGCTGTTGTCCTGCTCACTCCAAGGTCCAGCAGGAAATATATGGCTCACTCTGGGGTCCCAGATAGGAATGTGTGTGATTGGAGTATATATATATATACACCTTTTTTTTTTTTTTTACAACATGTCTCCTCGTTTGTTTTGACCTTCGCTGAATACCGTGACTAAATCTAAAATTTCTCGTTGAGCTGCCTGGTGCACCTTCATTATGGATTTAGGCCTTTTTGCCAAGTTTTGGGGTAAAGTAACAGATGGTGGTTCAAGTACTGCTGGCATCCCAGCCGACATAAAAAGAAAATGAAATCAATAAGGAGAGTCTAATCATAGAAACTGCTAAAAAAAAAAAAAAAAAAAAAAAAAAATCCCACATGATCTTCACATTAATGAATCCCTTCCATTATTATATCACACACATAAGTCTTGTTTATTTAGGTAGGTTTCGTGATGCACTTGTCCTTCCAGACAGACACTCCCATCTTAGTAAATATAATGAGATCCCTATCCCATCTGAATCAGTACATGAAATCACAGATGTCCTCTGTTCATATGGTTACTCAAACATTATTAAGAATCTGAATAGTGTTTATGTTCGGCTTTATTGTATTGGTAATTAGTAAATTAGTATTACGGTCTCATGTTCAGACTTGCTACTGTGACGCGAATATCAAACACAAACACATAATGAGGCACATTATATGGTATGATCGCTTTCAGATTGACAGCTCTCTGTGGAGCGCATGCAAAAAAAAATAAAAAAATAATGTCAAACGTCTCACGGAGTTTTGTTTATTAAATATGTGGTTAAGATGAGGGGCAGACAAAAAACAACAACAACAACATAAAAAATTGACACATCTATAAATCAATTGCTTTTCCATGTAATAAATAGCCTGTAGTACTGTGTGAAGAGTTCATACATACACAAATGAAGTGTGAGAATTCAACAGGTCACTTTAGCATAGAGCTCACATGATCAAAGGCTTTATTATCTAATCACAGAGGCAAGGAGCTAATTCATCAATTTATATTTATGTATGCAAAGATCCACCGCCGTTATTCCAACAATGCAAATGAGCGGAGAATCAGCGTGTTAATTCAGATCTTTTACACTCAAACCCCAGCGTGGCCTTAAATCCCGACCTCAGCTTTAGTCACACATGAGGGAATTCTAGAAATAAAAATGATTTTAATAAATGCATAATTCTGCATGAATGTGTGCGCCAGGGGACGGACAGGCAGACTGTGTCCTATTCAAGCATAGGGTGGTCTCACGGGGGCTTTAGAATCAGGTTTTATGGTTATTGTGTGTGCGTTTAAGCATCAGCTAAAGTTCTTTCACATCAAGCCGAAATGGTGTGATTGCTATGACAACGTATTGATGGACAGCTCAAAGCTTTTTTAGTGACAGGTGGAAGTGACAGAGGGTGGGGTATCTATTGTGACACGCCTCCTGAGAGCTGTCAATCACATTGATTGGTAGGCTTCAGTAAGCTGAAGCTCTCTAGACGTTTGGCCGTTTGACAGTCCATGACAGTGGAAGAGGAGCCACTGTGGGAATGAGGACAGTAAGCAGTGTTGTTTAGTTTACTAATAAGCCCAGACTGAGTCTGTGGAGCTATTTACATTTTGGACGGTGAATCTGTGGAATTCTGCAGAATTTATGTAAATGTAATAATTTAATATTCATATTTTAATATTTATATATTGTATATATAACAATGTTTTTTGAAACATATAGTCCTGCATTCATTTGATAAAAATAAAATGAAATATTATAATTTAAAATAACTGTTTTAAATATATTTTACAATGTAATTTATTCCTCTGATGGCAAAGCTGATTTTATAGCAGCCATTATTGCAGTTATCAGTGTCACATGATCCTTCAGAAATCATTTTAATATTTTGATTTTGATCATTTTTTTATGTTGTTATCCAAAACAATTGTGCTGGATAATATTTTGTGGAGACTGTTATTTTTTCCCAGGATGTTTTGATTAATAGAAAGTTCAAAAGAACTGCATTTATATTAACAGAAATCATTTGTAACATTATAATATTTTTTTTTTTTTTTTGAGAAACTACATATTTAATGGTAATGAAGAAATATTTAAAAAATCTAAAAAAGAAAGAAAGAAAGAAAGAAAGAAAGAAAAGAAAAGAAAGAAAGAAAGAAAGAAAGAAAGAAAGAAAGAAAGAAAGAAAGAAAGAAAGAAAGAAAGAAAGAAAGAAAGAAAAAAGTGGCTTATGTAGAATCATGACCATTCAAATTCTTTTGTAAGCTGACTTTGGGAAGAAACATGTTAATTCTGCAGAATTAATTTAAATGTATTAATTTCAATTCTGCATGTGCATGGGCACACAATTCAAGACCACAAAGAGAAGCTTGTCATGTCCATTAGTATTAGCATTCACCAGGGCTAATCCATTAAGGTCATGGTGTAATTGCAAAAAGTTACAAATTTGACAAATAATGGGTTCCTCCCATCCTTTGGGATTGATTTTGGTTTTGTATTTATTTAGTCATATTTACAATACAGACATTCATGTGTCAGCATATTTTAGTGACAGACAATCTTTTTCACATTGGCCAACCTGAAACTGCACTTGCTGAAAGCAAATACTGATCCACACACACCCAAACACACCCAGTGCACCTCGCACAAGGCCGCGCGTTTAAACACACTCGACATTTGTCTTCTCTAGTAGAGGGCGTATGTGTGTGTGTTGTCATGTCCAGGTGTACAATAGCAGTTAAACAGGCTCAGGATTCAGAGTGAGGTGAAATGCAACCAATGGCTATAAATAAAGACAGCCACATTCCCTAAAGCAGAGGTGTGAAGATGAGCAACTGTGACGTCCACATTCTGGACATGAAACTCGTTCTATCCCAAATTTCTTCATTGATACTTCTCTCTGAGTTCTTGTTATCAAAAAAACAACAGATTATTCATGCGGTGATGACTCTTGTCAAGTGGGGAATTTTGACATTGTGTACATATGTTTAGTGTAAACACTGACAAATTGTTTTGTCATGAGCCATATGTGTATGGACAGGCTTTCTACTTGAATCATACTCATATGATATTACAAAAAATATGTTTTGGTGTCAGTAATGCTGACCGCACTGCACCTCTGGTCCTCTCTAAGACAATACGATCATTGTTTCCCATTTACTCATCATTAAAGTCCTGAACTATCAACACTTCCAGCGATAAGAGAACTAGACACTCCTTGAATGACAAATCCCAGAGAGAAGATCTCTTGTGTTAATCCTATGCAAAGAAAGAATCAACAGTTTGAAACAATAACATTATTATCCTTATCTCAGTTTGATGTTTGCTCTGCATTCTTCCCCAACGGAGACTTTGCCGGAACAAAGAGTTCAACTGCGACATGTGGCTCCTCTAAAAGTAATCGGCAGAGATTATTTTCGAGTGGATCTCCAGGGACTTCAAGCTCTCTCTCATTTTTTTGCTTATCTAGGCATATATAATCAGAGATGGGCTAAATTAATAAAATGTGGTTTAACAGGAACAGTTGGAACTATGCAGTTGTTCACCCTAGATGAAGTTTAATCATGTTACATCTTGTTTGTGTGACACACAAAACGGATTTCCAGAAGCTTAGTCGTTGATTTGAGGGTCTATTTATGAGCCTTGAAACTCATGACCTCATGAAAATGTTCCTTTATTCTTCACAAAACCCTTTATAAAGACCTCTTTGATTCATTTTCCACTTCAAAAGGGGGGAAAGTTATTGAAGAATGCGTAGAGAGTCAGAAGAGCGATGAAGAAGCTCTCCAGAGTGCTGGAAGGAAGTGCTCTAGGGAGACCACCATGTAGATACTCCACTGCTTCGCACCATGGAAAAACAAGAAAGAGCATAGGATGACAAAACTCAGCGTGCAGTCAAAGAAATGAATGTTTGTACAGCCTGAGCGAGGATCTTCAGATAAACTTGAGGAGAGAGAAGGGACACACTCAGTATAATTCCTCTTCCTCTTTTGTTTCGCTTCAAGTGCTAAAGCACGCAGATGGTACGCATGAACTTTGCCTTAAATAATGACAACAAAAGACATGGACAAATTCATGTGCGTAACACTCTTCCTCTAGGCATTGACATTTGACAGCTGCCACTAAAAACGACAATAATTAGGGCTGGGTAAAAATATTGATTTTCAGATTAATCGTGATATGCATTTGAAGGTACTTTCCTTTTTGCAAGTGTTTCCTATACTGTTTTGAATGGTGGCGCAATGCCGCTGCCAAGGCTTATGCCAGGATGTTTTCTGTTGATCTGAGCTCTGCTTTTAATACCATGCAGCCACACCTTATGCTCTCCAAACTAGATAGAATGGCTGTTAATCCATATAGCATCAAATGGTTCCATGCATTTCTTATTGGTAGGACTCAACAAGTTAGAGTCTGTAGGTCCATTAGTATTGGTGTCAGGGGTGTGTATGTTCACCACTGTTATTTACACTGTACACCAATGAGTAAACACTGAAAAAAAATTATATATATATATATATATATATATATATATATATATATATATATATATATATATATATATATATATATATATATATATATATATATAAGTTTTTACATGTAGATTTTTAGAGTAAATTTCACATATGGAAATTTTCACCCAAAAATGAAAATGACCCCATCATTTACTCACCCTCAAGCCATATGTATGCTCTTCCAAGTTTTATAATGGCAGTGAATGGCAGCCCAAAATTTGAAGACCAAAAAAAACTGCATCCATCCATTATAAATGTACTCCATAATAAAGGCCTTCTGAAACAAATTGATGGGTTTTTGTAAAAAGAAATAAAAAGAAATAAATACATATTTAACACGTTATAAAGTAAAATATCTAGCTTCCGGCGGACTGCCTTCCGTATTCAACTTATGAAGAAAGTGTAACGCCTCTCGCAGTTCAAAACACTTACATTATGTACAGTGTCATCACCACGGCAGTTACGATTGAATATTAATAAGTAAGTTAAATATTGAAGGCGCTCCGCCGGAAGCTAGATATTTTACTTTTTAACATGTTAAATATGTATATTTTTCTTACAAAAACCCAGCAATTCACTTCAGAAGGCCTTTATTAACCCCGCTGGGGCCCGTTTCAGAAAGGAGGTTAAGTGAAAACTCTGAATATGT
>CM031951.1:17394216-17504216 GCA_018749465.1 Paracanthobrama guichenoti
ACCCAGCAGCCAACGCGGCATTATGTCGTGAAAGTGCGGGTTCAGAGGAAAACCGTGAGGGTTTAGGGTGTGATTTGGGACAGGGCTAGAGTCAGTCTACTCAGAGTTGATTGAACTAACTCAATTCAGCTGTTCTGAAACCCAAAACTCATGCTGCATCCCAATTCACCTACTTATACTACGACCTAAAAGTATGTACTCTTTTTTTGTGAAGAAAAAGTACATACTTTTGAGTGTGTAGCAGAAGAGTATGCAAACTTTGGGACATACTACTTCGTCATCTTTAACGGACTTAACGGACCGTTGCTGTTTAAACTGCCGTCAATCATCTTGTCACAGTTAAAACCATCCACATTCAGTTTAATTTCCTACCATATCGGAGAGAAATATAGTAGCACATTGATTTGCCATTTGTGGGTCTTTCATGCAGACTCTCCTCGTGTTTGCAGTTTAAATATAATGATGCATTTAAAAGTTAATGGCCAAACTGTCACGGTTCATGAATTCGTTGTCTCCTAGTTACTGCCTGTGTGTGTATGTGAGGTGAGTGTGGGGGGCGTGGTCACTGATCACACACTCAGCAATCATCCATTGCACCTGAATTCCATCTGCTCTGCCTATTTAGTTCCCTTCTCACCACCACTGTGTTGTCGAGTCGTTGTCCCTCCAGTGATGCCGTGCCTGTCTCTCCCGTGTTCCCGTGTTCCCGTGTTCCCGTGTTCCCGTGTTCCCGTGTTCCCGTGTTCCCGTGTTCCCGTGTTCCCGTGTTCCCGTGTTCCCGTGTTCCCGTGTTCCGTGTTCCGTGTTCCACGATCACCACTCTGGGATTATCAACGCACAACGTCTTCACTGTCTAGCCCATTGAGTCCCTGCATCAACGCCAGCCAATCCCCGGACATTCCTTGTGTTTTGTGTTACCACAATAAACCTCTCACTTGCAATTGAAGCCGTCTACGACTACTTCCTGACAGAACGACTCGACCTACACTATGGATTCAGCAAGTACCCCCGGCTGGCAGGACTTTGTTACCAACAACATGGCGCGCCTAGATCGGCAAGAGGAACAAATGCTGGCCACTGGGCGCGCCGTACAAGCATTAGTGGCGCAGGTGTCTGAGCTCACCAATAGGATTCAACAGCTACCTGTCCCCGCTGCGCCAGACCCACCATCAGTTCCCCCCACCATCAGCCGTCCCGCAGGGCAGCAAGAACCTCATCTCCCACCCCCGGAACGTTATGCTGGTGAGCCCGACTTCTGCAGAGCCTTCCTCACAAAGTGCTCTGTATTTTTTTCTCTCCAACCACAAACCTACGCATCTGAACAAGCTAAAGTAGCCCTGGTCATCACGCTGCTCTCGGGACGAGCAGCCAAATGGGGAGCGGCGGTGTGGGAGAACCAAGATCCTTGCTGCTCCTCGTTCCAGACCTTCTCGGAGGAGATGAGAAGGGTCTTTGACCGGTCAGCGGTCGGCCGTGAGGCAGCACGTAAACTGTCAGAGCTCAAGCAGGGGAACTGATCCGTGTCTGATTATTCTATCGAGTTCCGTACACTCGCGGCCGACTGCAAATGGAACGAGGAGGCGCAGTGGGACAGGTTCCTGCATGGGCTGGCTGACCGCGTCCAACAAGAGATCTATACCCTGGACCTACCCACTGGACTCAACGGACTCATCGAACTGGCTCTGCGAGTTGATGTCCGGTTGGCGCGGGGCAAGCTTCGATCACCCCAGTCTACAGGTCCAGGGTCCCCAGCGATACCCCCCACCCACCATCCTGACGCGGTCAGTTCCGTCTTCGATCACGAGCCCATGCAGGTTTGTCGAGCTCGGCTTTCCCGGGAGGAGAGAGAACGCCGCAGAGCCCAGGGGCTCTGTATCTACTGTGGGGGAGAAGGGCACTTCATCCTCCACTGCCCGGTAAAAGCCAGCGCCCGCCAGTAAGGAGGGGCTACTGACGGGCGCGGTCACAGTTAACAGATCCTCCTCAGCGACTCTCCTCCCGGTAAGACTTCAATGGGCTCATTCTTCACATCGTTGTCACGCTTTATTCGATTCTGGGGCCGAGGGCAACTTGGACCGCGCACTTGCACTTCAACTCAAGATCACCACTGAACGTCTCACACACTCCATCGCAGTCAACGCTCTGGGCGGCCAAAGCCTACCGGACATTTCTCATAAAACTATTCCCCTCAGCCTCACCATTGCAGGTAATCATATCGAGACCATAGACTTTTTCATCACAGACTCTCCCTCGGTCCCTGTCGTCCTCGGTCATCCCTGGTTATCCAAACACAATCCCAGGGTTGACTGGGGACACAACACCATCACGAGTTGGAGTGATCAGTGCCATGCCTCTTGTCTTGTATCTGCATGTTCGTCTGTGTCTAGTTCTGTGTTGCAGGAGGAGCCGACGAGTTTGCCTAACATGCCCCCGGAGTACCTCGACCTGAAGGAAGTGTTCAGTAAGTCTCGGGCTGCTTCTCTTCCTCCGCATCGTCCCTACGACTGTGCTATAGATATTTTGCCAGGTATGTCTCCGCCTAAGGGCAAGTTGTACTCGCTTTCCATTCCTGAAAGGGAGGTCATGGAGAAATACATTTCTGATTCTTTGGCTACCGGGTTCATCCGCCCCTCTTTTTCTCCGGCGGGGGTTGGAGTCTTTTTTGTGGGAAAGAAGGATGGTTCTCTGCGACCTTGTATTGACTACCGAGGGCTGAACAACATCACGGTAAAGAATACCTATCCTTTACCGTTGATGTCTTCAGCGTTCGAGAGGTTGCAGGGAGCATCTATTTTCACGAAATTGGATTTACGTAACGCTCATCATTTGGTCCGCATAAGAGAGGGGGATGAATGGAAGACAGCATTTAATACCCCCAGGGGCCACTTTGAATACTTGGTCATGCCTTTTGGGCTGTCCAACTACCCAGCTGTCTTCCAAGCACTCGTCAATGACGTGTTGAGAGATATGATAGATCAGTTCACGTATGTTTACCTGGATGACATACTGATATTTTCTTCGTCTCTCCAGGAACATGTGCAACACGTCCGACCAGTGCTCCAACGGTTACTACAGAATGGGCTTTTTGTCAAGGCGGAGAAATGCGTTTTTCATGCACAGTCTGTTCCTTTTCTAGGGTATATCATCTCGTCGGAGGGAGTGGCCAACCCCGGACTCTCGCAAGGCCCTGCTGAGGTTCCTGGGGTTCGCCAATTTCTATCGACGTTTCATCCGTAACTTCAGCCGAACTAGCCTCTCCTCTGACAGCCTTGACCTCCCCCAGAACTACGTTCAGGTGGTGCAACGTCGCCGAAGCGGCGTTCTCCAAACTCAAGAGCCGCTTCGTTTCGGCCCCCATTCTGATTGCCCCTGATCCCACACATCAGTTCGTGGTGGAGGTCGACGCTTCAGAGGTGGGGGTAGGTGCGGTTCTCTCCCAGCGCTCTTCCTTGGACAATAAGATGCACCCGTGCGCATTTTTTTTCTCATCGTTTGTCCCCAGCAGAACGTAATTATGATATTGGTAACCGAGAATTGTTGGCAGTTAAGCTGGCGTTGGAGGAGTGGCGTCACTGGTTAGAGGGGTCAGGGGTGCCTTTTCTAGTTTGGACTGATCACAAGAATTTAGAGTACATTAGAACAGCCAAAAGACTTAACTCCAGGCAGGCTCGGTGGGCTCTTTTTCGGACATTTTGACTTACCGCCCGGGTTCCAAGAACATCAAACCCGATGCTTTATCTCGCATTTTTGACTGTTCCGAACGCCCGTCTACTCCCGAGTGCATTTTTCCTGAGAAACTCATTGTTTCCACACTCGTATGGGAGGTCGAAGCGAAGGTCAAATCGGCCTTAGAAGGGGTAACGCCTCCGCCCGGGGGCCCACCAGGTCGATTGTTCGTACCGGAGAAAGTCAGATCCGAGGCCCTCCAGTGGGGCCACTGCTCTAAGGTAGCTTGTCATCCAGGAATCAGTCGCACCAGTTTCTTGGTCAAACAACGATTCTGGTGGCCGAAGATGGCCCGTGACATCCGAGATTTTGTGTTGGCTTGTTCTGTCTGCGCCCAAGGTAAGACTTCCAATCGTGCACCAGATGGGTTGCTTCAGCTGCTGTCGGTGCCTTCGAGACCCTGTACCCACTTAGCGCTAGATTTCGTCACCGCCCTCCCACCCTCCCAGGGGAATTCGGTCGTTTTGACTGTAGTGGACCGGTTCTCGAAGGCCGCACATTTCATACCCTTACCCAAATTACCTTCAGCTAAGGAGACAGCGGCATCTGTCATTGAACACGTCTTTCGAATCCATGGCTTCCCGACAGACGTGGTCTCTGACAGAGGCCCCCAATTTATTTCCAAGTTTTGGAGAGAATTTTGTAGGTTACTGGGTGTGAGTGTAAGTCTGTCTTCGGGTTTCCATCCCTAGAGCAACGGCGAGACCGAGCGAGCCAACCAAGATCTCGAGAGGTGTTTGCGGTGTACCGCGTCTCAGAATCCTGCTTCCTGGAGCCAACAACTCCCATGGGTTGAGTACGCGCATAACTCGTTACCAGTATCATCCACGGGTCTTTCGCCTTTTGAATGTAGTTTAGGGTACCAGCCACCTATCTTTCCCAGTCTGGAATCCGAAGTCGCGGTCCCCTCCGCTCACACGTTTATCCAGAGGTGCCATCGCACTTGGAGTAGAGCCCGTGAGACTCTACTGCAGGTGGGGGCGCGCACCAAGGCTCAGGCTGATCGCCACCGGTCAAAGCCTCCCGTCTACGTCGTGGGTCAAAAAGTGTGGCTTTCTTCCAAAGATATTCCTCTCCGCTCCGTATGTAACAAGCTTGCTCCTAAATTCATCGGCCCGTTCCCTGTCACCAAAATCATTAGCTCGGTGACAGTCCGCCTCAAGTTACCTCCTGCGTATGGGAGGATCCATGCCGCCTTTCTTGTTTCCAAAATAAAGCCCGTTATTTGTTCTCCCATTAATCCGCCCACCCCGGTTCCGTCCCGTGCCTGTCTCTCCCGTGTTCCTGTGTCTTCGTGTTCCCGTGTTCCTGTGTTCCACGCTCCACGATCACCACTCTGGGATTATCACCGCACGACGTCTTCACTGTCTAGCCCATTGAGTCCCTGCGTCACTGCCAGCCAATCCCCGGACATTCCTTGTGTTTTGTGTTACCACAAACCTCTCACTTGCAATTGAATCCGTCTACGACTACTTCCTGACACAAACGTATCATTACAAAAGTTCGCACATCCGTCATGTTTGTAGTTTTTTAACACTTTTTATCCACGTTTGTAGTTCTAATTGAACCCTCGTCCAACTCGCAATGGGTTGTGGGCAATATCAGCCGTTAGAGTGTGCGTCGATCCGCATTTCGAATTCTGACCGGAAATAGTAGACCATCCGGGTACTCTTTTCAACATACTACGATTTGGGACATACTAATTCTATTGTCGAATACTATTTAGTATGGATAGTATGCGACTTGGGATGCAGGGCCAGAGTTTCCCATCTCAGGGTAGGTCAACTCAGAGTTCAAGTTTAAACTCAGAGTTGGTTGAACCTCATTATTGAAAAGGGCCCCAGATGTCACAAAATGGCTATAAAATGGTTACTAAACCTAACAACAAAAGCAATGATAAGGCAGTGTAAATACAGCTGGAAAACCAGCAAAAAATCATGATGTGCACACCAGTATCAGAAAAGTTGAGTAGTTTAACTTAATTTTATAATGTTGATATTTATGCATTATTTTCTACGAGCTTGAATTGAGTACTAATATACACTCACCTAAAGGATTATTAGGAACACCATACTAATACTGTGTTTGACCCTTTCGCCTTCAGAACTGCCTTAATTCTACGTGGCATTGATTCAACAGAAATGTTTGCCTATATTGATAGGATAGCATCTTGCAGTTGATGGAGATTTGTGGGATGCACATCCAGGGCACGAAGCTCCCGTTCCACCACATCCCAAAGTTGCTCTATTGGGTTGAGATCTGGTGACTGTGGGGGCCATTTTAGTACAGTGAACTCATTGTCATGTTCAAGAAACCAATTTGAAATGATTCGAGCTTTCTGACATGGTGCATTATCCTGCTGGAAGTAGCCATCAGAGAATGGGTACATGGTGGTCATAAAGGGATGGACATGGTCAGAAACAATGCTCAGGTAGGCCATGGTATTTAAACGATGCCCAATTGGCACTAAGGGGCCTAAAGTGTGCCAAGAAAACATCCCCCACACCATTACACCACCACCACCAGCCTGCACAGTGTTAACAAGGAATGATGGATCCATGTTCTCATTCTGTTTACGGCAAATTCTGACTCTACCATCTGAATGTCTCAACAGAAATCGAGACTCATCAGACCAGGCAACATTTTTCCAGTCTTCAACTGTCCAATTTTGGTGAGCTCGTGCAAATTGTAGCCTCTTTTTCCTATTTGTAGTGGAGATGAGTGGTACCCGGTGGGGTCTTCTGCTGTTGTAGCCCATCCGCCTCAAGGTTGTGCGTGTTGTGGCTTCACAAATGCTTTGCTGCTTACCTCGGTTGTAACTAGTGGTTATTTTAGTCAAAGTTGCTCTTCTATCAGCTTGAATCAGTCGGCCCATTCTCCTCTGACCTCTAGCATCAACAAGGCATTTTCGCCCACAGGACTGCCGCATACTGGATGTTTTTCCCTTTTCACACCATTCTTTGTAAACCCTAGAAATGGTTGTGCGTGAAAATCCCAGTAACTGAGCAGATTGTGAAATACTCAGACCGGCCTGTCTGGCACCAACAACCATGCCACGCTCAAAATTGCTTAAATCACCGTTCTTTCCCATTCTGACATTCAGTTTGGAGTTCAGGAGATTGTCTTGACCAGGACCACACCCCTAAATGCATTGAAGCAACTGCCATGTGATTGGTTGATTAGATAATTGCATTAATTAGAAATTGAACAGGTGTTCCTAATAATCCTTTAGGTGAGTGTAGATTAAAGAACACAGTTTTGTAATTAACATTAGAAACTGTGGAAATTATTTTTGATCCCAAGTTAGTAGGCAACCGCTCACCTATCATGATTAATGAGCCTATTAGACAGGTTGCTTCGTACAGTCGCTTATCTGCTTATTGACAATAAACTTTCATGGGAGGTGGATGTAGATAATCTGTGTCGAAAGAAAGGATCTGTGAAAAACAAAAAAGGAGGGTCATGTTGTTGTTTTATCATGCCTGTATTTGAATCCATCTTACTGTGTGGTATAGCGGCCTGGTTTGGTAATTTGACAGATACCTTTGATGAACCATTTGGTGCATACGGCAACAAAGCTGGTTGGTCTGGGGGGTTTGCCCCCATCTTCAGTCTATATTAAACAAAATGATTTTTAAACAGGCAAGGAAAATGACTCTGGAGCCTTCTCATGTGCTTTATCCAGAATTCGAATCACTTCCATCAGGTTGACGTTTTCGTACCCCAAGGTTTAGATACAACTGCTATAAACATGATTTTATTCCTTTGGCTACAAGGCTGTTAAACTCTACTGCAAAGGACATGACTGTGTGATTGTTATTGATGTGGGTATCTTGTTATGCAGCTTAACCTGTACTACCCAAAACAAATTTCCCTTAAAGGCACAGTATGTAAGTTTCGCCGCTGGAGGTTGCTTGTTCAAAACAAAGGTGTAGATGATGCTGTGTGTGAGCATGGAATCATGGGCGTTGTAGTCTTCACTTCCACAGCCAATGGAAAGGAATCTGATGGACTAGGGGAGAGATCTTGTTCACGAATGAGCAAATGTATTAAAGTTTTATTAATGTTACGGTGGTATGAAGCAGGAAGCACAGAGAGCCCTTGGGAGCGAATGCTAATGCGAAACACTGGTCTCTGTACTTTTATTATGCTTATACTGTAGTAGTCCACTCTCGCTCTTTTCGATGCGTATGTGGGGTAATGCAGCGCTGTTTTACATGGTTAAAACAATCATACTAAATACATTTGAGTGTGTGGAAAGTTATTGCTCTGTGGCTGGTCTAGATCGATATTAGAATATCATATTAATAAAAACAGGATGACTGTTGCTAAATGACATGCAATTCATTTTAAAATATATTGTATGATGGAGAAAGCTCTCTCTGATTGTGCCATGTTAGCCACTTGACAAAATACTGTTGTCTCTGAGGTATGGTAAAAACAAGCGAGTATTGCGCTGTATAACAATGATTTGTTTGCTGTTGATAAATGTATTGTCAAACAGTTTCTCGCCTGTCTAATAAAATACATACTATATTAAAGTGCCTTTGGCTTTCTACGGAAATCATGGGTAGCGTGGATATGATGTCATTGACAGACGACGCAAGGACATGTAAAACTGGTTAAAATAGTTGATTTCTCTGAATTTAAACATTGTTGGAAATATTTAGGATCATGTCAGTACACAGGTCAACAAATAATATTACACTGTGCTAGTGGTTTTTGGATATTTTAATCTGAAAATCGTACATATTGTGCCTTTAAAGGGACAAATAAAGTAAAATCTAAAACCCCAATGCAAACAAAATTATATTTTACCCGAGTTGAAAGTCCAAATTGAATATGATTACATAAAAATGGCATGTACTGTTCACAGTAACTCACTGAGTGTAGTCTGATTTACAAACAAATGACTTTTGAACCGGTTCTTTTTAGTGAATCAATAACACACAGCACATCCCGCTTCATCCAATGAACACACGACTCATGAGCCTATGCGTTGTAATGAATTAAAAATATACAGCTTAACCAGTGTGTTCCGATTCATGAATAAATGACTCTTTTGAACAGGTTTTGTTTTTTTCAGTGAGTGTCAATGTAGTCTGATTGATAAACACGACTCATGTTATGAGCCAATCCTTTCTAGCGAATAAAAATATACAGCTTAACCAGTGTGTTCCAATTCCTGAACAAATGACTCTTTTGAACAGGTTTTGTTTTTTTAGTGAGTGTCAATGTAGTCTGATTCATAAACACGACTCATGAGCCAACCCTTTTTAGCGAATAAAAATATACAGCTTAACCAGTGTGTTTTGATTCAAGCCAAATAATTAAAAAATGTATAACTGAAATGTTCATGGGTTCATCCTTTTATAATTTAACACATTTACACAACTAAAATATGCACAAATGAATCAGAATCAAGGAGATGCCCAGTCCTAACCTGATATTATTTCTTGAGAAGATTACGAAGCCCTCTGAACTTGTCTATTTAATATATTCGTGGTTGAGGAGAACGATCAAACGATACACCACAATCTTGTTAACAGCTTGTGAACCAACCTCAAATGTGTCCGGGCAGGTTTTCATTCATGAATGTCAGACAGAGTTCATTCATTTCAGGGGAGACGGTGAAAAATGAAGTCTAATTGAAAACAAATGAACTCTGCTTGACACAATGTGTCAAACCCCATTGAATAAACATAAAAGAGAACTGAAAGTTCCATAGGAAAAACATTTTATTGTAAAACATTTTCAGTTTGTAACAGACTGGTGGAATGTGTGCCATTTCATTTCTATGACTTTTATAAGGTTGCACGTCCTGACCAGATTTTACTGCGAGAGAAAGATGGGCCATCGGGAGACGATAGCAACAGAAAGATAACAGGAAAATGAGAAGTTGGGGAAAAACTCAAATGATAATACTGAGCTCGTTTACAAACTGGGTAGAAGAATCCAACAGAAGAAAAAAAAAAAAAAAAAAAAAAAAAAGAAGCAAAAACAAAGAACTAATTAAATAAATATCTATGGTACACACGTATGGCACAAATATGCAGCAAGCAGTCAGTTTGGCAATTCTCTATCTCATTTTCATTTTTAAACCAGATCACCATGGGAACAGTGCAAAAGGGTTGAGTGGGAGGGGTCTGACGAGTGCTAGCTAAAATACATAGCAAAAAATTCCAATTCTATACAAAACATCTTACTTAAGAGTTTATAAAAAACGATTTATTGGGTTCGTCGTCGATATTTACACAAGTTATTTACCAAAAAAATTAGTATGCTCTCTTTTAACTGAAGTGATTCATGTTTTTTTTTTCTTAACTTTTTTTATTTGCTAGAAATGTGAGAATAAGGCTATTGTAACAACCGGGGATCCATATACAATACAAACAATAACGTATTTACAGCCTCTTACTTACAGATGTACGGTGCAAAAACTAGAGTCTCGTGAACTCAGGGTGACCATACAAGCAAGGCATTTTACAGTGGGCCGAAGACACTTCTCCCAGCGTTTCGCAAACCTTCCGCCGACATCGGTGCAACATCTTACGCTACTAGTTAAGTCCTACCGCTCCTATAACGTTACAGGAGCATTTGCAACCTGCTTGCCGGGACAGTGTCTTCGGATTCAAAGAAACTAAGGAGATTGTCATATTTAGCCCATACGGGACAGCAACCGAACAGCAACATGTTTGTAGTTTTTGTAGTATGTTTGTGTCTTCGATAGTTTAAAACAACTGCTCAGTTTTCAATATGTATGTGTGTGTGTGTGTGTGTGTGTGTGTTTGTGTAAGTGTTCATGTTTCACAGTTTACCTCGAACCTACAGCACAAAGTAAAAAAAAATTATAATAATAATAATAACACACTGGGGTTGTAGTGTTTTCTTATGCTGTATTGTTTCATTTAATTTTCAGTGGTTAAGAACACTTTTCCATAGGTGAACGTATATCATCTTTTTTTCTCAATTGTTATAAAAATAAATAAAAATTGCATATTTGCAGATTTTGTGGCCTCTTACAGAGGCACAAAGCTCCGATCACACAAGGCTTGGCTTCTCGGTGAGATTCAAAAACCTCCATGAACAAGTGAAAACAAAATGGATGAACAGTTAATGTGCGACTGTGGACCTTATCAACTCTCAAAGTCCACGTTTGGTGAACGATTTCAATTTCAATGTAAGAAACAAATGAAGAAAACTGTCTGCAGGCTGGCATTGCTCACGAAGGGGTTCGCACAAATGACAACACACACACACGCAAAGAGTTCCGAAATCCGCTGGGAGCTGCGGGTTATGGGATACACTGGCCTCTGCTCGGTGACTTCCTCTCTAAAACGCATGCTAAATCCACTTGTGACCTCCATCGATCATAATGTGTTTTTTCCCCTCCAGAAACCTCCCACAATTTGAGCCTGAAAGATCCCATTTCATGCAATTTACTACATTTAGCCTGTGCTCGTTCTCATCTGGTATGCTTGCTAACCCACGTCTACTGCTTTCCTTCCAGATTAAGGGGCCTAATTTCAACCCAGAGCACATCTGAGCTTCATCAACTGAGACAGGCAGGCCGGAGAAGTTGGTTTAGTCAGGACTCTGTTAGACAGGCCCTTCCTTTGGTCCGTTTCTGGCCCTTCCCTCTCATTCCTTTCGGCTATTTTAAAACCCAACATGCTGTTTTCCCTGAGGGCTCCTTCCAAAACCGCCCCTACCCTGGCCACGAGCGCATGTGCTTTTTGTGCGGGTATGTGTGTGTTTGTGGTAAAAAGGCAGCTATTCGTGTAGGGATCGATGGAAAAATGGAGAAATATCTGTTAACGAAAAGGAAAACTCGAAGCTTGCATAATGTGCACATTCACCATAAATTATTCATATTCTTGCTGTTTCACGCCGACCTGTCTGTATGCTATCATAAATAAGTTCTACGTGCACTCTTTCCAACCGTTTCATCTACAGCTAAACAAATCCACAAAGAAAGGTTAATTAAATCATTTGTTTCATTTAAAACTAAACAATTATGATGCCATTAGATGTCCCTGTGCTTTTGAGCAAAAAAGTAGAGCAGCAGTTCCACTTTTCCACGACCTGCACTGGCCACTGGTGAGCGAGTGTGTGTTTGTGATGGCAGAAATACTAGAAAAACAGGAACTTTTGCAGCCACATGCCTGGGGAAGGCAGCCATTTTGTGTCAACAATTTTGCTAATAAGCCTTGAGTGATTCGCTCCCTCTCTCTGTTTTAGTGTGTTGTTCTTGCATTT
Organism: Paracanthobrama guichenoti; assembly: GCA_018749465.1. Classification (NCBI taxonomy): domain Eukaryota; kingdom Metazoa; phylum Chordata; class Actinopteri; order Cypriniformes; family Gobionidae; genus Paracanthobrama; species Paracanthobrama guichenoti. The sequence goes on from CM031951.1 coordinate 17,406,202, forward strand.
GTACTCCATGTGGGCAAGGTGTTGAGGCTTTCAAAGTGCTGCTAAAGTGTTCATGTGGGTCCTCCACCTTCCCAGCAGGCAACAGGACAGCAACTGTACCAAATATCGACGTTTGCTCATTCCTTCCCTCTCTATCTCTCTCGTTTTTCCAGCCCAGGCAGCGGACGTATACAAAATGAAATGTGTATGTGTCTTCCACGCTACTAAACGGCACATAAACCAGCACAAAAGGATCTCTATGACGATACCTATTAGTCTTCTACCGAATGAATCTGCAAGTGGACTTCACTGGGAATGACAGAAAGAAATGCAAGTAAGACGCATGACCATACAAAAGACTTCAAGTAAACATTGTGAGTCATTTTGTAGAGGTGAGCAAATGAGGAGAGCTAACGTAAATGAAAACAGTACGAGTGAACGTGCAAAAACAGATGATGTCCATTCAAATGTCCAACAGTACGCTCCGGAGAGCTTCCTGCTTCCTCGTTAAATCTACTTCCTGTAGCTGTGACCATTGGGCTGCATTCACTTCCTGTTTTGCGATGGATCAGCCAATCGGCCAAGCTAAATAAACAGCTCAAGTTCTTATTTCTTGCTGTGTGATACTGACATGTCACTTCTCTTCTCCATCCCCATGTATTGTGTCTTTAAGGGAGATGATGTAGTGGAAAAAAAGAGGAAGAATCATTTTCTTGACCTCTCTTTTCACGCAAACACCCCCTCAACCCCCCTCTCCCAGCTCGTCTGATTCACACACGCTCCCTCGTACACACACTATAGTGTCCAATATAGTGCACGTCAATCCCCTGAAAGGATTTCCGTTTTCCATTTTGTCATTTTCTATTTGTTTCATTTTTGCAGGTGCAAGAGCAGCGAATCAGGAGCATCACTCCACCATCAGCAACATCTATACTGAGAGTAATAATCAGGAATATTGTAAAATAAACAAGAACAACAAAAAATAAGAGGGGATAGGACGAGGGTGAGCTTGGGCGTCGATGCCGCCTACAGGGGTTCATCGAGGGGCATGTGAGGGGTTAGAGTTAAAACGTCTGAAAGAAGCGTGTCCGTTTTCACACTTTATAATAAATGTTCGCTGGGCTCTGCGGCGGCATTTCCTGTACGATGTAAACAGGGTGTCCGTAATCGCCGCTCACTTTCTCGTAATGTGGGCAGAAGACGCTGTCAGCAGTCCGCAGTGGGATGATGATGTCGCTTGGCTCTGAGCCGTTGTTGTTGCCGCCGCCACCGCCCCTCTTGGGCGTGGCTAGCGTGCTGAGCGACAGCGTGGTGGCATGCTGAGGTGAGTGTTTGCGATGGCGTCTTCGATACTTCAGCAGGAGGAAAACCAGCATGATAATTATGATGATGACAATGACGCTGGCTGAAGCAATGCAGGCGAACAGGGCGACCTCTGAGCCGATGACTGATGACGATTTATTTCCATCTCCCTTCTCTTCTCCATGATGAGACGCATCTAAGAGGGAAAAAACAATGTAAACTTAGCAAAAAAAGCAACGAGCAACTAGTATTAAGGGTCGTTCAAACCAAGGATGACTACAGCTATAAAGTTTTGATAATCATTTTAATTCTTAGAAAAGGGAAGTCCACAGGTGTAACAATAACATCACAGAGTATATTAAAAGATATAAAATACACAGATTTATAATAAACAGAACGTTATGTCCGTTCATGTGGACGCAAATATAGTTATAGTTATAGTAATTTTAATAATTATCGTTCTTGGTGTGAATGGGCCTTGAGACGAGAGGAAGAGGCATACTCATAAACAATTAAAAAGATGCCTTGACACAAAATGAAATGTCTTTTATGTACGGTGAAATAAATTTACATGTATTTATTTTGTAGATGCTTTTATCCAAAGCAACTTCCAAAGGAGCGAAAATACAAGCGATTGATCATAAAAGAGCCGACGGTATTAGCAGTGCCGTGAAAACAAATTTCAAGAAGAAACCAGAGTACAAAGCTTGAGTAGAAGCATAAGTGCAGTAGAGAAAAGAAAGATAATTTTTAATAAGAAGTGCCTTTATCTAAATGGCTTAAATGAATTAGCTATGTGATTGTGGAAGTAGTCAGTTTTCTGAAAGACATTTTGAACTCTCTAAAATGCATATTAAGGATAGATAACATCTCAGAAACACTCTGTGTTCATGGAAAGCAGTGGACAGAGTGACCTCTCACGGCTTTGGACTCCAGTGAGTTTGTCTGGGGCGGCCTGAGGCTGGCGGAACAGATGAGCTAACACTCACACTCAGGCTGTTTTACAAGTGGATTATTGTACCTAAGACACTCCACTCAAATGACTTTGATGTCCATATGCTTTTCCGTGGAGGGAAAGAAGCTGAATTCTACAAATGAATGTGTTCCAGCACGTCCATCTTGCTCTGTCACATTAACGATTTGCTTGTCAGAAGGATTTTATGAGAACGAATCAGTGTGCATGTCGTTGTGACAGAAGACTGGCACTTGCTCAGCAAAAAAGGGATGAAAACGCAGAGAGAATGATGAATCAGTGAGCATCTCCTTACAGGTGTATGAGGTGATAAAGTGTGTGACGTACCGTGCTTGTCAAGTACTTCATTTGATTTGGTGTCCTTGCCCCCTGTGTCGGGGTTTTTGGGAGGGTAACTGGTGGGGTATTCTTTGGGGGAAATGGGATCGGAGGGGTCTGCAAAACATAGATAAGAAACACATTCATCACTCTGATATATGTATGGATTTTCATGTGGAGAGCTATTACTTTCACGCTGCTCAGCGAAATAAAAGTGTGCATGTGTGACTGATAGCGGCCATGAGAGTGCGTGTGTGTGTGTTCGTCATTAAAACACAAGCAGCCATGATTAATCTAGTGACCTTCAGAATGTGTCTGTATGTTTGTGAGAGCGAGAAATTCAGTCGCTTCTGTTGTTGGGTGTGGCCTATGGTAATTGCTACGGATGTCACTGGTGAGGTAATTTATGAATAATCGTCATTAATTACAGTGCAAGGTCTGCAGCAGGTTCGAAGGGCTTTGCTATTGTTCTACACCCTCGTGGCCACGGTAAAACAGTTATTAGACACCCACATACACACGACAATGGAAAGAGTACTCACTTTGTCCAACCTTCATGATGATTTTCATCGACTTGGTTTTACACACCCCTCCTTCCTGATTATCCAGCCCTTCCATCGTTCCATTAGATGTAGCTGAAAGATGACAACAAAAACAAGAGCTTTAGCAACATACTATCAGCATGTGTTGCTATTATATAGGCAAATACATTGAGATTGATCAACGATGGTACAAGCTATCTATATGATGCAACTGCAACATTAACATAACTAATGAATGTTCATGCAGCTTTAAAAAAAAGTCTCTGGGCAGAACTTCTTATATCATGAAACTAAACTTTTAGTAGCCGTAACTATGCTGTGCCATTTTTGAAGTAGATTTTTTTAAGCAAAACTGCTTGTTTTGGTGGTGAAAGATGAAATGGTCAGGGCCCACTGAAAGTGCGGCACTGCTCTTTAACAATTCAATGGGAAATAAGAAGAGTTAAAGGAATAATAAAAAGCTGATTTTGTTCACCAGCGAGGCAAAGGCCTCTAGCACCAGGAGCGATTGTTAATAATTTAGTGAATAAGGCACAGAGAGAGAGAGAGTGCTATTAATGAATGTGAGGTTTGGAGCATGTTTAAGAGTGTGTAACACTTTAACCACAGCAGATGTTTGTCAAGTCTAAATAATAATAATAATATAATAATAAAAAAAGTCCTCCATTTTCTTGAGCAGATGTTGGACTGGCCTCAAAAACAAAGGGATGAAAACTAGTTTCCTACATGGAATTTGATGTACATGCAACACATTTAAAAAAAAAAAAAAGCAGAAATGAAATACATTTGAACTGAATTAAGCCATGTTTGACGTCATTATCTGCTGCTAAACAAACTAACAGCGGTATTCTGGCCACTGGTCCCACGTGTCCCATGTGGGCTTTTAACCGAACAATGCAGCTATGCCATGTCTGTGTGTGTGTGTTGTGTGTGTCCGCGCCCGGCAGGCTTGTGGTCTATTGGGTCAGTAACACAGAGCTAACGAGCTGCCAAGGGCTTAACGTCTGGTCAGCGTCCAGAACAATGTGGCCTGCATTCAGAGAGAGAGAGAGAGAGAGAGAGAGTGAGACGGGGGAGGGTGGTGATGTTGGAGTCTATGAGGCGCCTGTCCCCCCATCATCACTTTTTTTCCCAATGCTGCCACTTTGATGAAGCGTACGGAGTGCAAGTGAGTTTATGTGTGAGCCATGTGACGGATCTTTCTGTCCTCTGATTCTACTTTTCTTCTTTATCTGTCTGTAAGGACTGCAGCATGACACCATCTGACTCTCTCTATTAGTTCTTTGACCTGTGGCTTTTTAGTGTTGAGAAGAACACAAGCTCATTACATGTAAAGCTCCTTAAAAGCTTGCGTTCCTTTCAGTGTGTTCATTTCATAAATCTGGCAAATGAGCCTACACACACACACACACACACACATTTAAGCAAACACATCACTAAACAATAATCACATGATGATCTCACATTCCAAGTCAACAGTATATTCACCATCACATGTCATTTAGTTTTAGTTTCCTTAAAGTTGATTAGGATACAGAGATACTCCTGAAGCATTTCTTCATAGTTGAGTTGTAACCAAAAGCCAGGGCACTCACACAGATGCATATTGTCGTATGAAGCTCTCATAAAAACATGTCTAATTTCAGGTTAAGTAAAACTAGGAAAAACATGTTTGATAAATAAGTTTAATAATTTAATTGGGGAAAAAATTATTTAAAAAAATTATTAGAGCTGTATAAAAAATAGACGTCAACACAAAGTGTTCAATAACAAAAACTCCCTTCTCATTTGAAAAAATAAAAATAAAATTCATAAATTAAATATATTAATACATTTGGATTTACTGGACTTGGATTTGGATTAGACCCTCAATTTATTATTTTTACGATGCCTTTATGACATTTTGGATCTTTTAAGTTTGAGAGGAATGGACTTTAAATGGAGGCACAGAAACCTTTCTCTGCTTTCTTGAAAAATATCTTCATTCGTGTTTTGAAGTTAAATGAAAATCTTATAGGTTTGAAACGACATGAGGGTGAGTAAATCATAGAATTCAGAATTTTGTAAATTATACCTTATAAAATACTGTAAGCTGAGCCTCGGATAAAACTAACTCTATATCGCGAATCATATTGTTTACATCAACGATACATATCGTTGCATTTTTATATCGCGATATCTCAATATATCGTTACATTCCTAATATATAGTCTTATATAACAACAACTTAGTGGGGACTAGGTTATGTCTCCGGCTAGATAAATGTGTCTGTGTGCTGAAGGTAGACACAAAAAACTGACACTCAAACCTGCTCGGTGAAAAAGGCTGCGAGGTATGTAAAGTCCTGCCATGACGTAAGGGCAAACACTGAGACAGGACCAGAAATTGACACTGTAGGCATTAAACGTGTTTGCGTAGAAATTATTAGTATCATTTTAGACTTATTTTTATTTTGTGTATATATAACTAATGCTTTAGCAATACAGCTACTTAAATGTGATTGTGAGTTGTGATGAGCTGTAGCTGTTGTTGTTGTTGTGGAGTTTGACCTGATCAACATGGCGTCAGGGTCACAGAGTGGTGAACAGCACTCAGGCCAATAATGAGAGCTGACACACCATAATACACACACACACAAACATTGCACATCTACTCTAATAAGATATGGCACAGCACCTCGAAAAGCCCTCACTGCTTTTGAACAAAGCCAAACAACATGCCTCTCCCTTTATGTCTCTCTCTCTCTCTCAAAGTCAACAATGCTTTATTGGCATGATTGTTAACGTTTATAATATTGCCAAAGCGCATAAAGTACAGAAATGACAACACTGAAGTATACATAAGAATAAAACATGGAACAAAAGGGGGGAAATGTAGGTTAAAAATAGAATACGATGGGACATAATTTAAACTCAATATATTATTTAATGTTATAAATCACTTAACACTCATTGGTAATAAATGCATATCATCGTTGATGTCTGCTGACATGTTCTCCCTCAGGAAATGTTACATAACTAGCTGCTAAGGTACATCGTTTTAATTGATCATCGTCCAGTATGGGGAAGTCTGAAAACAAATTCAGAGAATGTGAAATTCTTTCTCTCGGTTTCTGTTTCTGCCAATCACAGGACACGCACAACTCTCCTTCTGTTGTATTAGATTAGCACAATAGATTGAATAGCCAGTCACAGAGTCTGTCCTAATTGAAACTGATGAAACAGTAATTAAAACTGCAGACAAAAACCTACATAACAATCAGATTTTTAAGCACTAGATTTTCTGTTACTAATGAACTATTATTCTATTCTTTAGGGACTAAATTACTGAGTGCACCTTTATAATTTACATAGGTGCAGTTTGTCTCTGCTCCATTCAATTATCACATCTTTCTACAGATTGTGTTGTTTATTTTTATGAAACATTCCTTCTCTCTCTCTCTCTCTCTCTCTCTCTCTCTCTCTCTCTCTCTCTCTCTCTCTCTCTCTCTCTCTCGCCATATTTAGATCATGTATCTCTCTTCTTGCTCCCAGCTTGAGGGCAATCTGTCAGACCAGATCACGTCAAGCTCATATTCACACACTCACACACAAACACACACAATCATATCAGAGTCATCAGCATCAGGCTGCATATGAACAATAGAAGAGCCATTTTACAGTTTGGTCAGCACACACAAACACACACCTAGGCTCAACAATAAAGCAATAAAAATGTACGATGACCTGGGGTCAGTGTGAGTGAGTTTTATGCCAGCTGAACAACTGCACGTTTTTATCATATTTGTATCATATTTATCAAGATTAATAAATGCTGTAGAAGTATTGTTCATTGTTCGTTTGTGATAACTAAATTAGTTAATGTTAACAAATGAAACCTTATAAAAAAAGTGTTACCTATTTTTTTAATGTTTTTGAAAAAGGTCTCTTATGCTCACCAATGCTGCATTTATTTGATAAAAAAAAAAAAACAGTAAAGATAGTTACATTGTGGAATATTATTATAATTTAAAATCACTGTTTTCTATTTTAATGCAATTTAAAATGTAATTTATTCCTGTGATGGCAAAGCTGAATTTTCAGCATCATTACTCCAGGCTTCAGTGTCACATGATCCTTCAGAAATCATTCTGATGTGCTGAATTGTGCTCAAGAATCATTTCTTATTCTTGTCAATGTTAAAAAAAAAAGAAAAATTAAAAAATTAAATAAACCATGATACATTTCAGGATTTGATAAATAGAAAGTTGAAAAGAACAGAATTAATTGATAATATTTGTATAACAATGTAAAAGTATTTACTGTCACTTTTGATCAATCTAATGTGTCCTTGCTGAATATATGTATTAATTTCTTTTAAAAAATAAAATACTGACCCCAAACTTAATATATATAACAGTAATATATATATATATATACTGTATTTGAAGAAATATTTGCTAAATGTTTTATTTAAAAAAATAAAATAAAAATAAAAATCTAAACTACTGGCCTAAAGAAAAAATCCTCATTGTTGAGTCCTGCACACACACATACACACACACACATTTGGCTTTCTGAACACATTTATAAGGGACTGAAATCATCTGATTGGTTTCTGAGCAGATCCAATTGATAAAGACAGAGTGATTAAACTGAGCTATTAGGATTAAACTTTTTAATTAATGACTTATCGAATAAACCCCCAACCACACAAAGCAGTCATACGTCTCTGCTCTTCACAACTACACACATACACACACACCAGCTGTACACCAGGGCAATTATCATCTACAATGCAGCAAAATGAACTCATTTCTCTTTCTCCACCTCCTTTTTCTCCTTTTCACTTTTCTCACCACAAATTAGAGTCGCTTAAGAGAAACTGAGAGAGAGCAAAATAAAGGAGGGGCAAATTTTCCCAGAACTGCAAAATTGGATTTTCTCCTTATGCTGGAAGTGAACTCTCATTGTGAGAGAGCGAGAGAACGTCTCAGGTCTGGGCAATGTGATTGACACGGTCTCTGTTTATGTGTGTGTGTGCCTTATTCCATTTGCAAGATCCCTGTGCTGCTCTTCCACCTTACCCGCTGTTTATACAGCTTGCTTTGAGCCTGAAGTGTGTGTGTTGAGGCTAGGTGAGCAGTTATTGTTCTCGCAAATGTGAAAATTCAACCCACATGCAAAGCAATACAAGGCAAATATGAAAAGTCATTTGTGTTTGTGTATATATGCATTCATGGTCAAATGCCACTCACAAACAGAAACTTGGAGTCTCTGGAACTAACAAGCATTCCAACCGATGTAAACAAACACTTGCAAATGTGAGATAAACGTGTCATTATTTGCACCACGACCCACTAAAACATAACTAACGTAGTTCATGCCGCATTGTCAACATTTCCCGATACTCAAAACCACATAAACAAACCCAAGCAAATGTAATTGGCCAGAATGGTGCGGCAACGGTGGTGTACAGATATATCCGCCATCATACTCACAGATAATGTAGTAGTCTTTCCCCCTGAAGAACTCCAGGCCCCAAAGATTTGGGCTGAACTCCTGGAATTTGAGGGTGAATTTCACGTCCTGGTCCGGTTTGACGCAGTTGAGGAGAGGCGTGTCCGCCTTTGTGACCTGACAGGACTTTAGCTGTTCTAGAGGAACCATATAGAGTTTATAATACTCCACTCCTTCCATTGAACCACCCTCCACGCGCGGACAAACTATGTCCATCTTGTCCCCGATCTGTGGATACAGCACCAGACCCTGTCCTGGCACGAACCTTTGAGAAAAAGAGAGACAGAGAGAGAGAGAGAGAGAGAGTGAGACACACCACAGATGTTAAATCATATTCGCACTGCTCTCAGGATCAAAAATATGCTGGATCATGAGGCATGGTGTTGATCAATAATTAAAAGAGGTGATCAATTATTTAGCAGTGACTATAAAGGATAAAACACGTTCTGAAAAACTTGCTGGATCATAAAAACGTTGGAGACTGAGATGATCTTAAACTGCATGCACAAGTGTTTTTAAGTTCCTTTATGAGAAACTGGAAAAGAAAATGGAGCAGCTAAAAAGAGACAAAGGTGTTGACTCATGGCTCATACTTAAGAATAAAGGTAAATAGTCTCTCTGATGCCAAGCGCTCAAACAGCAGCACTGCGAAAATAAAATGATGTCATGAGAAATAAGGAGGAAAAGTGCAGCAGCTCGCATCAGGCGACGCTCCCAGCCATCCGCCTCAAGGGACTGAAGCAGGAGTAGCTGGGAAAACTGCTCCGCTGTGTGTGCGTGTTTGACGTGCAACGGGGTAGCTGTCAGGACTATCTGTACAACAGATCTAGCCACGCAAATCCTCTCGAGCCGAACACTGGATTGCTATCTCGCTCATGTCTTATCTCTACGCTAGCTTATTTAAAAAGCCAAGAACGGTTTGTTTGAATATTTGCCTTGGGATCGTTCAAAAGAATAGGGTGAGACTCATACATTCCCCAAGTAAAACATGTTCACACCTTAAAAGTTTATACACACACACCTACAAAACCACAAATCTGCAGTTTTTTCCCCAAAAGGAAATGGCTAAATATTTTTAACAGAATCTTTTTCCATTCTTTTCACAGCAATGCCATAGAAGAATCATTCTGGGTTCAGTGAACAGTTTTTCTTATAGTATGAAGAACATTTTGATAATCTGAAGAGCCTTTTTCCTCTATAAATAACCTTTTGTGCAAGAGAAACAGTCCATGGATGTTGAATATTCTTCATGGAACAAATCAATGCTAATAACGAACATTTAGAGAGTGTACATTCATATATACCACATGCTAATTCTATTAACTTCTATTTTATCGCAGTTAATGGGCAAACACAATTGAGCAGTGAAACGGAGAGATATAAGTCAAATGTAAGCTAGTTGCGATATACATCTTGCAGCCCACAGTCATTATCCTAAACCACAGGGTATACAAGGTCATCCCGCAGCCCATACACACACATTCCGCTATTAAAAGGGTGTTTTACTTGTCTGTATTTTACAGGAGCTGCTGTTAAAACATTCTAGTTTTAGTTTTGAGGGAGAAGGTTGTAAAAGTGGGGGGTAGTTGAACAAATAAAGCCAGGGGTCACACTCATGTTTGTAAATTGCTTTAATCCTTGTCTAAAAGACACACTTTAACCCCCCAACCTTAGCCTTGGTGATTCTCCCAGTGGTCATAAATATTCTGGGACATGTGAATGTGAAAAAGAAAAGGATGACAGAATAAGGGTTTGCACACGTTTAACACAGACCGCTCATTCTGTTAACAAGACTGCAGCTGCACACAGAGAAGCCATTAAGTCGGAAAAGGCGCGCGTGTGTGTAAGAGCGAACGGTCAGGACATGTGCAGTACATCTAAGAAGACATGGCCGTGCCACTCGAGGACGTTTCTCCGTAATTTAATTTGTGATCCACATTTTTTTCCCTCATATATCTGTTTTTTTTTTGCTCACAGGGCATCTGTTTTATCTTTTCTCTTTGTCTTCTTCCCACTGACTCATTCACTCGAACTCCGATTGAAATATTCATTTTTGGCAGCATTTCTAAAATCACTACAAAATGAAGCCATTTAGATAAAGTTGGCCATAGACATTAAAGGAAAAGAAAGTAACGCACTAACAGCGGCTAATGAGTCTAAGACTTTCAGGACTCTCTCTGGCAACTTAAACACGATATAAACTGAAGCTGAGAAACAGGTGGGCTGGATGGACGGCTGAAAGAGTAAACAGTAAAGGATAAGACATCTGGGGGTTTTTTCTATCGCCCCTCCCATTTTCCTTGTTTTGAAGGACTTCTTAGAGGTCAAAATACAGATGAATTTGCTACAACCAGCACATATGTTCCTGATGAACTCTGTTCAATACTTTTTTATACTAATGTTTTCATACATCTTGCTTTCTTTAAATGCTGCTTTTTCATATTAATCTTTGTCCATCAGCTTTCCTCTTTCTTTCTTTTCCCATGTTAATCTCTAGCTGTGTGGGCCGAGCCATGACACAATGACAGCAGTAGCCTAATCCTGCCCCAATAGGAACACAGAGCTTTAACCCGAAGATCTGAAACAACACAGGGTGACGGACGCATATGGGCGGAGGGAACATAAGCTGTTTGACTTTCAATCATCAGACCAATATGGAGGTTCATTGGGCATAGAAAGACGTGGATGGAAAGCGGGGGACAAAAGAAATCAACAGACATCTCACGGTTTAATCGCTCCATCATGCTTTGCAACAGAGACCTGTGTCGGGTGAGAAGGCAAAGCGACCAGACAGGCGCCTTATTCCTTTGTCACTCTATCCCTTCATTCTTTCCTGTTTTCCTCATCCATTCAATCCGTAATCCCGAAAGACCCCGTCCGCTCTCCTCTCACATTTCACAGCAACATGAATGCCATTTTAATAATCAACTTTTATTCTCTTTGTTTCGTGACTAGACGTCTTTTCTCTCAGTCCCTTTCCCTTTTCTCTTCTCTCTCCCCCAGCAGTAAAACAATCCCACCCATCCGCTAATATGATGACGACAAATTTGGAAAATGATTAACTCAGCATCTAAATCATAACAGCCTTTTGCTAGCAGTCTATCATGAAGTTCTTGCACCCCTAAACGCAGAAGGGGGTAGGGGCGAGTTATTATTCATGGCCCTCTCGCCCCTCGTTCATTCATGCTGTATCTGCATGTGTATGAAGCCATGGATGTGCCCCCGTCAAAACCCTGCTAAGCGATGTAATCTCCTAATGAAGAGAAGGGGGAACCTCCTTTGACTGAAAACGTGTAGAGCAGACTGCTTTTGTTTCTCCACCTTCGACAAAATGGATTACCAGAAGGAACAAGAAAGAGAGGGGAGAGAGAGAGAGAGAGAGAGAGAGAGAGAGAGAGAGAGAGAGAGAGAGAGAGTCTTTACATGCCTGATACATCCAATGTAAAGTAGTGGAGAGGTAAACAGGAGGAAAGAAAAAAACAGCTCAGTGATTCAGTATTGTGGGAGTTGGTGACGGTTGTCTCTTGTACAGAAGGCCATAGGGAGTACAGTACAGATTTTAAGCACACTCCTCCCATTATGCCCCATTGATACTTTAGATGAAGGCATGTCCCATAGCGCTGTTCGCTACTCAAAAACTTAGTACCTATGGGATTTCTCTCTAATCATCAGACAGTAAGTTGTACTATGTGTTTGAGTACGGGAGTCAGGTTCTTAGTTCATCTATTATTGAAAAATGAATTCATATCATGAAATAATATTGACAAAAGAAAGAAAGAAAGAAAGAAAGAAAGAAAGAAAGAAAGAAAGAAAGAAAGAAAGAAAGAAAGAAAGAAAGAAAGAAAGAAAGAAAGAAAGAAAGAAAATGTAAAAAGATCCCTGCCATGTCCAACCATTTTGCTCTGTTTATCTTGTCTGGTGGTAAATATACAGCTGCCAACGCTAACAATGCTATCAGTGCCATCACCCTTTAGTCCTGCACTACAAAGAACTATACATTGAACTACCCCAACAGAACAGCAGGAATGTGCGCAGCGAGTAATTCCATGGAACGCCAGCTTGCCTGGGAGTATGAGGCCTGCATATTTACAGTGAAATACAATAGAGAGACATGCCGTTAGAGGTCAATTCATGGTCACTTGGGGTCTACATCAATGAAGATGTCACAATAGATAACAACACGCTGGTGACACTTCAGTGTCGAGTTAATATACAAATATAATAAATTTAAATCATTTGTAATAACAATTACAAACTATTCCATAAAATAATTACATAGTAAGTACGATTATCGGTACTTAGATATGTAACCACCCATAAACATAAACACTAATGGGAAACGCAATAACAAGTTTACTTGACTCTATAACAGGAATCTAAAATGATCCCACACTTTTTACCATTGCATTGACTGTTCATAATTAGATGTTTTTTTAATAGAAACTGTTGATGATAATGTTAGGCACTAATCTTAGAATTAATAAAATGTTACTCTACAAAAGGACAGTGCAGTATTCAGTGAAATATCAATATTTTAAAACACTAAGTCTATTCACTATAGAGATGTTTACGACATTTCCATCACTTATCCACACCAATTAAACTGGCATATAAAAATATGGTTAAAACATTAGTAGTTTTAGCTGTTAAAGTTCCTTACAGAGTATTTTTTTTTAAGTGTAAAAGAAGGTCTTATATAGGAGTAATATAAAAGTAAGTGGAGTGGGCCAATGATCACGAGCACATGCAGCAAAACTCAATCTCAATGTAACACGTCATCCCCTCAAATTTCCAACAAATACAGCAACAAACAATCGATTATTCCTTCATCATGCATCCATACTAACGTATTTTCTCTCTCAAGATCATTTAGACAAAACAGTAATAGGAACTGGCTATTTGTATTTATTGTCGGCTATTAATTAAGTATTTTTTCCCCATATAGATAGATAGATAGATAGATAGATAGATAGATAGATAGATAGATAGATAGATAGATAGATAGATAGATAGATAGATAGATAGATAGGCTCTGTAAAACACACCGAAGATCCTCTCAGCAATGCAATCGCTGCTCATCCTGTGCAGAGCAAAGCCTTTTAGATCAATTACACTCTTATTAATTAACGTACTTAAGAACACTTGCGACACCGCCAGCGGACTAAAGCCAGCCGCTCTATTACCTGTTAGTAATAAAGCCCGTGATTATCAACACAGGACACCTGTTATGCGGTCTATCCTTCCTGCCCCTTGCCCCATACGTGCGGGGCGAAAAGAGAGGGGTTTTTCTCTATTAAAAAAAACGGGCCGAGAGCGAAACTTGAATTATTAAACGAGGGAAGAGTTTCTCCAAGAAGCGCCGAGACTCCCGCGCGGAGCTCGAGACCCCTTCGGATTTCAGCGTTACTTGATGTTTCGATGTTTTAATGCATGATTCAACGCCGACGTGCTACGCGCGTGCTCGTCTTGACATTTTCACGGCTGACTTCGCATGGTGAGGGAAAAAACACCTCTTTTGAATGCGGCTACTTTACATTTCAGGAAAAAAAAGAGTTTATTCAAGAGATGAATCAGAACATTTTGGAAAATTGTACACGCAATTACTTTGATAAGCTTATTCATCACGCCTAAAATCTAGAATAAACCAAAGGTGGCATATCAAAGTAGCTCAAACCGTGACTAGGAGAAACCATGAAAACAATGAAAAAGGAACATTTGCTAAAAACTGTTTGGATGCCTGATTTTCTGTCAGAGGATGATGGTGAGAATTACACAAACATTTTCTGAGGTAAAGGACTTTGGGCCTAACGTTACGCCGTTCAATAAAGAAAATATGCCTCAGTTGCAAAAACAACCAACATTTCTACAATGAACGTTTCATATTTGTATTTATAAACATGAAATGTCGCTCCTATGATTTCCTTTAATTGTTTTTGTCGAAATAATTCCGTGTTATGAAAAATAACTCGCATCACTGTAGGTAAAAATCCTCTCAGAGTATGACCTGAGGTCCCGTGGGGCCATTCAAAAATACTAAAAAAAAAAAGTCTAAATATTAACAAGTTAGCACAAGGAATTATTAATTACTGTGCAACAAGACTACCTATTTTTTATTATTGTACTAAATGAAAGTGAGTGGAAACAACGCGTCACTCCCCTCGGCTCGATGATCCACATCACCTGCTATTAATTTTCATTTTACAGTAACAGTTAGGCTAATACAGTACGGTGCCATTCATCCTGCTTTAGTGTATATGATTTTACCAACATCACCCACTTTCTGCTCTAAGGCAGTGGGAGAGGGTTAGATGTGACTGACGGAGCTCTACCGCCTCGCGCACTTACTTGGTATTCGTGGTGTTCCAGTATATGGAGTCCAGGATGAGCGCGCGGGACAGGTTCACCTTGCACGCGATGAATAAAACTCCAAAGTAATATCTCCACAGAGAGTCGCCCATGGTCCGTTACGACCGTTACGGTCAAATTCCGTTTCGCGGGAATTTCTAATACGAAAAAAAAAGCGTCTTGTGGATTGCCAAACTCAGTATCCCCGTTCCAGGAGAAAAGTAAAAAAATAATAATGCTGAATTGGAGCCCGGTTAGAAGTGAACCATCCCGATGGGAAGAGTTACTCCTATATTAGTCCTGCTCGAGATGAGATAGAGCAGTACCGCGGACAGTGGACAGTTTCTCATTCGTTGAAAAATACGACTGAGTGGAGCAACTCTCCGATCAACCGGCCGTGGGGAGCACGTACATTCCTCACAGGAAGGCGACCCGTGTCGTCGCCGCCGTAGTGCTGGATGTCCGTGGAGACATGGAAGTTAATCCCCCCGGTGTGGAGAACAAGCCAAGCAGGTACCAATTCCAAATACGAGGTATTCCGTTCAGGCAAACCACCGGAGTTCCCAAAATGAATGAGGCAGTTTAGAAAAGATGAGCAAGAATGAAATAATTATAGCCTGTTTGATGGAGCAAAAACAATAAGAATGACTAATGGTTGAAAATAAAAATAAAATAAAATGAAACGATGAAGTCAAATGAAAGTTCTCATGGGTCGCCGTGGAACCCGCACTGTAGCAGAGAACAGCTGCGGCTCGAACCCTGCAGGTCCGAATTGAAATGCTGTGCGCGTGAATTGCGGGACTGCTCCGGTCTCTGCGCGAATCTGTACTGCAAGTAGCTGTAGCGTCTACAACACGGAATATTTGTCAGAGCGAGTTTTTCGCTGACTCCTCCCACCTAGTCTCTCATTGGCCACGGAGAGAAACCTGTCAATCAAAGCGGTCGCCCGGCGACTGGTCGAGCAATGAGAGAATATATCGGACTTCAGGTCGCCATCCCAGATTTCAGTTCAGGGATTAATGGCATTTCTGCATTTCAAAGAGAACTCGTGGTAGAATGTCTATAATCGCAATTAAAAAAAAATAAAATAATAATAATTATTAGGTACTAATAAGTTCATAATATACTACCTACATGCATACTATTGGTACTTGGGCTAATGTTTAATCACTATTCTTTCTCGTTATTATTCTTTATAATGTCATTACGCTTCATTTAAATATGAGATTTGATTATATGTGTTCCACGGCAATTCAAGTCCCGCATGGCCAATAATCTTAAAATAAAGGCATTTATTTAGGTTGAGGTCGACAGAAAGCCTTGTGCTGAATGCGTGAGGGATTGATTCAGCGGTCAACAGCGCCCACTAGCGGTCATGAAGAACCAACCGAATGTGTTCAAGTAAGAGCATTTGACTATTCTTCTTATATTTGTTTATGTATCAATTAAATGACAGGTTTATTACAACAATTTCGCACTATATTTGTATTTTAAACTGACATAATATTAAATCATTCAATTTAATTCAGATCATATGATGATTTATAGCCTACATTACTCTTATATATTAAAAGTAGACTATGGTTCAATTTTATTTGACGGATGCAGTTGTCAAATGAAGTACTGTTATCGCAAAAGCACTAATTATTATTATTTTTAAATAAAATAATAAACTATTATAATATAAGTATAAACAGTATTAATAAAAAGTTGCAAATATGTTAACCTATGAACTATTTTCAAACTTTATAAACTATATATTGTTATATTACATTAGCCTATATTCAGACTGTTTTAAGTTGAACATATATGAAGTTAATAAACGACTTCACGAAATGCATTTTCGCCATGTCCGGTCTTAAGGAAGCACGTCTAAAACTGAATTAGGACGCAAGTGATAAGAAATCCGGCGTGAAAAGCATTCCCACTTTCCAAAGGCTGTAATTAAATCAGCGTGTATTTACTGTTATCAGTGTGTATTGCTTCCCTGGTTTAAGAGACCATCAAACGAGCAGATTCCACATCGAAGCGATAATTAACACACTACACATGCTGAATACACAGACTGAATGATTGCTGTGCATTAATAAACGCTTTATTAACGCGTTACATCAAAGAAACGCCAATTGCCTGTTTATGACGTCTATTTGTCAGGCATCTAATGTAGGCCTAATTCAACTTAGACATATTTTGTCAATATAAGCGTACAAGTGCAAAATTAAATAGGCAATCCTAAAACTCCATGTTAAGCACCACTTACAAAGAGCTCCAAAGGTACTCAATTATTTACTCCGTGCAATGGTAGTCTATTTCTGAGAATGCTCCCACACTACCA
Source organism: Paracanthobrama guichenoti (assembly GCA_018749465.1). Taxonomy (NCBI): domain Eukaryota; kingdom Metazoa; phylum Chordata; class Actinopteri; order Cypriniformes; family Gobionidae; genus Paracanthobrama; species Paracanthobrama guichenoti. Next base: position 17,423,494 of record CM031951.1, read on the forward strand.
AACAAAAGCAAACAATAAGACGAGCTAACACGATTTCAAAAGACGTCTTCCCAACGGGAAAACACGGAAACGACGATTTCCTGAGCTATCTTAAAAATAACCAGCGCAGATGAGCTGCAAGTGTCTTGGTAAAGAAGTAAACGTGCAATTTCTAGCATGTGTTCCTTTCTTGAATTCGCCCCCAGAACAAACAACGTTAGTTAGTTAATTAATTAATTAATAATTTTATCAGCATTTACAAATTAAATTAATAATAATCTTATCCACTTGCAATAAAAATAGCCTAAATAACAATTCGAGTGAAACATATTAGGCTACTTTTTTATAACTATGTAGCTATAACTTGTTTTACTGAGGGTTTTGTGTGTGTGTGTGTGTGTGTGTGTGTGTGTGTGTGTGTGTGTGTGTGTGTGCGTGTGCGTGTGTTATATTTAAATATGTAACCTCATTTTCTCTATCAATTTAAACATCTCAACCTAAACGTTCCAAAGTGTCATGACACTGCAAATTAAAAACAAACAACGCTTCACACCTTAGATAAAGATAAACTCTGAGCAACTTGTTTGAAATCACAGGGTCAGATCCATGTTTATTCAGTTGCACGCGAATAATCTCACGGTCCGTGGGTCCCTCGGAGCCTAGCGTGATCAAACAAAGTTGCTACACTTAGGAGAAAACACACCTGCTGGCCTCCCCACACACACAAGCAGCAGTCAAGTATGCGCGTTCTTGGTCAATCTTTACGCATCGTGTCTGAACAGATCATTATAGATGTCATAACTTCTGCTTTCCGGCTAATACTATTCACTATTCATGTCAATAAGGAATTGTGGAGTTCAGCGCGCAGGGGTCGAGTATACGAGCACAGCTTCGGCGTTACACCAGTAGTTCATCAGCGCTGCATTGTTAAAGCTGACAGTGACTAATACACGCGAGACCGCATCATACGGGCTCGTCAGAAAAATCACACGTCTGTGACACAAGAGTTTGCCAACATTTCCATTAGTGTCTCACACAGGCCACCTGAGAACCGTATAGGCAGCGACCAGAAGTAACCTCGAGGTGAATCCATGAGCAGAGGAATCGTAAAATAAACTGAAATGCAGATTGACGTTGGTAGTCACTTTAGAAAGTTCACAACATGGAATTAAATAGATCACTGGGAGTTGGATAAGGTGATTGTTGAAGTACATTCCTTAAGATTTAAATTTCTGCTACATCAGAGTGATTTTAAATAGCATTGTGCTAAAACTAACAAAAATAAATAAAGAATAAATGTAAACTTTTTTATTGTTTGGACATAACTGTGACTTAAAAAGGTAATGCCATTACATGTTCATTTAGAGAGTAATCATTTGCTTACTATACAAAATCCTTGTAACATACAATTAAATACTGTTCATTACTAACAACTTAGTAATTTACAATTAAAAAAATAATAATTTGTACTTGTTCTTGTAGAGTTCACAACCTGAAAGAATCATAATGGTTTTTCAGCTTAATTAAAGCGAGGGTAACCGGTTTACGCATCGGTTAATGAGAAACACAAATTATACCTTTTATTGAGGGAGGAAATATGGCTTTTTTTTTTTTTTTTTGCTGTGCAAATCCTGTAACACCCCTTCCATGATGCAGATATTTTATAATATTAATTTAACATTTAATTGGAATCTTGCAAAATGACAATCTGCTTGACCTACTATAAACTATACTATAAATGTACAAATTGGCAGTTTAGTTTATTTTTTTCTCAGAGCTTAGATTTTATAATGAATGGCTTGTGTGTTGCAGAATTAAAATAGTGGGTTAAAATTAAACAAGAGCGCAGTTAGAAATTCCCAGAAGAGAACATTGCGGCTCTAAACTACTTTGTGGTTTGCAGAAAGCACAAGAGACATAATTCAGGCAATGTTGTGTTTATGGGATTTATTGGTCAACACACTAATTCCCAGTTCACAAGGAAAAGGGTAATTTACCACAAGACAAGAACACCCTCTAGCACACTCATACACGCACACAAACTCGCTCGCATACACACCCTAACTAGTCTTACCTGTGATTCCCGATTTCCTTAAGGTACCAACAGAGCACTAGACATTACAAGACTTTGTAACATTGTAACCTTTTTTCACTGAAATGTTTGTATTGTGAATGTCTAAAGTTCTGGTCACAAATTTTATGTTCTACTTTTGAAAATTGAGCAATTGGAGTAAAGTGTATAAAAAAAAGGACAAATATGATCTAGGTTACAATGCTATAACGCAGCTCATATCAGGTGATTATGGGATTATGTATTAAGCAGCATTTTAGGAACTTCAGGAACTTTGAGGTGTTCAGTCTGCAGTCTAAAAAATACAAAACACTCTCACACTCACGTTCACTAATAAGCATAAAACAAAAAGTCTGCCAATTTACATTTTCTAAAAACATTGTGTACTTCCCCATAGATGCTTTGAATGCAAGTACAGTAGTTAAACTGAGGTTGTACCATTCAAGTTCCCAAACCACTGACATATATTGACCAACCACACACATTCATATGCACAAATATTTACACACTTATTCATTCTTATTTGCTTGCCATTGAAAAGGAAAAAAATGTTTCTGAAGGTGCATCCAGCATTATGGTGTCAAATATCGATACAACACACTGAAAAAAAAAAGAGAGCAAAAGATGGCAGCTGATCTGTAAGTCTGTGGTGTTGCCTGCAAGTCCGGTTTTGAAATGTGAGGATTCCACTTTTGTTTTTCCTTTCCTGCGTTTACGACGAGCAATTTATGTGGGCAGAGCACACAGGGCAGACCTCTCTTTGAGACTTCGATTCACTTCAACATGAAGCACGCATCCGAAGAGAAGAGAAGAGAAGAGAAGAGAAGAGAAGAGAAGAGAAGAGAAGAGAAGAGAAGAGAAGAGAAGAGAAGAGAAGAGAAGAGAAGAGAAGAGAAGAGAAGAGAAGAGAAGAGAAGAGAAGAGAAGAGAAGAGTCACTCTGTAGCTTTGAGAGTGAAGGAGAGGCGAGGTCGGGACTTGCCCTTCCCCAATATCATCCTCTGTTCCTCTTTCTGTTGTTTCTGCCTCTCTTGCTCTAGCTTCATGCGTTCCTCATGGATCTTCCTTTGTTCTTCTACTATACGTAGCTGATCCTCAGCCTGAAACAAACACGAGCAAAGGTGACTTTTTCAGTCAGCCAAGGCATACATTTAGGTTTATTTTAGGTTGTTTGATACACTTACACATGAAAATGTACCTTAATTAAGATGCATTAATGAAAAAAACAATGTTCATTGTATTTGATCCTACCATATAGATGAAAAAAAGAGGTCACATGGGGGCATGGTTGGCACTGCCAAGCACCCATTTTTAAAACGGAGACTAAACATTTCAAAAAGGGCAGGTACCACAATGCAAGTACCAAAAACAAAAAAAAAAAAAAAAACACTAGTGTTCACAATGACAAAACCATCTAAACACCTCAAGCAAAAACAGCGAGGGGGAAAAAAAAAATTGTCCATTTTGTAATGACCTTGAAATTTACAAACACAAAAGAGATTTTAATTATCAGTGGACATAACATTCAATATTAATCCACTGGCTTGTTGTCTGCATTGAAGAGCTCATATCCGTGTTCCCACCAATTTGACATGAACATTCCAGATTAGAGCTATAATTGGATAAGGATATTTAACAATTTCATAGAAATTGCACTCACAAAGATCTATTTATAGCCAATTCAATATTTAAGAGAATATTATTATATCCTATATACATTTCCAAGACCTATTTGATTTTCAGGCCTGCACATCAACATTTCCTGATATTTCCAGGTAGGGGAGTACATATACACCGGTTTTGACTGTAACTGTGATATTAAAAAAGGGAAATATTGATATCATGTTTTTACTACAATAAATAATATTGTAAATAATTCAACACCTGTCAAACCATCTGTTTGAAACTCCAACATAGTAGGTGGCGGTATTGCATCTTATTATTCATAAATGGAAGAAAAAATAAACAAATAAATAAATTATATATAATGAAAAAAAAGACACTTTTTGTGTGGACAACCAATTCTGAGAGAGCATGTGAAGCATACTAATTAACTATTACATTTAATTATTTTTGTTTCATGTACATATTTTTCTTTTACGTCTAGTACATTTGGTCCCACTTTATGGGGCCTAACACAACAAAACAAATATAAATGTATGGCCCCACTTTATATTAGGTGGCCTTAACTACTATGTACTTACATCAAAACATAAGTACAATGTAGTTATTGTGTTCATATTGTATTGCAAAACACTTTTGCTGATATTGAGGTGGGATACGGGTAAAGTTAGGGACAGGTGTGGTGGTATGGGTAAGTTTAAGGGTAAAGTTAGGGACAGGTGTGGTGTATGGGTAAGTTTAAGGGTAAAGTTAGGGACAGGTGTGGAGGTAATGGGTAAGTTTAAGGGTAAAGTTAGGGACAGGTGTGGTGGTATGGGTAAGTTTAAGGGTAGGGTTAGGTGTAAGGGAAGGGTCAACAGTGTAGTTATAAATGCAACTACAGAAATTAATTACAGATCATTTACAGTCATTTTTAAAATGTAAGTACAATGTAAAAACATGTATGTACACAATAAGTGCATTGTATCAAAATTAATTTAAATGTTAGTTAAGGCCACTTAATATAAAGTGGGTCCATACATTTATATTTGTTTTGTTGTGTTAGGCTTTTGTTTCTCATCTTCTAGAATAAGTCATATGTTTTGTTGTCAAAACAAACTAAAGCAATAAATACCAGCTTAGCTTGAGCATCAGCAATCTTTCGGTTGTTTTCTTCCAAAATTCTCTCCAGCTCTTCTCGTTTGGATTTTTCTTCCTCCTAAAGGGGTGACACGGTGACATGTTAGGGCGGGCAGACAAATCCACTGAAATAAGTCCACATAAACCCAGTTACACACTCAAACACGTCTACACTCGCACAATCAGGTACCAGTCAGCGACACTCGCACAATCTCTCACACGCTCTCCACATTTCACATTCCGAACTGCAGCATCAAATGTCTGAAGCTAACCTCTATGTATGCAACAATAAGCAAAAAAAACCCACCCACGAATGTATTCAGTCACACCTTTAATCCCAGCCACGTTTAAATATATATATACACACATCCAAACATCCATTTACGCATTCATTAAGAGAACAGGTATGTAAAAGATAACACATCGACAACTAACGAAGAATCTCATTCGTTTGCAGATGAAAAAAAAAAAAAAAAAAAAAAAAATCAGTTCGTTTTTCTCTCTCTATTTTTTTCATTTTTTCAGCATCCATAATCAAGAAGTTTCAAAAGAAAATGAGAGAGACAAAGAAAGATTAACTTAAATAAAGGAGAGTGAATAGTAGTGGCTCACCAATGCTCGTATACCTACGCCTTTCTCCTTTGACTGTGTACTGTACCTACACAACTGCTGATTAAAGGGGTGAGTATTTACTGCCTGGTCCCGTGTGTCCCGTCCTGGACAGCGCAGCACCTCCCCTTTAAAAATTTCTGAGCTGCTAGCACGAGCTAGTGCTCTTACACAGCAACACCACATGCAGTATATAGCACAGTCCAGGAAAATGAATTATGTTAATCATACAACATTACCGTGTGGGGACGTCAGGCTATTAACGTTAAAGGATGTTATAGACTGCAAAAACACAAAGGTGGGATCATTCGTTAGATGTGTTTGTTTGAAAACAAAAACAGTGATGTGTTTGCGTCTAAGCTCAATGGCACAGTAACGTTGAATGTGGATGTAGATGTGTGTCTGTGTGTGTGTGTACCCGCACGTCAGCACTCCTGAGGAAAAGCAAATTGTGAGGACACAAAAGTACATTTAAAACACTGCACTTTTAATGACGTCAAAACGGAAGAGTCAAAGGACAAATGAAGTTATAAATAATTAAAAAAATCAATGCAAAGCAATTCATAAATATAAAACAGATGACAGAAATGGATGAGCAATAAAGGGAGGGGTGTAGCGTTTCGTGATTGATGGTGCAAATGAAGACCAAATCATGTGCAAACGCTAAATGTTCAACAATACAGATTAATTTAATGGTTCAGTACCAGGGCTACAGATGATGGGGACAAATCTAAAATGTACAGAAGGAGGGCACATATCTAACCCTATTAGTGCTGAGCCGCTGAATTTTGTGTGTGCTTGTGGAATGGAATTAGTTTCTTGTCCATAACTCATTGCATCTTTACAATTAGAGCACAGTAACCCTCCTCTATGGTATGGGTGGAATTACAAGCTAGGGATTTAGCAAATTATCTAGTTTAAGTGTGGCCACAAAAGGTCTAATGTGTTTGTAACATCCAAAACCACATTACGTCTTGACCTATCAAAATGTGTTATGGTGGAAATAAAACAAAAAAAGGCCAGGTTTGAATGCCGAGTGACCTTTTTAAAAAAAACGTTTTATTGAAGACAAACAGTTTCATACATTGGTGACAGTAAAATGATAAAAGATATGTGTAACGAGAGCAGGGTAGGGGTGGAACATAAAAGGGGAGAGAAAAGATAGGAAACATAATATTGGACCCGCACAGCCGTGGCAAAACGTTCACTTGAATCCCCTGAGAGTGCGCTAGAGGTGTGTGAAATTCAATAAGATCTAGGGGTGTCGAAATGAATGGTTTCTTCAATGCATCGCGATGCAGACGAGGGCAATTCGGTATCGGTTCAGTAATAGACCATAATCGATTATAAATGTACTGATTCTTTTCTGACGTCATTTGTCACGGTAGCATACAATGGCAGAGGGAGGCGAGACACGAGTGAGAGTAATTAAAAATTATCCAACTCGATAATTTCGGCTTTAATGAACAACCTGGTAAGCATGACCTGGGAAACACACGTGCTGTGTGTAAATCAACGCTATCGGATTTATCAAAACTATTTAATTTATACTTGGGCACATACATGCAGCTCCGCAAAACGGATATAAATCCGATCTTCAATTCCCGCACTATATGCAGATTTAATGGAGTTCACGTCACCGAAAACAACAGATGTGAGCTGCATTTTATTGATCATCAAAATCAAAGACCGCAATATGAGCGAGAGCGGCAACAGCACTGGTGAGATCATTCAGTTTCTTTACTTTTAATGAAGATGATTGTATGTTAAGCACCTACGACTTTACTTTTGGTTTAATTTGCAGTAGTTTGTGTGTTGGCTTAATGAAGAGATACTGTGGCGATGCGTGCTGCGGTAGCGCTGTCATATCTGGCTAAAACATGACATATAGCCCATAACACGCTCTCATACGTACATTTTTTTTTAGCATTGTTGGGAGGAGTAAAATGTGGTTTCAACAATCAGATGCATTTAGACTTTAGTTTTGACTGTAAGGTGGCCCAGACCACCTCTTAAAGTGGCTTTTAGTATTTACTTTTGTGTATTTATTCTAAATGCTCCAGCTGTCTTCTGTGCCCAGACTTGAGTTTTGTTTTTTTGATACATTCAAGAAGCATGTTTTCTTTGAGCAGGTAAAATTAAAGGTTCAGTTCATATATCTGACTGCTTGTATTTATTGACAAAATTGCATACATGAGGATGCAGTGCATCATCAACGTATCATGATATCGAATTGAACCGAATCAATGACATAATCGTAATCGAACCGTGAGACCAGTGTAGGTTCACACCCTTAATAAAAATCACATTAAAGCATTACATAGAAAGTACAGAGCTTGTCTATCAACAGAGTAAACGAGGACTCCATCATTCAATGTCTTTAAATATTAGCGTTCCCTAGAGAGCAGCTCGACTGAACTTCTCCAAGCATCACATCACACCTTGAACATGTTGCATTCTGTAATTTATTTCATTCCCCACCCAATCAATTGCGCTTACTTCCATCCACTACCCTGCATCTCCTGCTCTGTCTCGGGGGAAACCGAGTGTCAAGTTGTGCCACGACTGCGGGTGTGAGGTTTGCGGCTGTTCTCCGCTGTGTTCCGAACGACCGAGCGTTACCTCTCTGGCTTTCTGGGCGTTCAGTTCGGCCTGCCTCTGTCTCTGTAGCTCCTGCAAAAGCTGCGCCTCCATGATGCGTTTGGCCTCCTCCACCCTCCGCAAAACCTCATGCTCAATCTCGTCACGTCGCTTCTCAAGCTCCTCCTCCACACGCCGTGCCACAAGCTCCTCCACGCGCCTCGCTGTCTCCTCCTCAATCAGACGCTCTTCAATCTCCTGCTGACGGCTGTGGAGGATACAAGAAAGAAAGGATCAAACATGGCAGACCCTTAAAGGGGATGTCTAATGCCATTTCATGCATTCTGACTTATTTACACTGTTAAAGAGCTGGATTCTCATGCTAAACATGGCATGTAAACAATGTATTTCTGCGCCAAATACACTCCTTCAGTGTATGTATAATTTTCTAGGTTCGTTCAAGTTTCTTTAATAGTTAAGGGCAGGAATGGAGTTCTGCAAGTGTGTTTGTTTGCTTGTTCCCGGCATTTCTGTGACAAATGGCCCAGCTCGACACTGGATTTTGCAGATCATTTGAAACTGATGGAGCGGTCCCAGCGATAAAAGATCCTGGTCTGTGTAAATGTCTGTGTTTTGATGACAATCAGCGGATATGTGCATAGAATGTAAACAAGACAAACACATAGTGAATCAAAAGTTATCCAAGTGTGTGTGTGTGTTCGTGACTCTTTAGCTCTGCCCACAGCACGCCTCCAGGAGCTTGTCTGTTTTCGGAAAGAATTGGTACAGCTGTATCTGTCTTTTATAAATATGATAAAACTAAAGACTCTTCGGGGATATGAATGATGCAATACTACTCTATACATACTCAAGATTAACATGAGACTGGCAGAAACTTTGTGTGTTATGTACCCTTTAACTTATACACAATGATAAACATTGAGAGAGTAGCAAATTGATTTGTTTGCACAGTCCTATGCCCTGACTACATTTTCACCAGCCTCCCCATTTAAAAATATTGACTGCAAAACAGAGTTTTTTCAAATTTTAAACTCATTTTTAAATATATTTTAATATTATTATTTTTAAATATTTACTTTAATATTTTTGCAGAAAAAGGTTAATGTGAAAAAAAGTTTGCAACTGTACTTAGCTTTTTGGATAATATATATATATATATATATTATTTGATTTTTATCATACATGTGAAACACATTTTTAACATTTGTTTTCTTTACAAAGAAAATTAGTAATTATAGCCATAAATTATACAGTTATTATAAATAGGAAACTCCAAGATACTCATTAAAACACAATATAAAAACAAAGATATATTATATATGCACAGCCAAACATACTGATTAATTTTCAACCAAATCTTGCTACCAAGACTATATATCATTCAAGTAATGCCAATTTGATAACCTTTACCTAGCATACACATTTAAAAAGATGAGCTCATTTTTCATAACCAAATGCATTGCTGAGGCCGATGATACTGGTAGGCTTGACTTGTCATCTGCATCAGTCTGAAACACGATGTGCATGCTGACATGACATTATAAACCCATAAAGGAAAGTATGCCACTCAAAGGGAGGCCATGATTACAAAAGCATGTTTTACCTTTATTTACAATTTAAGCCTGACTAAACCATTAGAGGAGAGCAAGCTGTCACACCTGGCCTTAAGAAGAAACACAAAAACAAAGACACATTCTGAACCAAGTGACCATAACATTGCCCAAAGCCAAAACAAAAAAAAAAATGTAACAACAGCAGCCATCTTTTGATTTGATTTCAGTGCCATGAAACTCGATCCAGGGCCGCTTTTTGAGCTTTAAAACACCCTGAATGCGTTTACAATGTACTCCGGGTGAAGATCAAGCCTGAGGCTGCAGCAGCACTTCTCTTCCTGTTCTTTCACTACATTCCCCCCTTCCTTCTCTTCCACAAACCTCTTAACATTATACTGGTGGTCTCCAATCACAAAAGAGAGATGTCAACAATCTGTGATAGTTACAAAAGCGTATCAGCTAACACGGGCAGCAGATTTCAGTGATGAGATGACCTGATGTGTGACAGCTTCCAATGAGAGTCCATGGAGTGATGAAAGTTCACTGAATACAGATAGGTAACATGAAACATCACTTTTTTTTGCACACTAGCTCAGTATATTAGGTTCTTATAAATATTAAACAACAAAGAGTTGCTACTTGAAACATGAAACAACTGAGCTGAAGTGATGGTGACTGTCCAAACAAGTGACACTTCATACATACATAAGTGAGTAAGGCCATGTGTGGCACAGACACACACATACATACAGACGTGTGTGTGTAACGTTATATATATAAAAAAAGATAGACATCTTACATCTTTCTCTGTCTCTCTATCTCTGCTCTCCTCTCCTCTTCTTCTCGCTTCTGTTTCTCGTCGTTGTTTCTCTTGCTCAGTGTCCGGCCAAACATGTCGGTTCGATCGGGAGGCGAGCCACCCCTGTCCCTCCTGCTGCCGGATTTCGAGCGGGACCGTCTGCTTCTCTTCGGCTCCTTCGATCTGCTCCTTTTCTTGCTGGATTTGGATCTGGAGCGGCTCCGTCTGCGGCTGTGTTTAGAGTGTTTGGACCGGGACGAGCTGCGGCTCCGGGAACGACCCATATTCTGCACGAATAAATCCGACTAACACCACTAAAGAGGGTCTTATGAATGCAGTAATATCTACAACGACCTCATGTAATATTATATGGCGATTACCTGTAAAATTGTTTAATATAAGCTAGTTTAATAAGGGTATTTGTTGCTTTCTGCTCCAGTGAATCTGCGGAATCAAACAATATGGCGACCGCCTCCGGTCTTCCTTTTCCCAGAATGCAACGGCTTCGGCTTTTTTCGGATTTCTCCGGGATGATTCCGAGTGGAACACGAGGAGTCTGGCGTCTGCGGAAGTATGAAAGAAACAAAAGCCCACTGGAAGCTACTCTGAGGTATCTTCACACAAAATCGCTGTCAGTGACTGCAAAGTAGCAGCCTTATGTTTCAAACACTGCACACTGCAATGCAGCAGTATATTAGTACTGCACAATACACCCTACAGCTGAGGTTGTGCTGGCTACTAACGTTACATATTTTAGTAAATCCAAAGGTCATCCAGATATGACTATAGAAAAAAATGGTAACTGTCCACAATATTATACTAGCCACATTCTGTAACAGAAATAGAATGCTGCGGGGATGACATATTTTTGTAGGCCAAAGGCCAGAAATGAGTTAGCATTTTAGCACTTCCGGTTTCACTGTAGTAACCATTATGCATTTTACACTGCAGTATGTTCTCAACTGTGTAGTCTATGAATTAAAACATTATTTTACCATTCAACATCGGAGTCTCCCCCTCCGTTAAAGTCAAGTGTCCACACATTTTTTTTAATGTAGGCTAGTGCATCTTTTTGGTAATTAAAGTTCACTTTTCAGTGTGAACGCTACTCACACTATACAACAAAACTGCATAGAATAGTATGCAAATTGGGACATATCCAATGATTTTTTTTTATTTTTATGGATTTTTGGTTAAATGCTTGAAATATGATCTGTGGTTAACACAAGCTCAAAGTATTTTCACATTTTATTCTATGACATAAAATACATCAGTAAACCCCATGTGATTTATTTAAAGATTTTACTTTTTTGAAAAAGGTGGTTGCCAACAAGTGGCTAATGGGACTACAGAGGTTGTCAGGGACATTAAATGTCATCAAGCCGAACAGGTAAACTTATCTACTCATTATTCTGGGTTTACAATACGTCCTCAGTTGTGTTGGTAATTGTGCTCTTGCAAACTATTCTAACTTGTACTATTACTACTAGTCTACTTTAGCTTTTTAGTTTGATTGCATTTAGACTTCACAATTCATAAATGTTGGATTGTGTTTTTGCTGATGAAACTAAGGTGATGCTAACTTCTGAGTTGGCCCCACTGATGTATATAAATGACTGGATTGCTCATGACATGATAAAAAGTGAAGCCACTGTGCCGCCATATTGGTATTCCCTAGTATTCCCTCACATTCTATTGAATTAATAGGAAATCATCCAATTTTAAGGAGAAAACATTACTTAAAGAGTCAGCGTTTTTATATCTAAAGTCTCCCTGTACATTCTTACAAATGTCCTAAACATTTAAAGGGTTATTGGTTTAAAGTCTGGTATTTCTCCTGCTTATTAAAAGTTACATTCGTCTTCATTACAGTAGACAGTATCGGATCATCTAACGGACAGACAGCTCCGCATTTATATTACAAATGATACAATGATTAATGAATACAGATTTATGCTTTGTAAAGCATTTGAGCTGGCCTGTGGCTTTTTAACTGTTTCCAAGATATCTAAGAGTCTGAAGTGGATGAGTCTGTTTTGTCTTAGTTCAATTATGCAGTGGGCAGTAGACACACGCATCTTAACTATTTCTATATACCGTTTATCCTAACCCCAAAAAACCATAAACATTACAGATAATGTTCGCAGTGTCAATTAATATACATACACACTTAAAAACTATTCATGTGCGACTGATACTCTACAAAATGGGTGATTTTAGATCATTGTTTTGGCTGTAAGTCAATGATTGCAATGAGGAATCCAGTCATTTATATGTGGTTGGCCCACAAAAATACATAATCACTCTATAGCAGAGATCTTCAACCTTCCTCCTGGAGTCCCATCATCTTGCAAAAACACAAATCCTTTCCCGTGGCCTCATGGGATAGTAAAGTGTCCACCGAATACATACATCAGAATCTCACCAGAAGTACTAATGATTTTTGCCTACTATATCGTAAGGAAGTAGGCATATTGTGACGCAGTGTGGCTTTCTAGGAGCAGGGTTGAAGACCTTTGATTATAGTATGAATATTATGTCTATAGGCACTGGGCAGTATATTTTAACCACCTTATTTGTAACGTAAGAGCGGGCGCAGCCATTTGTAAATTGAATTGGCTTCCGGTGTCATCTGCTTCCAGTTATTTTTAGGCGTATACAAAAAGCTCTTTGTGCTGTTTGATAATGTAAACTAGTATTTTTACCATATTATTTTAATATATTGTCATAATTATAAACGCACACAAATTTTACAAATTGTTTTACCGTTTAATGCACTTTTGTTATTCTTTCAGTTGTTTTGAATAAAATTTCACACATTCACATAAAATAACTTACTTCCTTGTTGAATACTGTTTATTTTTAAAAAGTAGTAAGTGAAATAGTTGGCATTAAACAGTATTTTTTTGTCATATGACCTCATCACGTTGCGTATGTAATTTGGTGAGTGAAATTTCAGTTACCATCCTGTAAATAAATGGCATTTTAATTACTTTTTTTTTTTTTTACATTAGGCAATGAAATAACTTAAGAAAAGAGATCACGGTATACTAGCAGTTCATCCATCACAGTGGAGATGATTGGTTAAGTCAAGCAAATTACTATAGTATACACAATTTGGAAAATGTAGTAAGAGTAGTTTATGCTTTTCTGAACATGGCCACTTTCCAAATACTAGGGGTTTGAAATTGCAGGTTAGCAAGCTATTCTCTGATGGGCAGGCCAGAACGGAATCTACAAACCTTTTTGCATTGTCTGCGGTGATTTTTGGGGAGGATGATTGGCTATAAACATTGTAAAAATATGTCAAATAGAGCTGAGAGTTTCACGCTTTTATTGGTAGCTGAAATCGTAATAAAATTAGCCAGAATATAATAGACAAGCATGCAAGTGGTGTGCAATGTGTGGAAGTTTGCGAATGAGTGGAATGCAGAGCTTTTTGTAGTTCTTTGGGTGCAGATTCTGTTTGGGCCTGCTAATGGGTGATTTGATGGGTGATCTGTGCACATGAAAACAACAGCTTAGTTGCAACAACCTGGTTAAGTAACAGTCCATGTGTTCCAGAAAAGAATAATCATTCTCTTGACCAGTTGTTTTTGACAACTGATCTTTCTTGTTCCATTTTGCTAGTCCTTTTTGTTGGTTTCCTCGAGAGATAAGCTTATCCGAGCTGTATATGAAGACCAATTCATAACTTTTTGTCAGGCCCATTTGCTGACAGAACAGCCATTCTAAGATTAGGTTCAATCCCATTCAAACTCCAGGGGGGCATTGTGACAGGCAGTTGCTTATTATGAAAAACTACAGGCTAAAAATATTTAACCAGGGCTATTTTAAAACACACATGAGCAATGCCATAGTGACTCTGTTTTTAGAACTGGGAAATCAAGTCCAGATAAGAGCGAGAGAAAGGACTTTCTCCCATATTTTGGCATGCCAAGAAATGAAATTGGGGTTGGAATTTTGAATCATTAAATGTTTGTGTGTTCGAGTTGTTGTAGCTGTACTTTCACACAAATAAAAGTAATAACATTATGTCTGTGTTATGTCATCTTATTTATGTGGGAAATGAAAGAAATAACAACTTTGGACCCCACTGGCTTTCATTGGGATAGGAAAACATTTTTCAAAATATGTTCTTTTAGGAGTGAGCGACTCTTATTTCATGATATGAGTAGTTTATTTCACAATAACAATATCATGAACTAAATATATCACAAAACAATATATAAAAAAAAGTATTTTATTTTTGTTATTAAAAAATAATAAATTAAGAATAATGCAGAAATTGTCATCCCGTTTTATTTCCTCAATAATGTGTGTTTGTTTATAGCGCTAATGTGTCGCAGTGTTTTTGAAATGTTGCGCTTGTGTGTTGTTCTTGGGTGAGCCGGAGTGAACTGCTGCACGTATGAATGCGTCGTGCGTATGAACGTGTCGTGCAGTCAGGATTTGCACTCAATAATAATTTAAATTTTGCTTTGTATTTCACTAAACCCTATTGTATGCACTTAGAACACAAGCCGCATGAGATCTTGAAATCTTGAAACGTATCACTATTCACTGCCATTATGGACACACATGAGCAGGACAATTTCTAATTTTGTAGTCCGTCAAAGATAGAATACTCCATTAGAAAAACACTGGGTGAGTAAATAATGACTGAATTTTCATTTTTGGACTATCCCTTTAAGCACAGATATGTAAAGAAAATTAAACAATATAGCAAAATTTCAATACATTTAAACTTTTTATTTTATTTTATCATCACCATGATCATCTTCTTTCGTGTTCCAAAACACAAAGAAAGTCATACAGGTTTGTGTGAACTGCCCTTTTAACATTTAGGCACTTAAAGGCACAGTGAGTTTATGGTTGAAGCTCGGTTTCCAGGTCATGGGTCACGCATAGCTTAGTGCCTGTAACATATCGCCGGTTACCATCGGTAAGCTGAGGCAATGGTATCGGCTATATTGGAAAAACCTTTGCACTCAGTGTTACCAACATAACCTCAACATACTCTTCTTGTATTGAGTGAGTCAATTGGTCTTCATCATTCAGTGAGGTGTGTTGTTGTAGTTGAAGAGAATTAGTTCAGTGAGAACGAGAGAAAGTTTTCCAGATTTAGTTCAATGTTCTTGGTCATTGTGTGACAAAATACTTTCTGGGAAGCTGTTGTTGAAGTGAAAGTTTTAGGCATGTAGATCAGAAAAGCTACTAGAAAGAGAGCATTTTCACTTCCTGAAATGCAACGTAGTAATAGTGGTAGATATTAGGGATTTAGAAGCCAATTTTTTGTTTTAAATTCATGAACACAAACAAACTGATCTCTGTTGTTTGCCTGAGGAAGTCAACAGTATTATATGTGTCAGACATGATCAATAAGCATCAAACTAAATGACTTACTTCCCAGCTGCTACACTAAGAACCACTGCATTTCCTTCCAGTGGAGTAACGTCACGCAAAAGACAGACGTCACTGCTACCTTGGGCCAGACCACTCTCTTTCAGTCAAGCCATTTTACAATTCTCAAACATATTAACCTCATCTTTAAATGATTAGTTGAGCAGTATAATACCATTGCTTTTCCCGCTCTCCCAACATGAATGGTCTTCATGCTACTCGAGTTAATGAAAAGTCGCTGCGCTCTTTCTTCCCCCTTTTTTATTCGTTTGATCAAAGATGGCCTCTCCTCTCTGGCTAACCTCTCCTCTCAGTTGGCCATAGCCTCTGTCTCTTGAGGGTGAGGGCACTTAACAAACACAGGATCCCACCGCTGGGGCACATTGTCATGTTGATGTCCCAAGGGCCCCTACACAAAGGGCCATTGAGGAGAGGAAAGGAGAGAAAGACCTGAGACAGAGAGAGAGGGAGAACAAGGCTCTCAGGAGGAGTTTCTTTAACCCGTCATGCAGCGTGTCTGAGTGTGTGTGTGTTGAGCGGGGGAGGGTCATATACCGGCTATAGCTCCTGTGTTGTTGGTCACTGGACTGATCTTGGTCACCGACTTCTTAAAGTCTCCTGGGGTTGGTTCTGCAAAGAGTCACCTTACTGTGAGTCTGTGTGTGTGGTTTCATGGAAATTCAAGAAGCTTTTCAGGCCGACATGCTTCAGTTGTTTGTTAACTCTAGATATATCTTCCCTTTAGGCGCCATTAAAACTGTATACCTGACCTACATTGGATCAAATTTTACATAACTTTTACTATTTCTCATACTTGGGGATTTGAACAAACTTCTCACCCTAAGAATTAAAACTTGTCCAGCTTGTAGGAGAGGTGTGTTGTTATGTTTGCTTGTTTTAGACGATAAAAATAATCTTATAGATTGAAAGAGGGATGTGAGCCATATCTACGTACTAGAATCATTAGCACTGTCTCAAATGGCACATCTGATGTGTACTTCAGGTCTTGCAGAAGTTGTTGAATGTGGAATCTGACCTTATGGTGTCCTATTTGACATTTTAGGTTGAAGGGTGGCTATCAATTTACTGATTTAATCCCAATTTGCAAGCTCTCTTTAAAAAAAAAAAAAAATCGATTCTGATTTTGATTTGGTTCAGTTAGGTGCTGATTCATATGAGCATATTTCAGTTCTAGTGTATGTTATTTTGCTTGCATATAAAATAAATTGTCTGTCTCATATAAACGCAGTGCACTGTTTATATATGCTGTTCTTTTGAACTTTATGTTCATCATAGAATCCAGAATTTTTAAAAATCATTTTCCACAAAAATATTGAGCAGCATGACTGTTAAAATAAATTACATTTTAAAATATATTAAAATTAGAAAACTGTTATTCTATTTTGTAATAATATTACAGTTTTTACTGTATTTTCGATCAAATAAATACAGCCTTAGTGAGCATAAGAGACTTAACTTGAGTAATGTGAAAAAAAAAAAAAAAAAACTTTTGCATGGAATTGTACTCATTATGTTTTAAAATGTATTTTGTTAACATTCTTAAGTACAGAGACAGAGATTTGTAGTGAGATCTTTGGCCAGTTTAAGCAACCATCCAACACCCTTATGTGTGCACACCAAAAGCGAAGCGAATATTCACAACGCATTACTCGCTCTAGATTACTCACGGGATTACTTGTTTTTCGCGTCACTTGCACAAATAAAAACATTGCGTGATGAGTATTGTCTTCACCATAGACTGTAAAAAAAAAAAAGGTCAAATGGTCAAGTGTCCGTGACATCACCCGTAGGATTCTGAAGAGCATTTTTGAAGCCTAAAGTGGGCGGAGCCGGCCGTCGCCATCTTGGCAGCGCGTCACCACTTCCGGATAACTGAAAATGGGCAAAGAGGCGGGATGTGGGTGGAGCTGAGGTGACTGGTTGCTGAAACTACGCCTGCCTAACTCGACCATAGTGGCAATCCACCTGTCACTCAAGTGGCCACCTTAATTATGCAGAATTTTATGACTTAATATAATTTAAATGGATAAGTTCTAGAAAAAATTAACCCCCTCACAGTTGTCATGAAGGGCAAAATTAGCTGTATAGCCCAAAACCCCTTTTTGTACCTGACTGTAAACATAATTTTTTTTCTGCTGTAAAGTTGGGCATTTGAGATCAGATTTGGCTTCCGTGTTGGCTTCAAGAGAGACTGCGGGAGGTTGCCGCTTGGTCTTCGCGCACATCAACAACAAAAACTTTTTTCAACCATGTTGGAGACTACTACTATTGCTGCGCTGTACCTGTTGTGGAAGTCCCAAATGCACCGGAAAGCCAAGCCACAGCACCATACAGAGGCGCACACAACTCTGTGAATTTCACCGTCTTCTCCAGGAATGGCGTTCCTAGTAATGTAATGTAAAACTCATAGCTAGAATCAAATAACAGATATTTTCATCACTTACCAGGTAGTCCAACTTCCTCCCTTACTTTTCTCCAAGCAATCTCCTTTTTTGTCTGGTATTTGTATGAATAAGAAGTTGTATCATAAATTCCAGGGTGCTCGCAGACAGCTATCACAATGCTCTCCTACATTTTCTGATACAACTGGACATGTCAATAAGCTCATCGCTGATTGGCTTGCACGACAACACGGCATTCGAATTTCCCGCTCGAGTTGAACTTTTTCATTTGAGGCGAGTATCGCGCAATCGCATTGCCCAATTCGCATCATTTGAGTCACCCGGTGCAAATTTGCGTCTATTCGTGTCTTTGCATTGACTTGTATGTAATCTACTACTAATATTTAAATTTGCTTTTGATGTGCACACATTAGAACCACATAGAAACACATGAAAGCCACTCAGAACATCTTAGCAACCACATAATAACCACATACAACATCATAGCATGGTGGCAGTGCAGTTTTGCATGTACAAGAGCTAGAAATGTTCATAAAAAAAATGTAAGAATCTTAAAGTGTTTCCCAATTACTAGCAGCAGCAAACAAGGCAATCCCCACATCCTCTATTGTTCGGCCAAACAGAGTGTCCTGCCCCCTGTCAGAGGTTAGGCCAATGTTGGCCAATGTTGTTATATTTCAAACAAATAGATTGCAATTCTGTTTGGTGCAGCTAGTGACACACTTCAATTCATAAGTGTTAAAAGTTTAAATGTGGATCCAATCCATTAGATGTGGAGCCAAAGCCTCTGTCATTGTAGAAAGAAGAGAGTTAGAGAGCTCTGTCAAAGAGCATTTAGCTTCAAGACCCTCTTTCATAATAAACGGATATATGGATGGAAGACTGTGACAGGCCAAGCAAAGAGGTGAAAGGTCATTTCTGCAGTATTGGATTGACCTTAAAAGTGATCAGATGTACAGGTCTGTCTCATTCACTCTGTTCCTTCTCTTGTTTTGCTTGGTGAGGAGGAGGAATAGATCCTTCTGTATATGTGTGTGTGTATATATATATATATATATATATAACAAGTTATTTAACCCTTCTTTCTTTCCTTTTCCCTTCTTTGTAATCATTTGATCTCAACGAAGAGATCCTTGAGAAAAGAAAACGGGAGGCACTGAGACTTTGGCAACACAGGAAAAAGAGCCTGAGAAAGTCCCTGCAGGAAAAGAGCCACATCCATCACGGCTCCAGACCTCCTCTCCTCATCTCACTCTCTGTCCCATTCTCTCTTTACCTGATCTAGAAACAATGGCCATTTCCTGCTACTGAGTCTTGAGACTGGAAGCTGGAATGACAGAATGAATAATCATGAGAGAGAGAGAGAGAGAGAGAGAGAGCGTGAGAGACTGTTCTGCAAGGAAAAATAAAACGAGGCTCTAAAGCTGACGTCACTTTTGTGCATGTGTGAGCATGCACACGTGTGCTTCCATGCATTACTTACATATGTTTTTATGGTCAGAATAATTTATTAACAGAACTGTACAAACATTCTCACGACAGACCACACAATGAAAAGCAGTGTTCTGGATGGATCATAAACTTCCACAGCCATAAAAGGAATTGTGTTTTACACTCCTGGAAAAGTAATAAAAAAAAAAGTAATTGAAGTTTCATTAGCAATATTCGTATATTTTTTTGGCTAGATTTTATGGAGTAAATGTGTGATTTGCCTGAGTGAGTGAATGGTTGTTTTGATTCAAGTTGTTTGAATGAATCAGTTGAACTGATTCACAAATCTGTTTGAATGATCCAGTGTGAATTAAAGGGGTCCTTATCCACTTATCATAAATGTATAGAGCCCTAAAGTGAAATTTCCAGGAAAAAAAATCTTTAGGAATCAAGTAGGGCTGAACGATTAATTGCATTTGTGATAATATCGCGATATGATAAAACACGATTTTGTAACCACAAAGGCTGCGATTACAGTCTGGTCACGTCACACGCGAGCAGTCTGCAGAAGCAACATCAACTTGGCACGTTATGCCTACAGGAAAAAAACAGTTTGTGTTTAATCAATCTAATATTAGCTGCGTCTCATTTCGGAAGGCTGCGTCCTCCAGAGGTCGCATTCGAAGGTTGCATGCGTCATCAAGGCTGTCTCATTTCAAAAAAGTAAGTAGGACACTCTGAATGCGACCTTCAAATGCGCCCTTCTTTCACAAGAATTCGGAGGATGCCTGAGGTGTATCCTTCGCTGCTGCAGATAACCCACAATTCTTTGCATCGCCGTTAACAAGCGTCATATTTTTTTATATTATTTGAAAAAAATGTTGCCTCTGGCAGATGCAAGCGAAGGTGTGGTGTTTAAATGTAAGTAGTTTCTAATAATTTATTATTGGTTAAAATAAAATCGCAATTAGATTATTTTCCAAAATTGTTCAGCCCTAGAATCAAGTAGTGAGAGAAGTAAGTGCATGGGAAAACGTTTATGTTGCCATGGGGAAAAATATACCTACATAAACCAGATTACGGCAACACATGAACACAGAAGTTTGTATTTCATTTCCAAACGTTTTCATGTGAGCATATGGACATGTCAGTGTTTTTTCTGCACAATAGGAGCCCTTCACTTTAGGGGCTCCTATACAAATGACAGGAAAGATCATATATGTTCATTAGTTGCAGCCTTTCAAACTAAAGTCTTACTTACTCTTCATTAGTCATTTTCCACAAGAAAAATTGGTTTCACAGTAACTATTCAAATGCTAAATATTAGATAATAGATACATGTAATAAAGTAGTCATAGCTGAAAGAGTTTGTAAAGGGCTCTGAACACTAGAAAACTGGGTGTGGACAATGAATACTGTGCAGCAATATCAAACTCTTTTTAAATTCCTGTTAGCCTCATTCCCTGCATCCTTAAAGACCCCCTTAGGACCGTGCCACACTCTTTGTACAACAAACACACACGCACAATGAAAGTCCCTCATGTTTGACTGATGTCCTGCATCACAGTTAGATGTGATTGATACATTATATCCATCACCTCGGCTGTCCGGCGCACAGTTTGCCATTACCCTCTCAGTCTCCACTCCCTTTTTCATGCAGTGTGTGCGTGTCACTGTCACTAAGCCACCCTTTTGTTTCTCACCTCGTCCGTCTCACTGACGCTCAGTGAATCAGGGTTTTAAAGTGGGCTGGGGTTTGCATTTGCACATGTATGTCTGCTCATGTCAAACACTCATATGAATATCGTTATGATTTGAGCAGTTTGAGGCTGTCTATCTGTAGGTGTATGTGTGCTGTTGTCATAGGGTCATCACAAGCTGTTGTTGTAAAACTTTTTTATTTTTCTTGCTTTCTTGCTTGCGGGTTTTGCTCAGGGAGGAGCATACAATAATTCTAAGAAAATGGTGAAAGATTTATTTTTATTGTATTGCTTGAAACATGTAAACTAAGTTCTGTTCCCAAACTGGTGCGTGTGCGTTTGCATGTGTCTTTACATGCCTATACTATATTTTGGGTGAAGCCCTCCCAAAATGTCCTTTATGGGATGTTGTCATTTATAAAAAATAAAGGGACCCACTTTGTATTAGGTTGCCTTAACTACTATGTACTAACATTTCAATTAATTTTGATACAATGCACTTATTGTGTACATACATGTTTTTACATTTGTACTTCCATTTTAAAAATGACCTGCATGTAATTACATCTGTAATTCATTTCTGTAGTTGCATTTATAATTACACTGTTGACCCTTCCCTTACACCTAACCCTACCCTTAAACTTACCCATACCACCACACCTGTCCCTAACTTTACCCTTAAACTTACCCATACCACCACACCTGTCCCTAACTTTACCCGTATCCCACCTCAATATCAGCAAAAGTGTTTTGCAATACAATATGAACACAATAACTACATTGTACTTATGTTTTGATGTAAGTACATAGTAGTTAAGGCCACCTAATATAAAGTGGGACCAAATAAAGAATGAACAACTTTTCTGTTAGGGTTTAGTTGAAGAGTATATAAGTAGCAAAACTAAACTCGGCTGTATATGTCATGCAAGCTCAATTGGTCCCTGAGTGAGCCGATCATGCTGTGATCTAGTTATTGACCGCTGGGGTCAGGTGTGATTGACAGCTCTATTAAGGCCGAGAGTCCATGTGACACTAACATTCTAAATGGAGGAGTGAAAAGTTTCACCTTCTATCGCCTCACAGTGACACAGAGCTGCTTAGCGCTGACACTCACCGCGACACTTTTGATCACTTTAAAGGATGCCCTTTAACCTACCGCTCTGACGCCATCTCTCTATTATACACGCTCTCAAACAGCAGAGCAGTCATAAGTAATAAATCTATAAAAAGAATCATTAAAGATATTTAATAAAGCAATCATTCTGAAGAGTGCAATAGTGGACACATTTCTATCCCATAAGACCACATGAACTGAAGAGCTGACAGATTCTAAAAGCTGAAAAGCAAAAAAAAAAAAAAAAACAAAGGCTTAAAACTGTGAGCTGAGTTGCTCTTTCAAGTATACTTATTTAACAGCGACCATGTGAATTATTTTCACAGATTTTGATCATACATCATAGCTTAAAGAACATATAGGTCAAAGGACAGTGCCAACATGATGGATGTAGTATGTCTGGGAATTTATTTGTCCTACTGCATTGCAGAGCTCCGCACATGACATACAGGGGGAAAACAAGATATATTGGCCTCAAATTAAGAATTTGTACTTACAACATAATGTGTTCCCTCGTTTTAGTTAAATCGGCCACAATTTAAAGGGTTAGTTCACCCAAAAATAAAATTTCTGTCATTAATCACTCACCCTCATGTCGTTCCAAACCCGCAAGACCTTCGTTCATCTTCAGAACACAAATGAAGATATTTTTGATGAAATCCGAGAGCTCTCTGACCCCTCCAAACACACTTTCACAGTCCAGAAAGGTTAAAATAGTCCACACTGTAAAAAACTAAACCAGTCCACACTCATTTTTTTAGTGAACTGAAAAATTTAGATGTGACCAGTCACTGAAAATGTTCAATTTTAGAGGCCTGAAATTTTTTACCGTGCATGTGTCTCCAGTGGATCAAGCTTCATTTTATGAAGCGATGAGAGTAATTTTTGTGTGCAAAAAACAAACAAAAATAAAGACTTTATTCAACCATTTCTTCTGTCTGTGTCAGCCTCCTACACAGTTTACATTGGTCAGCGTCGTGATGCTCACGTGAACCGCATCGGCCAATGGTAAACCGCCGTGCTGGCGTAACTCGGAGGCTCTGGACTGTATTTACTACATCAACAGCGTAGGAGACTGACACAGACGTGAAGAAATTGTTGAATGAAGTAATTATTTTTGTTTGTTTTTTTGCACATTTTTTTTTTTTTTTTTCAACGCTTTATTAAATTAAGGTTGATCCACTGGAGTCACATGGACTATTTTAACAATGTTTTTACTACCTTTCTGGACTGTGAAAGTGTTAATTAAATAGCTGTGTTTGGAGGGGTCAGAGAGCTCTCGGATTTCATCAAAAATATCTTAATATGTGTTCTGAAGATGAATGAAGGTCTTATGGGTTTGGAGCGACATGAGGATGAGTAATTAATGACAGAATTTTCATTTTTGGGTGAATATCATACACAAAAACAGTGTTTAAGGTCTCACTCTTCAAAAAGTCAGCCAAAGAAACTTGCTTGGTTTTGATATGCTTATTAGCCAAATGCAGCAGGTCAAAATAGAAAGCAACAGAGGCATTTGGTGAAGACAGCTTGTGTTTAGGGGTTCAAGTCTGGTGTATAATAAGTGAGAGATACTTTGGCTGATATTTTTGGGTAGTTTTAGTATGTGAGCACCTCTGACCTTCCAGAACTCCAGTATGTAGGTGGCAATTCATGGGGTGAGACAGCTGCTGCCGGTGTGTGTGTGTGTGTGTGTGTGTGTGTGTTTCTTGCAAACCTACATATACAACTCTAGCATTCCAGCCCTACCACATGCAGATACACACATACATGGACAAACACATCCATCTAAACTAGAAGTAAGTGGGTGGTAATAGTGACTTGATGTTGACCCGAATGTGACCCTCAGTCACTCTCTCCTCCCTAAACTGGGCTCATTTTGCATGGAATGCTCACACCCAACGTTCCCACGTATCTGCAGCAGATAACAGTTTTATCTCTTCCAGTTCAACACACACACACACACACACACACACACACACACACACACACACACACACACACACACACACACACTACATCTACACCTGTTCAATCGAATGGGCCATGCTAAAATGAAACACCTCTGACAAGAGCAACAATAGAGATTAGACAAATTCACACACAAATTACAGGTGAATTCAATCAATTGTTGAATCTATCAGGGTCTCCTGTTGCCCTCAATAACTTAACACCTTTAAACCCTGCATTTTCATAAATAATTATTAATGAAAATTATGATTATCATCAATAGATGACATTCCTGTGTTGTGTGTAGCTTAGGCAGTTGCTCAAGTTCAATCTGCCTGTCACACACTCTCAACACAGGTGATCTCTGCCATCTGTTGCCACCAAAGTTGCTAAGATATGCAAGGTACAGAAATGGCAACACACTGACACTCATTCACACACATATATTCAGCAAGAGTGCCTTTTACATTTAATCATTTAGCAGACGCTCTTATCCAAAGCAGCTTACAAATAAGTAGAGCAATAGAAGCAATCTGCTGTGACCAGTCCCAGTTAGTCCAGCACAGTACACATAGCAAGTTTTGGCTAAAGGCTGGCTAAAGACTCAGCAGCTCGGGTTGAGATGGGCAGCTTGGAACAGTCAGGGTAAAGGTCCGTGCAGAACTGGTCTGAAGTAATGAGTTTAGGTATAGGGCTGCAGAGCCAGTGGTTGTTCTGTAGGCAAACATCAGTGCCTTGAAATTGATGCATGCAGCAATTAACCACCAGTGCAATTTTATGAGGAGATGTGTGACGTGTGCTCTCTTCAGGACAGACTGCCTTGTGGACAGACTGAAAGTGTTGTATGCGATTAAGTTGTACAATATCTACATTGTGGCACGTTAGTTGATTAAAATATAAGACAAAAAAAATAAGATCGACTACTTGATTGCTATTTCCTATAAGAAAATGTACGTTTTTGGCTGGCTGAGCCCAAAAATCATTTAAAAAATCGAACACAACATTTTGCAGTATGAAGACGGCTATAACCAGGAGCGTTAAAATAACCAAAGGCCCCTGGGCTATAGCATTACGGTAGGCCTCACTGCCCCAGATCATTTTTTTTTTTAGCTTCCTGACAATTATTTATGCCAACATTTATCTTGTCGATAACATTCAACTTTTACAACACTGTGCGTATGCTGCATAAGAAAAAAAATGGTACAAATTTAGGTGAATATTCAAATTCACTCTTTGTTCAAAATGCAACTGGCAATGATGCCAGTTATATTTGCACACAGAATTGCAGAAAGAATTCTTATTTGTTATGCTTTTACTACATTATTATAGGCATTATACAGAGGTAATATGAAAAGTAAATGTGGGCTGTTTGGTGCAAACTGCTCTAAAAGCTCGTGCATGTAGAACACGCAACAGCACAGCGTCTTTACTTTGAAACATGCTGGCGTTTAATTAATGAAATCAAAGTCTTTAATTGTAAAGTTTAATTGTCACATTTAAGCAGTTTTGTGATACCTGCTTTTCCATCCCCAGATTAAAAATTTTAAAGCAGCACCGATGGAACGCAGTGACTGAACTCGCATTCAGCGCAGAGCGGCTCTCTCGCACTGAATGACGTTACAGAAAACTAGCTGTTCAGTAAGGCTCCGTTCACACAACAGCGCTTCGCCGAAAAGGAAGTGAGTTTTATTTATAGAATGCTGTTGTCACTGCTGCAAACTCCCATATATACAAATAATTATTTGAAAAATAGGTAACACTTTATTTTGATGGTCCCTTTTGAACATTCTGTTGACTATAAGTAAATTTGGAACTACATGTCAACTAACTCTCATTAGAGTATTAGTAGCCTGTGATGATATTGTGATGGTCCTCCAACAGACATTCTACTGACTATAAGTAACTTTGCAAGTACATGTCAGCTTATTCTAACCCTAACCCTACCAGACTACTAATACTCTACTAACACTCTGAGATTTAGTAGACATGTAGGTGAAACGTTACTTATAGTCAACAGAATGTGTTAAAGGGGCCGTCAAAATAAAGTGAAACCGAAAAATGTAATTTTTGTGCAGCCAGTAGGCCCCTCGCCAGTATAGGGTTCCTGGGCTTCAGCCCATGGGAACGTGCGTTAATCAGGCTAAATAGATGTAAAACAAAACTGAATAAAAAATCATTCCAATGAGGAATTTATTTCTGCAATTCAATATGCAAATATCACATTGACATAATTTTCATTTGCATTTTGAACATTCTAAGGGGTCGTTCAAACATATGTTTTTGCACCCCTAAGACTGAACATTACATTCAGGCAGTTCAAGTTGAATTAAATGCAGAAAATGTTGACAAAGTTTATAAAAAAAATTTAATCTTTGAGGAACCTCACAAATAGTTTGTTGTTTAAGATATTTTTTTTCGTAAACAAACAATCTGCCTAATTTTTTAATCAACTTCTGATTTGTTTGTGTTAGAGCTGCAGTCTTGCTGAACTTTCCTGACCCGAGGAAACTGTCCAGTGTAAAATGGATGTGTCAGTACTATTTAATGAGCTCTTGTAAGCACTGAACCAGTTGTGAGTGTTTATGTCGTGGCAGAAATTCCGGGCTTTCTGCTTGAACGTCACAGGGGAAGCCCCTGCACAAAGGTGGCTAACACACACAGACAAATACGCACACGTTTGTGAATAATACACACATAATGACCACATGTATTTTTAATTTAGCACAGTTAGTGACGTTATGAAAGATCAGTGGTTTTCTACCAAGGCTTCTCATGAGTATTATATTATATTATATTATATTATATTATATTATATTATATTATATTATATTATATTATATTATATTATATTATATTATATTATATTAATATTATTTTACTAAAACGTAATACAACTAAAATTTTTCTTTCATTTCAATAGAATTTTATTTTCATTATTAAACATTTTTAAAGACTTTATTTTACTTTGCAGAGAGATTTTTGCACCTTCCCTTTTTTTGCATCTTTCCAAGTAAGCACATATGCTAAGATGTCTGTTAAAGAGTGCGCCATTTTCACCTGATGAACATCTTAAAAAGGTTGTTTTTTGTTTTATTACATACTCCTAAACATAGTCCTTACATACTTTTCTTATATTACTACTAAAAGATCTAATGTTACTTTTTTTTCAGAAGAAAACATACACAACGAATAGATGCCTATATGCATGCAAAATCTGATGCTTCTACTTAAAGCTTGATAAGACAGATCTACCTAGCACCTTTAAAAGTTCCTCCATGATCAATCTGAAGAACATTTATGAGTGCTAGACACACACACACACACACACACACACACACACACACACACACACACACACACACACACACACACACTCTCATCCATTGTTTTCTTTTTGCTATTGTTTACAGCTGCTTTGTGTCTCATGGTGGGAATCTCTTGTACATAAAATAGAGAGTGGGGAAAAATGACAGGAAGGGAAAGAGACTTCTGTCATTTTGTGTGACCGTCATACGTTCCATGTGCTTATTTAATTACTGGACGCAAGCCAGATAAACAAATGGAGAAAGACAGTTTGAGAGAAAGACAGAGGTGTGATGTGTTGATGATAATAGTATGCACTCAGTATTAGACTGTAGTCTAGTGTATGTATGCAAAAGTATGCAAAAGATCTCTGTCAGAAACAAGCTAACACACAATTACATCACCTGAGACAGCAACACTCTCTCTCTCACACACATACACACACACAGAACAATAGTCACAGATTTAGAAGGCTGTGGGAAAAAGAATACAAACGCACTGTCTGTCCCGCACACACACGGTACATATCCTCCCCACCCATTACAACACCAACCATCACTCCAGAGCCACTGTCCTGTCTTCAAAAGACACAGTTTATGCCAAAAATATGAGCTGCAGGTGCAGTCTCCCAAACTAGTTTGGATAATCACATAGACAGAGCCGATGGGTATCACAGTCACATTTTGCATATATTTTTATAGCGGCATTCGTTTGCTGCATGGCCTGTGTCTAACATCAGTTAATTTATGCAGATTAATATTTGAATTAGAATTGATATTAGGAGTTGGTCTCATCTGATTCTAATGTGTGTCTGTGTGTGTGCTGTGCATTGTGTTTTGAAAGTGTTATGATAGTGAAAACTGGACAGAATCCCCAAAAGTGTTTTTGTCAGCGTGTGTTGGGAGGGTCAAGCAGTGTATATGCGATTCAGGAAGGTCGGTGTGTGCCAAAATAGCCCGGCCTTTGTGGCTTAAAGGAAGTCATACAAAAGGAGGGACCTGAGAACTGACAGTGAAGTCAGAACAGACAATGAAACACACGTAATATTGAACAAAACCTGCGAATCCGCATGGAAATGCATGACGACAACACTTTTTTTTGTGTAGTCAAGCTACAATCTTCATCTCTGTGTCCAAGTATACGTAACACAATGCATAATTGAATAATGAATACATGATATGATTTCAGTTGAATTAAGAAGCGATTACATGAAATCTAAAATATGGAAATAAATGGTTTAGTTTGACAGAAAAGTGTCAAATGTACATTAACGTTCAAAACGTCGGTAATGTCATGCTGACCAAGGCTGGATTAATTTGATCTAAAATACAGTAAAAACAGTAATATTAAAATTTACAACCTTTTTTTTTTGCTTTTTTTTTTTTTTTTTTTTTTTTTTTTTTTGTGCTATTTTTGTGCAACAGCTGCAGCACAAGTGTCATACACAAAGGTCACTAAAAACACACTTTTATCAATATATGATGGCCAAAGATCCTTTTTATAGGTAATTCATTTATAAATCAAACCCACATGAGACCATTAACAAGAGTACAGTCATTTACATGCATTATACAGTGAAATTTAATTACTACTGAAGCTTGACAAGCAAAATCCATCCATGTAATGTAGGGAAAGTTGTTTTATTGAGTAATTGCAGATTATTTTCATAATAACATCCAGCCTGGCTTTAAACTAGTTTTATTAACCAGTATTAACAGATTCAAATACGAACATGGTTCTCAAAGTGCTGCCCTCTTCCACTTTCCTTCAATGCGAGGCTTCTGTCATTCACACCCCCACTGTGATGTCACCATCTGTAGCCCTAGACCTGTCTGCCACCAGTGTGTGTGTGAGTGAATGCACCATCTGTCCTCTATGGTCCTCCCCTTGATGCTGTTACATACTCTGCTTGTGAGTATATCACTAGCACATCTCGCACACATGCATCTCACACCATTAACACCCTCCATTTCATTCATGTACTCAAGGCATGAAACCCTTGAGGCAGTATTACATTTCTCTAATCATGTACATATGAGCCATTAGTCAAGCGCTCATGTTCCTATTGATTCCTTCGAGCATATGTCCATGCAACATTTCATCCAGTCTTTACAAAGTGTCAATGTGAGTTCACCGTGCATATAACCATGATTTATTGTGTCTTCCTACATGTATATTGTAGCTATTCTAAAGCCTAGTGAGCTGCCTAGTACATAGACAGCAATTTACGATATTGTAGTTTTATTATAATTTAATTTATTTAAATATACTTGTATGCAATTCAGTAGTGCAAAGTAGCTCCATCTAAAAAAAAAAAAAGAAAAAGAAATATTTCACCCTGTTTGTGCGTGCTATGTTTTTTTTTTAAAAATGCTGCCAACGGTTTTGATCATTTTTTTGATCAAAAATTAATGGACACCAGAATATTTTGTTGTATGCATATCTGAACATGCAATGTATCTAAAAGAAAAGATCCTCTGCTTTATAAATTTTTATTTTATTTTTATTTTTTATTTTTTATCATCACATGAATATGGGTATGTTTCATAAAAATAAAACCTTTTGAGCAAAAAGCTGAGAACATTTTTGTCGAAGACTACAACTGAATCAGATTCAGAATGATGATCAAACCATAGATGGAGTAACAACACAGTCCTATAGCCCGTCCTGGGTAACATTAGGCCGTTTTGATTTGTAAGCTATTTAATGTTGGTGATCGAGTTATTTTCACATTTGCATATGATATCACTTGTTTCTGCTTCTTCTCCTGTGATTTGATCCAGGGATTCTGTACTCTTTCAGAAGATGTGTCATAGCGCCCCCTTAGTGTCTAACAGTGAAAACACGGAAACCCAGAAAATTCTGTGTTTGGTGAGGAAAGAGTTAAAGGTGCGCTCACATTAGTGAAATAGTTTAATTGACAATAGTGTAGCAATGCATGAAGCACAAAGTTTTTAAAACAAGCATCTTTCTGTTGGTCATCACACAAATTCATCTGACAGACGTGAACATGAGTGAAATAATTACTTTCATGTTATGACAGATAACCTAAAAAGCACAAATTTCTTTATTATTTTGTCTAAAATAATGAAAAATAAAACATTAAAAATGATTTAACTGAATTTAGGCATTATAGAATTATAATGTACAGTATAAAAAGATTTGCGAAAGATTACATTTTACAGTGTTAGTGTTTTTAAAGATTAATTAAGTGAGATGATGAGAAACATAGCATAAATAACCGTGCACAATTAGATATCCAGTATCGACTGACGCAATAATACATCTCTAAAAATGTACAATATAGACCGATAGCCAAGATGATGCTTCCCTAGTTTCTTCATTTTGTGTTTGTGTTTGTGTGTACTGTGTATTTTATTATTATTTTTTTTTAATCATGTCATTAGTTTAGCAGCATGCTACATCAAATTCTTTTGGAACCTCACTTTATTTATTTATTTTTTTTAATGAGGTTTCATTTAAGTTAGGATGCTGCAAGGCAGTTGTCTATGTATAGGCAATAGACAATGAGGCCACTTACTAGGGTTTTGAACAGATCACACCGTTTCTAGCTTAAATGTAATGTTTTCATAAAGGTAGGAGGACTTAAAGGTTCACAACACACAGACACACGGCTGTGACCTCTTAATTAGTTTCCCACACTAGTGTACATCAATCACCTCTGCAAGTCTTAAGTGTGAAAACAGACACTGTAATAATTGAAAAGTGACATCTGAAGACAGCTCAACAACAAATGGCTGACCAAAGAGCTGCCAGTTGATGGTTGATCAGGAAATGTGTATTTGAGGCATTGGTGTGTTAGTGTCTGTCTGTACTCTTACAGGTTGCCCGACACTGTTTTCTGTTTCTGGGTGTGTTAAAGTTAAAGGGTTAGTTCACCCAAAAATAAAAATTCTGTCATTAATCACTCACCCTCATGTCGTTCCAAACCCATAAGACCTTCGTTCATCTTCGGACCACAAATGAAGATATTTTTTATGAAATCCGAGAGCTCTCTGACCCCTCCATAGACAGCAATTTATTTAACACTCTCACAGTCCAGAAAGGTAGTAAAAACATTCAATAAAATGGTCCATGTGACTCCAGTGGATCAACCTTACTTTTATGAA
The DNA here is from genome assembly GCA_018749465.1 of Paracanthobrama guichenoti. Classification (NCBI taxonomy): domain Eukaryota; kingdom Metazoa; phylum Chordata; class Actinopteri; order Cypriniformes; family Gobionidae; genus Paracanthobrama; species Paracanthobrama guichenoti. The sequence continues at coordinate 17,455,301 of CM031951.1, forward strand.
GCGACGAGAATACTTTTTGTGTGCAAAAACAAACAAAAATAATGACTTTATTCAACAATTTCATTCTAGCCTGTGTCTGTCTCCTACGCAGTTTACATTATAAGTAGTGCAGTGCTTTCGAGTTCTACGTTAGCCTAGGCTGTTCACATGAGCACCACGACGCATGCGTGTGATGATGACGTGGGAGCTGCACTGTTTACAACGTAAACTGCGTAGGAGACTGACACAGGCTAGGAAATTGTCGAATAAAGTCTTTATTTTTGTTTGTTTTTGCACACAAAAAGTATTCTCGTCGCTTCATAAAATTAAGGTTGAACCACTGGCAACACACGGAGCGACATGAGGGTGATTTGTTAATGACAGAATTTTAATTTTTGTGTGAACTATCCCTTTTCATTTTTGTGTGAACTATCCCTCTCCTGTATAATAGCCAATACTAAAATACTTGTCTTACTGTAATAACTCTTAGCAGTGTGTCTGAGGACGCTACATCAAACCGAGCAGTGAATGATATAATACTCCCACAGCAGGCAATCTTGACATCAAGTATAACATTTTGCAATTGTTGTATATGAATATGTGTCAGCCCTGCTTTTGGTTCAGGGACCTAAATTAGCAGTGACACCTGTTGTCGGTTTTATAAACTGCAGCAGGTCTAGACTGGTCTGGAGAGATGCACTGGAGAAAAAAAAAAATGGTGAAGAAACAATTATCACTCAGAAATTGAAATATTGAAGTAGAAACATTACATTTTGAAGCTGAAAGACTGAAGTGTTTTCTTGCAAAATATACACCAATACTTTTTATTTACAATTTTTTTGTCATTGTAAGCTGGAGCTGTGCCATAGCAAATCTCAAATATAAGAGTTCATTTCAGAGGATTATTGGGGTGGTTATGCCTTAGTCATCAGAGTTTCTATTGAATGGATTTGCCATGTCCGTTTCTAAATCAAATGGTAATATCCCGTTCCTTTTCCAAAGGCTTAATGAACTCTAAGAACACTGTCTACTGAACAAAAACCATTACCCTTGAGAACACTCAAGAGAGGATGTATATTAGTGTGGGTGTGTTTCTAACTTTGCCTTTTACGTTTATTCATTTAGCAGATGCTTTATTAAGAGTCATTTTGGCGTACTTTGAGGACACGTTTGCTAAAAAAAAATGTCTCCGGAGGTTAGCTATATATGAAGGAAGAGTTTTGGGAACATCTCAAAAAGTGAAAATGGTTCAAAAATCTTTAAGGACACTAAATAATGTATTTTATTTAGTATATAAATAAATATAGATGTAGGAGTCACTGGTATGTCCCTATATAGAGAGTTAAGCAAGCGTGTATGTGAGTGTGTGGGAATTGAGCCGTGAGTTTTTCCGTGGTGTTTTCTCAGCTCCAATCATTACCACTGCGGAAATGCTAATGGCTGTTTGAATAAGAGCAGGTTCGAGGGGGCACTGGGGGCTCAAGGCTTTGTTTGACTTGCTGATCCTGTCTGCCCGGCAGCTCTCAGACGCTGTTGTTTTTAAATTACGTAGGGGATATTGCTGGCCAGGCAAAGATATACAAGTGGAAGCCCAATGCTTTTAAAAACCACAGGAAAAATGCTGAAAGTTACAAATTATAAACCCTTTTCTTCAGCTCGCCTCTCGCCGCAAATGATTTATGTTTGAAATAATATTGCTACAAATCACTTCTGCGAGGCCTCCAATGGGCCAGCCTGTTTTTGGATTTAGGAGTAATGACGGATTAGACAAAGTCTCGGGTCCTGTTACGCTATAGAAACCTTGCATACGGAGACAAACACTTTACTTTTTAAATCTGTAAATATATTATATCATGTGTTTTAATGCCTTAACATTATTTAAAAAAAAAATTGTAAATATGCATAGATAACTATGATTAAAATGATGTATGAGAGCACTCAACTGTTTATATGGTGCATTAAATACTATTGTGAATGTTTACCAGTGCTTTAAAGGCATAGTTAAAAAAAAAAAAAAAAAAATATATATATATATATATATATATATATATATATATATATATATATATATATATATATATATATATATATATATATATATATATATATATATATATATATATATATATATATAATAATTTTAATTTAATCATGACTTTTATTTATATAAAAGTTGAAATATGCATCAAAATATCTTTGTTTTTTTGTGTGTTTTCGTGGAAGAAAGTAAGTCATACAAATTTGAAATGAAGTGAGGGTGAATAAATGACAGAATTTTTACTTCTGGGTGAACTCCCTTTAAGTATAGCTGTATATAATGTGTTGTACGTACAGACATAAAAAAAAAGTGCTACCAAAATGAATTTTGCCCTCCTGCTTTCTCATGGATTATTATGACCATAAACTTTAATATCTTCTGAAAGGGGTGCAGAGTATTTCATTAGAGTGGAATGTCCAGCTACTCTACGGAAGAGCTCTCACTAACATGATAAAGGATGTGTTTTGGACAAACTGACTCAGCCGAGCAGAACCACATACATCCCTAATTATCTCTCGCCGCACCATTACATCCAGGAATCTAAACAATAAAGGTGAAATATGCATCATCAGAAATTAGAATTAGAAAGACGAGCATATCTATGGGCGCTGTCAGAAAATGAACAAGCAGCCTATATAGCCTATATTTGAACATAGTTATCAGCTAGATTGAGTTTTCATATAAATTATGATGCAGTTTAGTTGAATAAACCTAAATTCTGCAAAGCAGTAGCTACTGAATGCAGATAAAGAGTAGTAGCTAGTAAATGTGCTGAATTAAATTACAATGCAATTTGTTAGATAACTGAGACTATTAGACCAGCAAACTGAGAACTTAAGGTTGATAAGAACCAATATTCCTCTCTCTCTGTATCTCTCTCTCCTTCATTTTTGGCTGAACAGCGAAAAACATTCCATTACCGTCTAAAAGTCACAAAAACGCTGTAACACAGCACTGCAAAGAGCTTTAACAGGGGTGTAAAATGTATTTGTGTGTGTGTTCACCTCACAACCCACACACAGTCCCCAAAGTAGTGCAAATGGACACTCACGATTTTACTGCAGAGATTTATTGCCCTCTCCTTAATTTTCTTTCTCTGGGTGGGTTGGGAAACATCTGGAGGTTACAATGGCTTTCACAAACACCACCAAATCCTTAGCCCACAAACACACATGCTCTAATTACAGTGAGTGACATCGCCAGTGCTGTTGTCAGTTCTTGTTAATGGAGCAGTTGTGAATGTCACGCTTTATAACATCATCAAAATGGAACAAGCATGTCAACAGCAGATGCCCAGCCTAAGACGCCAGGGATTCACAGAGCGCTGGTTTCAAAGTTATATGATTTTAATTATTGTACTAGAGAACTGTGCTTCTCCTTTAATAATTTTTTTTTTCTTCATTTTACTGGATCAAAATCCTGAATCATTAGCCACTTTTCCACCGTCGGGCTGAACGGTCCTCATTGTGTAACCGTTCCATTCCATGCCGCTCCAGGTTAGACAACCGTGCTAAGATTTCCAGGCCGAGAATGGTTTGTAATCATGCCCTGCTATACCAGGCTCAAGTGGAAACACAACTGGAACCGTTCGGCCCGATGGTGGAATGTTTATTTACAGTTTTGGCATTTATTTGGCATACATTTAAGTTTTCTCACCAATAGGGTACCAAGTTGGCACTGAAACTGAAAAAATATGACGATACCAGCATTTACCCCTAGCATTTTGAGTACTGTTGAGCGGATTCTGACTAACTTAAACACCTCTGATTGGCCATTGTGTTCACGCGCTCAACAGATATATGTCTGTGATTGGCTACAATGATCAATGCTTTCTCATTATCAAGGACAGTATATTTTTTTATTTTTTTATCTGATACAACAGGGGAAGTTAACTGAGAATGATGTGCATTTATTTATTTATTTATTTATTTATTTATTTGCGTCTGATTCACTAACTGGATTATGCAAATAAGGTAATGTTAACATGCTCACAAAGTTGGTGCGTATGTTTTTGCACTGGTTTTTGCACTGAAATACTATATGCACAAAAGTGGCACAACTGTTAAGTGGCTTGTTTGTCAGTTTGTTACAGCATAACTCCAGAGAATTGAAAGTTGAGATCTACTCTCAAAAATGTGTATTTCTGTTCCTTTCCCTTATTTCTCCTTCAGTTACGTTGACTCTCTAAGTGAGATGGATGGTTATGATTATTCACAGACAACACAGGAAGAACAGAGCTTTCCATTGGTGTGCCGACTGCCAGTGGCTATCCTAACCAGATCTGAAATTCAGAACTGTGGTTTCATTCTGTTCAGACATTGGCCTGGGAGAAAAAGTGAAAAAGACAGAGAGAAAGCAAGATCAAGGTTTGATGGCTGAGTGGTAACATCCACAGGTTAAGCTCTGGCCTCTAACATAACAGACCAAACCTAATCATGGCGAGATCATCTGTTTTTTAAAGCACAACAGCACCGTTACAGATTTCAATCAGCACCTGGGGACACCAGCAACACAAAACAGCCTTTTTGATTAGGACTGATTCATCAGATTGAGGAAAAATGAGGGTTTGAAGTTGTACTGTTTAAATGAGATTCTCAACATGAAATCCTGTTTCATACTAATTTGGAGAGCAGTTCCAAAAGTTGCATCACCACTTCCATCTCTCTCTCTCTCACTCTCGCTCTAACTCTGAACTGAACTGCATTGCTGTCATCTATCTACTTGCAACTAACTTCTAAGGTTCTAAGCATCCTAACGGAAATAGAACCTCAAAACTGGCCTAGATTTAATCAAGATTTGTACGATTCTGATGTAAATTTGAGGAATTCTGCAAAATGTGTTAAAATGAACTTTGAGTGCTCTTTATTTTAGATGAAAGCATAATCTGATTATTCAAAATATTTAATAATCAAGCATACAAGACTCTGGGTATATTTAGTTATAGGTATATATTTTTGTAAATTAGTATATATTTTTGACCATTCTTCTATAAATTTTCATATTTCCTTTACACCACTGCATCCGACGCTTTGCATTGCACTTGGTGATGTAAGGCTTGGATGCAGTTTCTCGGCCATGGGACCCCATTCCATGAAGCTCTCAACACACTGTTCTTGAGCTAATCTGAAGGACACACAAAGTTTGGAGGTCTGTAGCTGTTGACTCTGCAGAAAAATGCTGACTTCTGCGCACTGTGCGCCTCGGCATGCGCTGACCCCGCTCTGTGATTTTTACATGGCCTAACACTTCGTGTTTGAGTTGCCGTTGATCCCAATTGCTTCCACTTCGTTATAATACCACAAATTAATATTTAGCATTTAGTAGTGAGGAAATGTCATGAATTGACTTATTGCACAGGTGGCAACCTATGGAGAGTGACCCATTCTTTCACAAATGTTGGTAGAAGCAGTCTACATGCCTAGGTGCTTGATTTTATACACCTGTGACCATGGAAGTGATTGGAACACCTGAATTAAATGATTTGGGGTGTGTCCCAATACTTTTGGCAATATAGTGTATATAATACGCACACACACACACACATATATATACGTTACCCAACCAAAAAAAAAAAAAAATGCAAATGCTTAGTCTATGATTGGATCATTATTACAGTGATTATTATTTGTCTAGCATGTTATATGTTTGGCAACTGTTCTTCTAATCCTAATCGATGGCGTGTGTAGCTTTTAATTTCTTATACACCTATGTAGGAAGACACATGATGGCCATATTCCAGGATGACAGTGATGCATCAGGCTCAATTTTCACACATGAATTGGCACCTTTGAGTCCAGACCTTAAATTCATTGAAAGTCTTTGGGATGTGCTGGAATAGACGTTACAGAGTACTCTTTCATTGTTAATACAAGATCTTGACCAAAAATTGCAACATTGATGACATCACTTTTATTTTCATCAAGAGTTGCATACAATTTTGGTCAAGATATATATCATATGAATACACACACTTCAGAAATGTGATATTTTATATTGTATTCAACACCTTTTTCAACTTTGAAGCACAATGGACAATGGAAGGCAATCGAGCCTTATACTGTAAGTTGGTGAGTTAATTTATTCACGTTTTAATATGCCTCTGGACGTAGAACTTTTTAGATGGATGCTGAGGCTTTTTAGGTTGGGTAAAATCTGCAATCTCTGACCTAGCTTGTTTGCTGGCTTCCGTGGCTACAATACGCCGTGTTTTCCACCAATTGGCAACCAGGGGAGTTGAAATACTATTGGGTAAATCACACACACCAAAACAAAAACAGACATTCAGACATGGAAATAACTGGCTGTTGCGTTGTTTTTCGGAGAAACAAGTATGTGAACTTAGCATGTCTCCTAAATCTTGTGAACTTAGCATGTTTCCTGTAATATTTATGTGCTTTAGTACAACCAAAAAATTACATACAACACATTTAACTTGTTGCAGTGGGATTACCTTTTCCCTGAACAATGTGATACTGCTTTGGTCAAAGTTATCTTAGAAGGCAGCATAATGTTATTGCCAACTTTTTTGAACAGTTGGGAGAACATCTGTGATGTCTTAAATATCTTGTTTTATATCTTGCCATCTAGGTAGGCAGCTCACTAAATTTTAGAACCAAACTTTAGTCTTCCTGCTCTTTTCTCTCTTTGTGCCTGTTCAAACACACGCACACAATACTGAACATCCACATTAAACTTTGACCCTGAGGTCATCTGATAGAGTTCAGTTTGATCCTCTAATTGTGACATTTGGCATACTCTCTCATGCCTGATCACACTCTTTCTGTCTCAGTCTCTTCCTTTCTCACAAACAAGCACAAACACACACGCTGAGCTCACTGACCTTTTCTGACATACGGTTCCCTATGGGTTCAGTTTATCCTCTAATCTTCAGTTTAGAAAAATCGGATGTGTAATATGGTATAACAGGTCATAGTTAATGGACTGTGTGGATAACATGAACGACCCCAATGGGCTTCTCAGTTTGCAAAACTACCAGGGCCTTGCAAATTAATGCCAATGCGGTGATGTTGACGTGACATTAATCTTACCCAGTGACCTGAAATAACGTTCACGAAGATCGCTATGCAAACGTCCGGTCCTGCTGTCTACTGAGTTACACACACAAAAAGACACATGGTGCCCAGATTACCCTCAGACAAATACAAAATGTTTGATAGGCACAAACAAGAGCTTTATGTTCATGGCATTCATTCATTTCTGTGCTTTATCTTTCTTGTTTTTCTTGCCAGATCATGTTTATTTGCCCGGCTGTGAGGTGAAATCATGTCTGGTTCTCACTGTGCTGTTGTGCTTTCTTCAGGTCAGCCACATTTTGCTGCTGAGAGCTTGAGCTGATGTCCACTCCGCCATGCCGCTTACTATTGTTCTAGTGGGAAAAAGTTCGCAGATTTCATAATCTACCGGAATCATCCACTCTGAAACGGGTTACATGAGAACTGGCTGCTGTTGTGGTGCTCACAGTTTAAGGTTTAGAGGTATTTGTTGGGTAAATGTTTTCTTTGGCCCAGCTATGAAACATGTTAAAAGACTGTCTGGATGTTTTACTTTATATCAATAGACATCCTCAGCCTTGAGGTGTTAACAATGTCCTGTTGTGTGTGTAGGGAGATTGACTTTTATTAAAGCTTGTTGTGTTAACCGTTGTACGTGGCTGTTTAACACTAAGCTGTTAAGACATTAATGCATCTAAACAACAACAGATCTAGCCAACAGGGAATCCTGGAAGACATTATCCACATGCTGTGCTCCAAATCCTAGTGAACTTCCTTGCTGTTTGCTGCCTATATAGGCAGCGTTATATGTTTTGTTATAGTTTATTTTTGATTGACAGAAGAATAACCAGTCCTCATCAAACTACAAGCACGATATGGTCACAATGCTTTTGACTGCCTCCAGATGTTGAGAAATCTCAGTTTGTTTGACCTTGTTTGACCAACCATCTAGTGTTGTCTTGTTTTGAATGGATTGCCCGAATCAGTGGTGTAAACAGGACTTTAGAGTTCTGCCCAGAGTTCTACCCTTTGTCTTAGAGGGTTGTTCTGTAATGTGTGTATGTGTGTGTGGGGTCCTGGTAAACCCTAAAATGTCCCCACAAAGATGACAATATCCAAAGTCCTTGTCCTTTTTGGTCCCCATGACCAAATTTGTTGGTCCTGATTAAGAAAACCGCTTATCATACTAAATTATTTATTTATTTATTTTTTTGATCATGTAAAAATGCAGAACGTTTTCTGTGATGGGTAGGTTTAGGGATAGGGGATAGAATATACAGCTTGTACAATATAAAAATCATTATGTCTATGGAATGTCCCCATAAAACATGAAAACCTAACGTATGTGTGTGTGTATGGACACAGAATAGCCAACTCATGCATTGCTGCCAGGTGACACACATCTGTGTGTTTACGACATCTCCTCAGGAGGTCACAGAGATTAATGAACCTGAAATAACTCATGTTAGCAGGTGAGAGAGAGAGAGAAAGGGTTTCCAGGTGTGAAATGGAGGAGATAAAGAATAGGATAGACGGAGAGAGTTTGTCATTGATTAAATGAATTAGTATAGAGCTTACACTCCACTCCTTGTTATATGCTGTGTGTGGGAGTTTAACCTCTCTGCCAGAAAATTAGCTAAGTATGACAAAAACATTTTAAATTAAATTTAAATTAATATACACTACTGTTTATTTATTTTTTCAAAAATACAGTAAAAACAGTAATACTGTGAAATATTATTACAACTTAAAATAACTCTTTTCTACTTAATACATTTTAAAATGTATTTTTATCCCTGTGACGATTTGGTGTTCAAGGAACATCTCTTATTATCATGAAAATAGAAAACAGTTGCTTAATGCTGCTTAAAGTATGAAATTATGAAATAATATCAATGCATTAATTCATATTAATATTACTGCTGATTTCTCCCCATGTTTTTTATCTATGGTGTTTTTAAAAAATCTGTTTCAATTTTAACTTTACAGTTTCCCTTGATTTCACAGCTATTTGTTGGAAAAAACGTTTGTATTACTATTGCCCCCATCACAATAACGGACTTCTCTTTGTAATATCTCTAATTTCGCTGGAAATATTCTTAAAGCTGAAGTGTGTAATTTCTGCACCATTAGCATCACCAGCAGACACTATTTAGACTCTGGGGAAATCAGCCTACAAGTTGCTTTCTTACAGTTTTCTTTTAACATCCAAAAACTTGCTCACTTCAGCTTTAAATCTTCAGTCGTTCATCACAAAATAGGTTTTAGAAGAGTTGGCCAAGCAAAATGGAGTTCCCACATGCATTTCTAACATTACAGTGCACAAGGAAATTGCACTTTAAAATCCTCTCCTCTCGGTTCACTTTTCATTCTTTCTTCTCCCTCTCTCCATCTCTAAATCCCATGACCTGGAGCAAAGTGCAGGGATGAAACAGACTCAAAACACTGGCTGGCTCTCTGTGTCAATTAAATACTTGTGTGCTGAAAGAAAGAGAGATAGAAAAACAGAATTGATTGACACTTTAGAGTTAATCCCCATATCAACGACTCCTGGAGAGACGGGATACACTTAGAGCACAGGGGATCACCGACGGGAAAGAGAGAGAGAGTGAAATGAGGGAAGGAAAGGAGAGAAGACGGGGGAAGGTATCAGAATACATTATGGACACATACACAGGCTTAGACTCATTCATCCATCTTTATTCCCTCCTTTTCTCTGTCCAGGCTCCAAGGGGGATGGACGCTGCTGTCCGTGTCTGAGGTGAAGGCCCCTCGCTGGGCAGAGGAAGCAGCAGCAGTGGGGTTGGAGGTCTGGTGGTGTTGCTGGTGTCCTGCTGAACAATAGGTCTCTATGACTGAAACACACAACAGCATTTTAATGAGCCACAGTCTGTTAATATTTTAACACGCAGTTAGGACTCTTCCAGACTCGGGGCAGCAGGGAGTAGAAAGGAAGGTGCTTGGAAAGATGGATAAGGGCCATAAATTGAGCTCTGAACTGCATGAGATGAGTTTTTGAGGTTTAATCACAGTAGATGTCCTAAAGGGTTCAGTCTCTGAGACTAACTAATGTGTTTGTCTCATGTATCTGTAAATATTGCTGGTTTTATTGCGGAATGCTCAGAAATAGAAAATACACACATCTACAAAATTAAATTCATATAAAGTTTGCATGTGGAGGAAAGAAAATGAACGAGTTAGACTCGACTAGAATTACAAGTAGAAAAAGAAAGAAAAGAAGAGAAGAGAAGAGAGAGAGAAGAGAAGAGAAGAGAGAAGAGAAGAGAAGAGAAGAGAAGAGAAGAGAAGAGAAGAGAAGAGAGAGGAAGAAAGATAAAATACTTGTTTATGTCTCTAAAGGGATTAGTAGAGGAAGTCATTTACCCATAAGCCCTTGCGTGGTAGAGTGAATGTCCACCGGTGTGGAACGCTGCTCTTGAGACACACCCACCAAAGAGGATCATGGGATACTTATTCAAAGCCACAACAATGAACACATTTTTTTTTATGCTGTTTTGCATGGACTGGAAAAAGGCTATGTTTTGTACATATTACCAGTTATTACCAATTGTATATATTTCCATTTAAAAGTCAGGACCTTACCCACTTTCTTTCTTTCTTTCTCTTTCTTTCTTTCTTTCTTTCTTTCTTTCTTTCTTTTTTCTTTCTTTCTTTCTTTCTTTCTTTCTTTCTTTCTTTCTTTCTTTCTTTCTTTCTTTCTTTCTTTCTTTCTTTCTCTCTTTCTCTCTTTCTTTCTCTACAATATAAATTAATATAAATTAAGAAAACAAATAATTATTATAAAATAAATATATATATATACATTTTTATCCCTGTGACGATTTGGTGTTCAAGGAACATCTCTTATTATCATGAAAATAGAAAACAGTTGCTTAATGCTGCTTAAAGTATGAAATTATGAAATAATATCAATGCATTAATTCATATTAATATTACTGCTGATTTCTCCCCATGTTTTTTATCTATGGTGTTTTTAAAAATCTGTTTCAATTTTAACTTTACAGTTTCCCTTGATTTCACAGCTATTTGTTGGAAAAACTTTTGTATTACTATTGCCCCATCACAATAACGGATTTCTCTTTGTAATATCTCTAATTTCGCTGGAAATATTCTTAAAGCTGAAGTGTGTAATTTCTGCACCATTAGCATCACCAGCAGACACTATTTAGACTCTGGGAAATCAGCCTACAAGTTGCTTTCTTACAGTTTTCTGTGCACCAAAGTCTTTTAACATCCAAAAACTTGCTCACTTCAGCTTTAAATCTTCAGTCGTTCATCACAAATAGGTATATATATATATATATATATATATATATATATATATATATATATATATATATATATATATATATATATATATATATATATATATATATATATATATATTTATATAATATATACAGTTGTGCTCAAAATGATTCATACCTTTGGTATTTATGACAAAAGAAGGCTGTGAAAGGCTGTGTTGTTAATCCGTTTGATCTTTTGTTTTAAAAATTTATAAAATTCTGACCTTTCATTGGAAAATAAGAATTTTAAATGGGGAAAATCTTATTATGAAATAAATGTTTTTCTCTAATACACATTGCTCACAATTAATCATACCCTTTTATTCAATACTTTTTGCAACCTCTTTTTGCCACGATAACAGCTCTGAGTCTTCTTCTATAATGCCTGATGAGTTTGGAGAACACCTGACGAGATCAGGGATCTTTCCTCCATACAGAATCTCTCCAGATCCTTCAGATTCCCAGATCCATGTTGGTGCTTCTCCTCTTCAGTTCAGCCCACTCTTCTTCTATAGTGTTAAGGTCAGGGACTGGGATGGCCATGGCAGAAACTTGGTTTTGTACTCAGTGACACATGCTTGTGCTGATTTTGATGTTTGTTTTGGATCACTGTCCTGTTGGAAGATCTAACCATGGCCCGTTATAAGATTTCTAGCTGGGACAGTCAGGTTTTAATTTTTTATCTGTTGGTATTTGCTAGAATCCATGATACCATGGATCTGAACAAAATGTCCAGGATTTCTGGAAGAAAGATGGGCCCACAACAGTAAAGATACAGCAGTATTTCATTTTACACAGGGGGTACTTTTTTTAACCCTGTGTGCACCAAACACATCTTGAGTGTTTGCTGACAAAAAGCTCTTTTTTTCATCTGACCATCTGATATTATTATTATTATTGGCTTTTTATTTTATATAGGACAGTGGAGGCAGAAAATTGAGGGAAAGAAAGGTGGGAAAGTGGGATATCAGCGTTTTTCCTCACAAGCCTGTAAACTTTCCAGCAGTGTTGCAATTGGGCTACACTGTTGCAGCGGGTTGTTTTTTAGTCCATGGATTAAAGCGACCACCATCCCTGGACCCCCCCTGAACGCGATTGGGCTAGTTTTGATTAGCAGTTGGGCTGATTTTGTTATGCAGACCTGGCAAACCTGCTGTCTTCAGCACAGAGTCATCCTTCATTTTAAATATATTTGATACAATTAAATGAAAATTAAAATAAGGTCATGAGTAAAATACATATCTTTGACTGTTACGGCAGATTATAAAATGTGAACTTGTTGCATAAATGGCTCCTCGCTGCTCCAGACATTCTCTTGATTGACAACGTACCAGCATTAGTAGTGAAGCTCTTTCAGAAGTGAAATATTTATCTTGGTCCGGTCTGTAATCTATCCCTCTGGTTTTTGTTGTCTTCAGGTTAAAGTTGAGATGCCTCTTTTGTCCTCACATGTCACAACACTGTTAACCAGCAGCTGCTGCAGAAAGGCCTCATGAGAATGCCTTCCCTATACCTGTGCTAAAAGCTTTTCCTTCAGGTGTGTGTGTGTGTGTGTGTGTGTGTGTGTGTGTGTGTGTGTTAACCTTTGACAGCACTGGGGTTCAGATGCGTTAACACTGACTCTCTCACTGTGTTTGAAAATAGTTAAAGCGAAGGAGAAGAAAGGAAAGAAAGGAAGAAAAAAAAACAGAGAGGAAATCAAGGGGACAGACCCTTGGGCAGACGCTTTTTTTCCCTCGTACAAAGGAGCCGCCGGATCAGCCGTAGACTTCAAGTGAAACCTGATAATGTTAGTGGTCAGAGAAACATTTACAGGTGGCATACACATTACTCTCTGTTGCTTGCCCCCTCCTTTCTCCTTCTCCGAGACAGAAAATCTCAAACACCTTTTCTGTTCCTCAGGAAGACTTTGTTCTGAAGTGCTCTGGGATCATTGTTGTGGCTCTCCTTCAGGCGTGTTTCATTTTTAAACAGTTTCCTCTCTGTGATGCTCTCAGATATGCTCCTCTCTCTGAGAAGGCCGATAAACAGACAAACTATTTAACCGGCGAAAGACAAGAGATTTTTAGTGTGATCGCAAGTCAAAGCCATATGTTCTCCTCTCTCTTTCTCTCCCACTCGCTAATGAGTGTATTTCTCAGCTCCTCTACGGATTAGGCGTGCAAAGAAAGAGTGAAGGAAAGAAAAGATCCAATTGAGAGACGGCGAGGTCCGCCGAGCTCAATGGGAGAGAAAAGCGGGTGAGAAAAAGGGGGCGAGAGGTAGAATGGCATGATCTGCAGGGGGCAGACCCTCACTCCAGGACCTTCCTCTCTTTCTGTCGTCTCTTTTTCCCCCGTCCTCCTCCGCTATGCCTTTGGGATTCAAATGCCGTCTCATTAGTTTTTATTGGATTGAAATGTTTCGCGAGGTCCGTGTTCACGTAGGGTTTGGTAGTGGGATTCGAGAGGCTAAGAGTGCACCAAATAAGTTGTATCCTTTTGCCTTTCTTTCGCTCAGCTTTTCACAAGCTCATTCCCATCCCTCCTTCTGCGCCTGCTAATTGTGCTGTCGTCTTCACGCTTCAATTTGCGGTGAAACCGCTTAGAAGTTAAAATAAAGGAGCCGTTTTCTCTCTCTACACACTTCAGTCCTCTGTTTGTGCTTTTTTGAGTGCAAATTGATGTGTTTGACTCTCACGAGAGACGAAAGGAATGGGGACACATTTTAAATATTTATTCATGTCCGGCTTATGAAGACAGTACAAAATGTGGTGCTATATGGAATTGCATATGTCAATTATTTTACTCACCAAAAACAGAACAGCAATATGTTTAAGATTAAAAATTAAGTTGGATATTTGCTAAAACATTGTGCATTGCCTCTCGACTTCACCTACATTTGGAATGGGCACAAATATTACATCCATGTAGTTTTTATTATTTTTAGCCAGTTGATATTCACAAACCTTTATTATTATTATTATTTTTACGTAATAATGTCCTTCTCTTAAGGTTCTTTGCTTACAGGGTCTGTCTCAGTCTCCTGCTATTGTGTTGTTTCCTGTGCTGGCTCCTGTTATCAGTGGAGATCTGCCTCTGTAGCTTTCTACAGCCTGGGACAAAAACACAAAGAGCCACTACACACACACACACCTACACAAGCACACTTTCCCAGGCTTACCCCAGTTCAATGTAAATTAGGCATATGTGCATTTGTCATTTTACTGTTTTCAAATCTGATTTTCTTATGGGTGTTTCAGCTGTGGCCCCTTTTAGGAAATAAACTCTCTTAAACCATTTTCACACTCTATTTAATTAATAACAGTGTGCAGCATTTGAAAATACAGGAATCTCAGGAAACTTTTTCTCTGACACATTTCCACATCGTCAATTCAACCACATCTTAAAAGATGTATTGTGTTTACTAACATTATGGATATGATGGAAATGACTGTGATGTAAAATTAGTTTTGAATATTTAAAGGTGGCACTTCATATTTTCTTGATGGATTTTCATATTTTAAGATAAGGGTAAAATAATTAAAAAAGTATATACAATAGAATAATAGCAAATGTTGAAGGCATGGTAAAAAAATAAATAATAATAATTGGGTTTTATTATGTACAAACTATATTATATACCCTAAACCTAAACATACCCACCATAGAAAACCTTCTGCATTTTTACAAATATTTTCAAAAAACATAATTTAGTATGATTTATTAGCTGTTTTCTTCATGGGGACCAAAAAATGTCCCCAAAAGGGCAGAGATTTCACGTATTGCCATCATTGTAAGGATATTTTGTCCCCATAATGTAGGGAATACCTGAACCACCCATACACACACACACACACACACACACACACACACACACACACACACACGCACGTCATTTTAAAATGATAAGATAAAAATGCCTTTAGTTGAAGAAACCCCCATATGATAAAATACTAATACAGTATATTGTACATACTATATTGATCTCTGTAAGGCCCATTAATATAATAATAAATATGTGAGCTCAGTATGGGCACGGGCAAGACATGGACAAAGGCCTTTTTCTAACAAAGATAACAAACACACACACGAATACACACAAAGATAACACCCCTCCCCTGCAAACTGCCCCACGACCTCCCCTCTCACCCCCAAATCTACCCTCATTGTCACTAATCCCATCCCAAGATGTTATCAGCTGTGTGTGTGCGTTATCTGCTGCATTGGTTATCTTAGAATAGGTCAAAACAGCAGAGTGCTGCTACCGGTAACTTTCACCTCAGGTTAAACTCAAGCGTGCTCGCAAGCGCACAGACACGTGCATTTAAACTCCCCGGCGAAGTGTTCGGATTCTTTCCGAAAATTCCGCCTGATCTCTGCGGCATTCATCAGACCACCATTATGACGTTACCTCGCACTCGTTCTCTGGGATTAAACCCTGAGAACTGATTACTCTTCTTTTTGTTCTGTCGTCCACTCACCCTTGTTTTCTTTTCTTTCCTTCTCTGGCTAATAAGGATGACATGACCTAATCTAGGATCAGCGCTCTTACTGCACAGTTTTCTTGACCCCCTCTCTTCTTTTAGTCTTTCACCTCATTTTCTTTCCTTCCCCCAGCATCCTCTTAATCAGCTCACTTTCCCTTGTTCTCCCTCTCTCTCTTTCTTCTACTCACCCATTCACTTTTCTATATAGTTTGTCTCTTTCAATTCCCTCACTAGTCAAACAATGTAATTGGTCATATGCTAGGCTAACATGTGAATTAGCTAATTGGCCTTTGCTGTCTCGTATGTTCGTTCATCCGTTCTTTTCTCGTTCTTTGTTACGTCTCAGTCACCCTGTGTGAGAAACCGAGCGCTTGCTGAAAGCACGCTAACTCTGTGTTTTGTTTCTCTGTAATGAATTAGCGTATGTCTAGGAGCGACGGTATATCCTGACTCTTGTTATTCAACTCTCATTTTGTTATTTTTCTCCTGTGTAGCGTGTGATTGAAAGCGCTAGCTTTCCTCTCTCTCATGTGAACGAGGGATGACAGAGAGCTACATGAACCTTGCTGGCGGGAGGAAGGAAAATTAGACAAATACGGTGGATAAATACACAGAGCAGGTGTTAAACGAAAACAGTCATTAATATAATGCCACGTGTTTGATTTGGCTTATGAATATGCGGTTACACTGCCTCAGCATCTTACATCTGTATCAAATAGTAGCCGTATTGTTCAAATCATACACAAATATGAGTTAGTCAATGTGTATGTGAGTTTAAACCATTTAAAACAATGAAACAAATGTGATGACGTTGCTTTGGAAAATATAGAAACAATCTTTTTTCTTCTTGATTTGTCTTTTGGCGCTCTTCTTGGCATTGTAACACATATTTATGTGAATTCTGAATATGTCAAACTCATAAAACATTCATTGTTTATGTCTGCATTTGTTTCAAAGTGTAAACTTTACACACTCAGAAACAGTTCCTGAGATCTTTTGACAAAAGAGAGATTTCTTAATCTCCAGCTTGCATGTTCAGATAGAGCGATATCAGATCAAATGCACATGCAACAGATGGACTGTATTGTGCTTGTTGTAAATATTTGCAAGGTCGTGACACAAGTATGAGAGAATGTGCGTTTTAATGGTGGAATCAGATTAGGCAGAGATCCCAATTCACACACAGTTTTCCTGAGGGCTGATGTAAGAGCAGGTGGAGTGATATACTTCACTTTGTTGTCATGAAACACAACCCTTCCCCCAGGCCACACAGATAAAGAACCACACACAGAAGTGTTGTTTTAAGATCACCAGATATATTTGTACTATAAAACAATTATTGGTAGCACAATCATTTAGTCATTACCTAACATAATGTAACTATTAGTTTATAGTCTATAAGTCTATAAGCTTTTATTTTTGTTCAGCCTTTTCCCACTGAAAAAGATAAAATAAAAATAAATAAATAAATAAATAAATATAATATTTATTTATATATATATATATTTATAATATATAATATCTTGCAATTGCAATGTTTCTCACTAGTAATGTTTCTACTAGTAATGAGTAATACTTACTGTTTTTGAAAGAAGTGTCTTATGCTTACCAAGCATAAGACAGCATTTATTTGTTCAATAAATGCCGTAAGAACAGTAATATTGTGAAATATTGTTACATTTTAAAATAATTGTTTTCTAGGCCTATAATGTATTCCTGTGATGACGAAGCTGAATTTAGCAGCCAGTACTCTAGTCAGACCTCATTCTAATATTCTGATATGGTGCTTAAGAAATATTTGGTGCTCACAACACTTCTTAACACTGCTTTAATATTTTCCTGGAAACTGTGATGCACTTTTTCTTTCCTCAATATAAAGTTCAGAAGAACAGCATTTATTCAAATAGAAATGGTTTGTAATTATATAAAAGTCTTTACTGTCACTTTTGATCAATTTAATGTTCAGTTTTTATGGGAAAAAAAACCCCAGAATGCTCACCCAAAATGAGCCTCTTATCTTACAAATTGAGCTTTTATTTCTTATACACTCTAAAAAATGCTGGGTTTAAAAAAAACCCAAGTTGGGTTGAAAATGGACTAACCCAGCAATTGGGTTGTTTTAAGCAAACATTTAACCCAACTGCTGGGTTAAAACAACCCATTTACTGGGTTAAAACTACCCAGTCGCTGGGTTAGTCCATTTTCAACCCAACCTGGGTTGTGTTTAACCCAGCATTTTTAGAGTGTAGTCTTTATTTCCTAATTATTTATAATTGTCTGTATTTTTCAGAATTGAAAATGGTGCAACATATGATGTATACATTTGGGTCAAAAACAATTTTCACGTAAAGATTTAACCCAACGGCCGGGTTTGTCCATATTTGACCCACATTTGAGTTAACATAACCCAGCATTTTTTAGAGTGTACATTTTAAATCAAAGCTTCACTGTACACTGTTAAAAAAAATGCCTCATACTTCAACTTTAAAGCTTAAGTTTAGTTGCTGCCTTAAATGAAGTATAGCCTAATCAAATTGGCTGTACAAGTCATTTCAGCTTAAGTTATTTTAAACTGTCTTTTAAAAATTAGTTGAATCGTCTATATCTTAAAAATTAAGAACATTATTATGATAAATGGAAAAGTAATGGGAAAACATATGTTGCCTTGACCTATTGATCATATTTTTTTAGAGTGAGCTGCTCAAGATGTTCAGTAGGCCAATGATTCAATATGATGTTTAATTGATTAATTTCTACATTCTCTAAGCAGATCATTAGTTCAGGCACACACTCACCCATAGTGGATGGGATTGTAGATGGAGAGAGACACACTGAATTTCACACATAGGCAGTGCATGTAGTTCATTGAGTACATAGAGTATTCATTGACTGAAGCAGCCCAGACTATATTAGTTCATTTAATGTTGGTTTAGTAAAATGTCCATTGATGTTATTGAAATATGTAACTCCAGGTGGTGCTATACAGTCATTTCTAATTGAGATTATATATATATATATATATATATATATATATATATATATATATATATATATATATATATATATATATATATATATATATATATATAATAAAAAAAGAAAGCAAGCAAAAAAGTCTTTGGAAAGATATAGGGCAGGTGAATGTGTCATATAGAGTTTATGCTTTAGACTAGCAAACATTCAGTCAACTTTGACATGTGGGTTGTCAAATAATGTAATATAATATCATAATAAGGTTTCAATTGAGATATTTAGGTATACTGATGTGGCCGCAGTTCCCTTAGGGTTGCCTGATGGGTATAAATGAACTCTGGGCCTTGTGGATGTTCTTTTATGTTGAACGGTTCGTCTCATTCCGGTCATTCCTGTGATTAGCAATGCTAGCCAGGAGCCGTGTAGCTACAATGCGTTTCTCACGCGCAGACAAGCGGCCTATTGCTCTGTCCCTCTATTCCTTCTCTCCTTTTCTTTCACGCCCTCCTTCGCTTGGCAGGAGGGTCAGAAAAAAAGGAGATTCACACTTTCATTCTCTCATTCTTTTCCTTTCCTCCCCCTCATTCTTGAGCATTCCTGCCGGTGGGACAACATTCCAGGGCTTTGTTTAGGGTCAGGACGGGCTCAGAGATGTTTAATGATGGAGTTAGCCGTACAACATTTCTCCTTTCTTTTATGAGAGACGGGGAGAGGGAATCTGAAGTGTGCAATCATGTGTTGTTGTAACTTAAGGACACAGTTTCTTAACGAGATTGGATTACACACACACACACACACACACACACACACACACACACACACACACACACACACACACACACACACACACACACACACACACACACACACACACACACACAAACAAACACTACTTGCACATATCAGCAGACTTTAACTGGGGTATCGGTGAAAAAGACAAACATTGTCTCACACACACCAACACACTCTATTGCTGGAGGGATGCAGGTGTGAAAAGCAATAAAGCACTGTAAAAAACAGGGAGGTCTGGGTAGTTTGAGGAATGCTCCGGGTTCAGAATGACATTTTGTCATAGTTCTCACCTTATTTGGACTAAATATGCAACCTTTAGACCCAAAGTAAATTCACCAGAAACACTTAAATGAATGAGACATTTCCAAATAACACAGATGACTTTCACATGATACATGCAAGGAGACCAGAAGCTTCACATTTCAGCTTTTAAAGCCTCCATAATGCTGTTTACTTGCATTGTAAGTGTGTGACAGTGTGACTTAACTTGTATTGAAACCATGAATATTGCTTAGGGAATTCACCTAAATTCACCTAAGTTCACCTAAAAATGAAGTAGTGACATTGGAGTTCAAGATTTTATTTAAGAATAGCACATTTTTATAGATAAAATATTGACATTTTCCTCACATGGAGCTATCTAGTATTTTCGCTGAAAATATATTTCACAAATCATATGGACTAATATAATGCTGCTTTTTGCCATTTTGGACCTCCCTCTGCCCCTGTTCACTTTCAGTAACAGTCTGTAACTTTTTATAAGTTTTATAAAAATTTGTACAGTTGATCAAAAGGGCAGTAAATACATTTTACAATCATGTTTCTCTCTCTCTCTCTCTCTCTCTCTCTCTCTCTCTCTCTCTCTCTCTCTCTCTCTATATATATATATATATATATATATATATATATATATTATATATTATATGTATATGTTAAGCAGCACAACTATTTTTAATGCTGATAATAATATGAAATGTTTCTTGAGCAGCATATTAGAATGATTTCTGAATGATCTTGTGACTGAAGACTGAAGTAATGATGCTGAAAATTCAGCTTTGTCACCACAGGAATAAATTACATTAAAAAAATAATAATAATAATAATAAAAACAAAAAACAGTCATTTTATATTATAATAATATGTATCAATATTAGTTTTCTTATTGATCAAATAAATGCAGTCTTGCTGAGCATGGGAGACTTCTTACAAAAACATTACAAATATTGCAGAGCCCAAACTTTTGAATGGTGGTGAACATTCAGCTAAACGTTATCTTAGGTGTTCCATTAACTTGAGAGAAGATTAATTTTGGGCTGAACTGTGCTTATATTATACAAAAAGTTATTATACAAAAAGTAGTGACATTTAGAAACCAACAACATCAGTATGTCGTGCCTGGATCTGCTCGGTTCCTGTTTTGTGCATTACAGCATTAGTTGGTTCTCATAGCTGACCTTCTTGAGTAAGGCTCAAACACACGCACAACCTAAAATCAGACTTGGCTTGACCTTAAAGTGAAGAGAGTCATTCTCTTCAGGTATTTAGATACACAATAATACATTACACACTTAAACACACACCTCTCATAGCATTGCCATTTGTGATAAGGCAGAGAATGTCCTTTAATCTGCTAAAAGTCCATTGAGTGAGTGAGAAAATGCCTGTGTGTTTTTTCTCTCTGCGCTAACTCGAAAGCACGCAGAGTTTCACACAATATCTAACTTCCTGTCTCTGTGGCATTAATGCAGGAGCCCAGCGGTGCACCAGCAGGGCCCACAATAACAATCAGGCATGCGAGAGACAGCTCTTCTCAGTTCACATACCACCTGTGTGTGTGTGTGTGTGTGTGTGTGTGTGTGTGTGTGTGTGTGTGTGTGTGTGTGTGTGTGTGTGTCATTATAGGCACAAAAGATTTCTGTGTTTGCCCACTGTACTCGTAACACATGATAGTGTATCAGCAACCGATGCTGGTCAGTCATTGCAGATCAACAGCATTGTTTTCTTCGCTTGCATCAAATGGTCAGATAACGATAACAAATGGAGATGTGCTGAGACAAGAATGTGAGAAAGTAGATCAATGGACGGTTGTGACCCTCAAATATGGATGAGACGAGACTCAAAGAGAAATATTTAACATCATCAATAATCAATAAGCGCGGAGTTAATGTTATCTGTATGAATGCTTCTTTGCTGACTTGATTTTGTCCACTGGACCTAAACTTTGAAGAAAAAAATATAGATTGTCTGTGCCTTTAAAGTATTGATTTTTAAGATCAAAGCTTTTAAATTTAAAAGGCGAGAGGTGTTAGATATTTAGGAGCATTTTTATTCATCTATTTGATGTGTAATTGATGCTTGATAAACTGGTCTGTAAGATATTGGCCAACTCTCATGTGATCTCAGTAACTCCTACATTATTTTAAAGCCTTAACACACTATGTCCAGCTTGTACTTAACTCTATTTTACGCACACGCACACGCACACGCACACACACACACACACACACACACACACACACACACACACACACACACACACACACACACACACACACACACACACACACACAATCTTGCAGTAGTATACAAGAAAAATGCCCATACAATTGAAATCTTTACTATCACTACTGAGACCTCTTGTACTGGCCCTAAATTATTGTTTAAGGCCGACTTAATACCTCAACTCTGCAGGGAAGATTTTTAATGGTGTACTTTGCTGGACAGCATGAACTTTTCTCCAGTTCACATTTGCTCATTGTGCAGATTTTAGGGAGACACAAATCTACTGGATGACTGACCACTGCCCCAGGTGGTTTATGGGATGCAGGTGGGATAATCACGTTTAACGCCTCCAAAAACACACTCACACACACCTGGTCAGGTGCTGCCCTGCCCTGACACACAGAAATAATTTTGTTATAGCTGTCTATAGACCTAGTTATAGTTGTCTAGACCCAGAGAGAGAGAGAGAGAGAGAGAGAGAGAGAGAGAGAGAGAGAGAGAGAGAGAGAGAGAGAGAGAGAGAGAGAGAGAGAGAGAGAGCAGTTGTCATGAATAGGTGTGAAACAGCTTCACATTCTTTTCAACCACACAGTGTCATTATTTCTGTTACAAATTCAAATTATCACAGAAGTACTGGGATAAAAGTTTATAGTTTGGATATGAAGACTGATGTCTATGATAGCGATCAAAATAGTTAACCACCTTTTGAAAGTAACTTGACACTTAAAATAAAGATTGTATCAATTACACCAGTAGGTGAGTACTGTATAAAATTGTACTCTTATAAAATGTATTTGTCATTGAATTATTAATTCAAGAGATTCCTTCAAAAACACTGATTAATCCAGTAAAGTCATTGAATCATTAATTTAAACCAAATTATATATATATATATATATATATATATATATATATATATATATATATATATATATATATATATATATAAAAGTTTTGGCCTTTACATGAACTTTAAGGACATCCCATTCTTAATCTGTAGGGTTAAATATTGAGTTGGAAAGGCTTTCCACAAGGTTGAGGAGTGTGTTTATGGAAATTTTTGACCATTCTTCTAGGAGCGCATTTGTGAGGTCAGGCACTGATGTTGGACGAGACGCTCTAATTCATCCCAAAGGTGTTCTATGGGGTTGAGGTCAGGACTCTATGCAGGCCAGTCAAGTTCCTCCACACCAAACTTGCTTATCCATGTTTTTATGGACCTTGCTTTTTGCACTGGTGCGCAGTCATGTTGGAACAGGAAGGGGCCATCACCAAACTGTTCCCACAAAGTTGGGTGCATGAAATTGTCCAAAATGCTGAAGCATTAAGCAGGAACTAAGGGGCCAAGCCCAACTCCTGAAAAACAACCCCACACCATAATCCCCTCTCCACCAACTTTGCACATGGCACAATGCAGTCAGGCAAGTCCTGTTCTCCTGTCAACTGCCAAACCGAGACTCGTCCATCAGATTGCCAGACAGAGAAGCATGATTCTATAGTCCCATGGCGGTGTGCTTTACACCACTGCATTCGATGCTTTGCATTGCATTTGGTGATGTAAGGCTTGGATGCAGCTGCTCTGCCATGGAAACCCATTCCATGAAGCTCTCTACGCACTGTTCTTGAGTTAATCTGAAGGCCACTCGAAGTTTGGAGGTCTATAGCTATTGACTCTGCAGAAAGATGGCAACTTCTGCACACTGTGTGCCTCAGCATGCGCTGACCCTGCTCTGTGATTTTACGTGGCCTACCACTTCGATGGTCAATGAGTTGCTGTTGTTCCCAACTGCTTCCACTTTGTTATAATAGCACTAATTAATATTTAGTAGTGAGGAAACTAAATCTAATACATGTATATGGATATATTTAGTTTACATTTTTTGGTAGTGAAAATTGCAAAGATCATAAAAATGAATAGAAAATAAAACATTAACACACTTAAAAATGTCAGGTCCTATTTTTGTAAATTTTGTACAAAATGGCAGAAACTGTAATATCTAGGTTATATTTTATATAAGCAGAATATGTCACTAAAACACACCTGTTGCTGCAAGGTCCACATTCTGCATTCAAAGCAGCCCTGAGGTCAGAGATGTGGCCTAGCAGGTGCTATATATGCTCGGATGCATTGCACGCTGGCACTTATATGCGGGTACCTCGAGACCTGAGTAACGGGGGTTATTTCTCAATCCCACAACCCCATCTTCACTCTATTGTTTGCTGTCACCTCTCGGACTGTCACTATTGATTCAACATGGCATAGTAAAATGTATATATAATGGGTCATTGGACAACTATAGTTTCCCAGCCTTTCTCTTCCATACAATGTTTCCTGGATGTGTGAGGAAAGTGGGGTTGTTTCCGGGCCACTCAGAGGGGTGTCTGCATGAAACTTTTCCATCAATGCTTTTCCCATGTCCCTTTACTCGCATACCAGTTCTGTTCTCTTTTCTATTACGTGAAAAACTGCATCACATTTTTTTGACAGAACATAAAAGTGATCTCTGTTTTAGGTTGATGCCAATTTTTTTTATATATTTTTTTTCCTTTTTAAAGTTAGTTAAGTTAGTTAGTAAAGTTAATAAAATAATTATAAAGTTAATAATTATAAAGTTAGCAAACAAACAGTAGCCACCTTTTACAGTTCCTCCTGAATCAAAACAACCATAATTACCATAATTATGGGATGGCAACGTTCTAATGAATCTGCAGCAGTCAGGTTGTACAAGTCAGAGCTCTCCAAGTTGTTTACGTTGATTATTGTAATGTTATGTGCTTGGGTCATGAGGTCATTTTACTGGTGTCTTTCATGACTCTTCACAGACTCTGCTCTGGCTGTGCTGTGCTGTTCATGGTGGGGGCATGGTTTTGGAGAGCGCTCTGAAGGCTAGCTAGCTTGCTATTGCTAGCCTCTCTGAAATTGCCTAGCCTAGCTTTAATGATAAAATGCTCATTCTCCTGCTGGAAACTGTATCAAGGTGTTTACATATCTTTATCTTGAAATCACGTTGACCTTGTGCCTCATTCATGAAACACGAGCAGAATGCATTTCTGTGTAAACTGTTTGTAAAACCATTCTTGCGTAAAATATTACATTCAATTAATTTACCCCGAAATTCTTCTCATGTTTCATAGATGAGTCTAAATGTGGCTGTGGGTTTGGAGAAAAATATTTTTCAGTTATGTGAGGCCTGACTTGAGCAGTTTGGCCTTAATTAATTAGACAGACATATTCCCTGGCTTGGCTTTTTGACAAATAATAGATAAGCACCGGTATATACAATTTATTAGAAATAAAAACATAATAAAACCCTTACAAAAAGTAATCCGGGGGCACCATGTTACAGTGATAGTATCAGATGGTATTTTTTGTCCAGTCAGTGTTATTTTTAATTTATTTGTTTTTGTCTGTAGTCTTTGTTTTAAGCTGAATAAATGCTGTCTACATATTATTTTTAGTGTATTTAACACTGTTTAAAAAAGTATTTTACTTGATTTAATTTATGTAATTTTAATCAGTTTATAAAAATTATAAATATTTCTGTACTTAATTTAAAGATTGTAAAGATCTAGCAACATAAATATGTAATATGTGGATGGATTTTTTGTAAATCTGAAGATTGATAACTGTTTCACTGATTTCATTGCGTAGTAATGCAGGCAACTATGCATTAGCCACACTTAGCTCCATGTTTTTGGTCATATGATAGCTGAATAAAGCCCTTTTAAGTAGATAATAATATATTTCTACCTCCTGCCCTGTCTGTCGGACAATGATTAGTGAACGGCTTTGTTTGCTCGCTCATAATGAAAGAAAAAAATGGAGCTAAAGGGGAGAGAGAGAGTCCTAAGAACATGAGGTCAGAGGCCAAAGCTGTCGGGGGGTCAGAGGCAGAAGTTAGCTTCTGTGACAAGATGAGCTGCATTGAGGAGATTTGACCTTCTGTGACCTTGCTGTCATACTGGACGTCTACTAGAGAGGGCGCTGACTTTAATGGACTCCAACCTGGGCACATATATTTGTGTGTGCGTGTATCACGCTTTTTCCTTTCATGTTTAAGCGAAGAGAGAGACTCAACAGAGTGACTCTGAGAGAGTAAAAATGAACCTGACAAGGCAGGATATTAACAAAAACACATCTCTGACATGCACATATACAATTCACACATGTATACACATGAAGGCACACACACACACACACAAATATAAATCCATTTCATCCATCTGTCTGTTTGTGGAAAGAGAGAGAGTCGTTGTGTGTGTTTTGGGCTTTGCTACCCTCTAGTGGATAACCAGTATCACACTATCAGTCTGAAAGTGCTTTCACACCTTGAATATTTGGAGCATTTACTTTGTAGTCTGGCCTATAGTTTTATATGTTTTTACACATTGATTTTGTATGACATTTATTGCATTTCTGTCACTGTATAGAGATTTTTGGAGCAGAACATTATTCATAATATATATTCATGCATATTTCTATTAGTTTTATGCTAATGTGAGTCATTAAATGTGTGTGTGTGTGTTATGTGAACAGGAGTTTCTCACGCCATAACTCATAGTTGTGTCTGTACTCACTGAGGGCTACATTTCCTGCTATTGAAACAACAGCTCTCTTAATTTCTGCTGCATTATAAGCCCTAACACACACACACCACTGATGATTCAACCAAACCCTCACGCAAATCTGCCAATATTAGTAGATTTAATGCTTCGGCATGATTTATAAAAGAAAATATTGAAGACCACTTCAAATGCCCTCTCAACTCATTTAAACTCCTTTATATTTTAACATGTAATTTATTCCTGTGATGGCAAATTGATCGTTACGCCAGTCTACAGTGTCACGTGATCCTTCAGAAATCATTCTAATGTGCTGGTTGTGCTCAAGAAACATTTCTTATTATTATCAACACTGAAAATAGTTGCGCAGCTTAATATTTTTCGGATTCTTTGATGAATAGAAAGTTCAAAAGAACAGCGTTTTATTAGAAATTGAACATTTTAGAAACATTGTACATTGCTGTCACATTTGAGCAGTGCATCCTTGCTGAATGTAAGTATTAAGATATTGCACAAAATAAGATATGACTGTATAATAATTCCCCCTTCCACGTAAAGCGCTTTGAGTGCCTAGAAAAGCGCTATATAAATGTAACAAATTATTATTATTATTATTATTAATAATAAGATACGACTTGGCTTGTATTAAAAGGAACAGCTTTCATTTTTTTCAAACAAGGTTTAGGATTTGGGTAAGCGGTTATGCTTTATGCTTAGGTTTAGGTTAGTACAATGACCTTATACACATTGCCTAGAGCCCTTTATTTTCCATCCCATCCCTCTCTTTCTCTACCCCTTCCTCCACTCGATCTCTCTCTCTCTCTTTCTCTTTGTCTGATCAAAGAGCCCCAGTTCTGTCAATGCGAGGTACTGTTTGGGATTAACACACCTCTGGTTCAGGGTTTAATCTAGACTCAGACATGGGAACAGAGTGCGCTGGCCATATGTCCCGGCGGAGACACGGAAAGAGGTCGGACCACACTACCGGGCCTCGGCCTTAGACCTAAACGCCTCTCAAGATATTCATGATGAAAGGTGTTCTCTGAAACCTCTCTCTTTTTATTTGCTCACAGCTTTGTCTCAAAAGTTGCTTGTTTATCGACGGGCTTAAAGATTCTGCTCACCTGTCCTCACCGTTAAAGAGAAAGAAAAAACAGTGGTCCCTCTTTTCTTTCTTGTGTCTCATTTACCCGAAGTGACAGAGCAAACACACATCACACAGCAGTGGAGTTTGAGTGTGACCGGGCCGGCTATTCACCCTGTGTGTTTCATAAACACTGGATTAACCCCACTCACACACAACACCTCGCTCACAGGGTGACGCCCCTGCGGTCGTAATACAATCTGACATTGTTTGTGAACTCCAGCACATTCCTGCCTCTAATTCTCTTTCTGTCTAACTGTCCCCCACCTCCTGCACACTGAAACATTAGCTCATGTCCACGCTTTCATTCTTTGAAGAGGGAAAGTTTGCCAGTATGATTAATACAGGTCTTGATAGCGATTTAGATAAATGGGACGAAAGGATTAAAAGAAATCCAGATTCAAAATAAGTGAAATAGAGCAAACATCATCATACTTAATATATATTATTAATCTGTTAATCTGTAAATTACATGTCTTCTTCTGTTTTAGTTCTCATCCAGTCCTTTGTCAGTAAATAATAATAATAGTAATATTAAATAAAATAACAGAATATCATTGAGACCTGTAGGCTGTGGGCTCAGTAAGCAATTTTCTCTAAAGCTGGGTCTGTCAGCCTTTTTTTTTTTTTGTGCAATGTCTGCTTATGTTCAGTACTACTTTACTGCAGTACGTTCACTGTATAACCGTACCTGCTTATGCTTAAAAAAAGACTTGCCTTACTGCAATCCTGCAAGAGCAAATTTTATGAAGCCTCTCAATATCACATTTCAACCCGAAATCATGTCAAGAGTAATCAGATTTCCTTGATAAATTAAGTTGATAACCAGCTATCATGTAACGTTCAGAACTCTGAATTTTTTTTTTTTTTTTTTTTTTTTTTTTTTCAGCGCAATGAGCAATTCTTTGATTTGATCGTTTCAGTCTGATCTTAAATGTTTGCACTTCTCGGTTTATTGTAGATTGATTTTTAATAAAAATATTAATAATCAAACTAACAAAGACTTGATTTTGAATTATGCTTTAAACAACAAAACAATATAACATATACTTTGGAGCCAGGATAGCAAAGACACACACACACACACACACACACACACACACACACACACACACACACACGTTGGTGCACCTATCATTATGAGGACATTCCATAGGCGTAATGATTTTTATACTGTACAAACTGTACATTCTATCCCCCTACACTGCCCCTACCCCTAAACCTACCCATCACAGGAAACATTCTGCATTTTTACATTCTAACAAAACATTGTTTAGTGTGTTTTTAAAGCTATTTGAAATATGAGGACATATGAAATGTCCTCGTTTACGTTGTAATACTAGTGTAATACTTATGTCATAATACAAATTTGTGTCCTCATAAATCACACACACACACACACACACACACACACACACACACACACACACACACACACACACACACACACAGTTAAAAAAAAAAAAAAAAAAAAAAAATCTTTAAGGAAAAGCGGCCTTTTGTTAGAAAACTTGCATCTAAGAAAGTGAGATTTGACTAAAAAAATTAACAGATCAATTACAAAACCTTCCTTATTCACACTATTGTCATACTTTACATATCCAAAAATTGCATTTTGGAAAAAATTAAAGAGTATCTTTTCTTTAATAAACATAGACACATCATATACCTTTTTCATGTGACTACAATGGCAGAAAATGTGGGGCAATGGAAAGTGCCATCAGAAAAACACCAGCGTTGGGACACTTTAAAAGTTGATTAAGACATGTTTATTTAAGGATGTTTTTACATTAATTATTGTCTTTGTCTTTGTTGTTTTTGTTTTATTTTACCTAACCCTAACCTAACCCTTACACTTTGGGTTTATTATTGGTTGTTGTTTTCAGGCTGTATAAAAATTATAATTTACCACATACTGCATCAGTTGGGTTAATTATGGCCATATCCACCAACATCACATCTTTACGTAATGAAAATAGTCCAGAATTAATGGCAAAACAAACAAACAAACAAACAAACAAATAAATAAATACAAGAGAGAATTCCTTGGGAATCACAGGAAAATTAAAGTGCAAAAGAATAAGGTATCCCTGAGTGTTAAACAACTGACAAACTAAAACTATACCGTTATTATATATAAGTTTCAAAAATAAATAAATAAATAAAATAAAATAGAAATAAAATTCACTAAGAAGGTTTTCTTAAAACAAAATTTTAGCCAATTAATTTTAAGGGTATTATTTAAAGTAGAATCTAGAAAATCAAGGCTACCACTGTTAAGTGAATTTATGAATGTTTAATGGAACGATTCTTCCATTAATAATAATAATAATAATAATAATAATTCTGATCAATAGTTTTAACAGTTTTAGTGTCTAAATGTAGGGTATAGATGAAGGTTTGTCTAGTAATTCCTTCCGTTTTTGATCGAACAAAAGGGCAGTTGCTTTAATAACCAAAAATTAAATTAGTTTTTAATCATTTCAAAGGCAGGATTAAAATTCAAAGAAACTCTGTCTTGTTCACTTTTCGAGACAACAACACCTAAATAATTTACAGCTTCACAAAGACTTCCATATAATGGGCTATGGTTTAAATCCTCATTCTGGGAGAGTGATTGTCCATCTAGTGGCTGAAAGAAAGTACTGCACGTGGATTGCGACATTTTTTTTTTTTTTTTGC
This sequence comes from Paracanthobrama guichenoti, assembly GCA_018749465.1. Taxonomy (NCBI): domain Eukaryota; kingdom Metazoa; phylum Chordata; class Actinopteri; order Cypriniformes; family Gobionidae; genus Paracanthobrama; species Paracanthobrama guichenoti. Next base: position 17,485,764 of record CM031951.1, read on the forward strand.
TTGTGCTTTCTCTTAAAATCAGGGTCTCCATCTAGTGGCGTAAGTGTGCTCTGCATTCAGTGTACATTTAAACCCCTCGGGTCTTTATTATAGTTGAATTGTAACCATTTAGAAATATTACAGCTTCAAAACAGAACCATATCTTTCTGGGTAATGCTTTATTTTACAGTGTCATTGTTACATATGCTACACTATAAATTACTCTTAATTACATGCAAGCAAACCCTAATCCTACCATAACCCTATAGTTAATTAATATCACTCCGTACTTAAATATAATTACACTGTAACAATGACACCGTAAAATAAAGTGTAACCTTTTTCTGTTAAAATATACAAAATGTTGCCATTTAATAAATTAAATAATTAAATAATGGATTATCACCATTTAAGTTTGATTTAGGCGCTTATATTATAACTGCATCTCTAGAGAAACAGAGAATAACCTGTGCTGAATATTTGACATAAATGCTTCTATAAATGTTTGTAGTATTATTCTTCTTCTTAATAATTATTTATTTAAATTATTATCTTAATAATAATAATAATAATAATAATAATAATAATAAGAGACCCATGTCCCCAAGATATTCTGGTCCCCATTTATTTTATTTTTCATTTAATTTCATTATTTAATTATATATATATATATATATATATATATATATATATATATATATATATATATATATATATATATATATATATATATATATATATATATATATATATATATATATATATTTATTTATTTATTTATTTTCATTCAATCATTTCATTAATTTCAGTCATTTCATTATTTCATTTTATTTATTTATTTATTTTATATTATTATTATTTTTATTTTTAATTTCTTTTTGCAAAATCACAAAGACTGAGAAGGGCTTATACTATTATACTGTTTCCTGTTTGAACTGAACCAAATAGGGTTATGGTCTACCAAAGCTATATTTAAATGTACACCCTCAGACAGTTGAAATGAAAAGTCATCTGGTTAGACTTCATAAAAGAGAAAAGAATAAAAGAAAAGAAACAAAGAAAGAATAAAATAACAACACACACACACACACACACACACACACATACACATATATATATATATATATATATATATATATATATATATATATATAGTTTTAAAGAGAATATATATAGTTTTAAAAGAGAAAAACATAACGTGGGCAGATGTTACTGTGCAAATGTCTGTTATGTAAATTAGATTGAAAATCACTACCTTCAACATTATACAGATCAGAAAACCAAAGTGATTTGACCCCAAAACCAGGCCTAATTTATCTAATCTTCTCCAAAATAAGATCATCACATCTCTACGGATACATTTCAGCCTGAGTTCTTGTGAGCTTTAACAGCGGCCATTTTGACTGAAAGTGTTGTCACAGGCCTCAGGAAGTGAAGAGTGTGTGATAGCAGAAGCCCCATGTATGCACTAATGCACACATCTTGAGAGACGTAGAGTTTGAGTGCCCCATGTGACTTGTACACTTCCTCCAAACGACACTTTCTCTCTCTCTCTCTCTCTCTCTCTCTCTCTCTCTCTCTCTGTCTCTGCTGAAACAGGTTTTGAGCAGTATTTTTTGGAACCTGAACGAGAACCAGGTACGAGTGCCCACTTTATACATTTTTAGGACAGCAGCTGGGGGGGAATGGCGACATATATGAGAAAATGAACAGAGATGATGCGACTAAAGAAATGTTTTCTGATTGACAGCTGGTTACTGAAGATTCACTGATGGTTGCGCACATTCTAAGCTAGATCTTGATCTGGATTTTATACCTCTCTTGCATATCAAGTAAAGGATGCTTAAAGAAAAGTTTGATCTGATTTGGCAGGTCAGAAGTTAAAGAAGTTTTGTTTCTTGAACTGAAAGGATTTGATGTAAATATTTGCATTGCAGAGTTCACAGAAATTAGAGAAGAGCGTATAGAAGATTACTCACAGAAACTAGAGAAATATAAATATGTTCTTCCAATTGGAATCTTTATCGACAATTCAATCCCCTTAAACTTTTTTTTTGTTGCATGCTGTTGCCCACTCTTAAACTACTGTAAAAAAGGCAACTTGTCATGCAAGGCTGAACGTGGCATTATTTCCGCTGTACTTTTTTTGTGTGAAGATTTATTTATTTCCTGTCACGCTAGAGTGTTATCATAGCAGCAGCAGAAACAGAAACATTTGAAATAAATCTGCACATAGAAAAAGTCTTTGTATTGCCTCAGATGGACATATAATAATAATAATAATAATAATAATAAAATAACCTTAAATCGGTTATTAGAATATGATTAATATTGGAAAAATGTGATTTGTGCATAAATCTCTAAACTGCCACTGATCTAGATGCGGTGTACGCGGTGATTATGACATGCTTACAAATTATAGTCCAAGTGAATTCAGAAAAATGAAGCAGTGGCTGACAGAATGATCTATGTCTAAAACCTGTTAAGAACTGACAGAAATGGCTGTTAGTGTGAAGTGCACTGAAGGGTTTTGCAAGAGCTGATTGTTTATTTTGACGCAAACCATTTAAAGACAAATTAAGGTAAATTATTAACATATAAAAACCTTTGTATTCTTTTAAGTGTCTATATAAATATATGTGCATCTAGCTTAAAATGCAGTGGTTAAGCTTAGATTCTGTAAAAAAAAAAAGAAAGAAAGAAAGAAAAGAAAAAGCACGACAGATCAGTTCCTCCACTCTCTGCCCGATGGTGCAATTACTCTGTTGAAACATTCACAAGAAACATATCGTATAAAAAGCTGCCAACAGACAGCATAACACTGAAGCAATGGTGAAATATGCCGAAGCAAACATCCAAATGCAGTGTCTATATGTACTTAAACATTTTACATTTCGTAAACATTTTATAAAAGCTCAAACTTTAAATTGTTATTGTAGCTTAGAAGATGAAATAAATTCAGGAAGTGAATGCAAACCATAACTTGAAAAGACCTGTAACATTTTAAAATATATTGATCAATTATAATGATTTTGTCAAGTGTCTGAACTGCAATTGACTGCAATTCTAGTTTGATGCCTGCCATTTTGTAAGAAAAATACATTTAAAACATTATTTTACTGAGGCATGTGCTAATACAAAGCCAGCTAATGGTAGACCAGGGCTACTTGTCAAATGGGAAAGTTGTCACCAGGCTTACACTCTTAGAGATAAAAAGCTTCAGTAGGGTTCTATATATACCCCTAGGTTTTTGACTCAATTTTAAAAAATCCTTTATGCCAAAAAGGTTCTATATTAGGGGAAATGTATTAAAAGATTACTACTTTCATGTTTAAGGGGCTATTTAAATTTCTTTCCTACTTTTTAAGTATTTTTTACGAGCTGTTTAATTCATAAAACATAATTAAAATTAAAAATGAATATGCAATGATTGGAACCCTTAAAAGAAACGCCTGACAGAACCTTTACGGTTCTACACTCACCTAAAGGATTATTAGGAACACCTGTTCAATTTCTCATTAATGCAATTATCTAATCAACCAATCACATGGCAGTTGCTTCAATGCATTTAGGGGTGTGGTCCTGGTCAAGACAATCTCCTGAACTCCAAACTGAATGTCAGAATGGGAAAGAAAGGTGATTTAAGCAATTTTGAGCGTGGCATGGTTGTTGGTGCCAGATGGGCCGGTCTGAGTATTTCACAATCTGCTCAGTTACTGGGATTTTCACGCACAACCATTTCTAGGGTTTACAAAGAATGGTGTGAAAAGGGAAAAACATCCAGTATGCGGCAGTCCTGTGGGCAAAAATGCCTTGTTGATGCTAGAGGTCAGAGGAGAATGGGCCGACTGATTCAAGCTGATAGAAGAGCAACTTTGACTGAAATAACCACTCATTACAACCGAGGTATGCAGCAAAGCATTTGTGAAGCCACAACACACACAACCTTGAGGCGGATGGGCTACAACAGCAGAAGACCCCACCGGGTACCACTCATCTCCACTACAAATAGCTAAAAGAGGCTACAATTTGCACGAGCTCACCAAAATTGGACAGTTGAAGACTGGAAAAATGTTGCCTGGTCTGATGAGTCTCGATTTCTGTTGAGACATTCAGATGGTAGAGTCAGAATTTGGTGTAAACAGAATGAGAACATAGATCCATCATGCCTTGTTTCCACTGTGCAGGCTGGTGGAGGTGGTGTAATGGTGTGGGGGATGTTTTCTTGGCACACTTTAGGCCCCTTAGGCCCACCATGTACCCATTCTCTGATGGCTACTTCCAGCAGGATAATGCACCATGTCACAAAGCTCGAATCATTTCAAATTGGTTTCTTGAACATGACAATGAGTTCACTGTACAAAAATGGCCCCCACAGTCACCAGATCTCAACCCAATAGAGCATCTTTGGGATGTGGTGGAATGGGAGCTTCGTGCCCTGGATGTGCATCCCACAAATCTCCATCAACTGCAAGATGCTATCCTATCAATATGGGCCAACATTTCTAAAGAATGCTTTCAACACCTTGTTGAATCAATGCCACATAGAATTAATGCAGTTCTGAAGGCAAAAGGGGGTCAAACACAGTATTAGTATGGTGTTCCTAATAATCATTATTCTAAGGCTATATTTGAAAAACGGCATTTTCATTTTAGTGTGGACGCGTTTTTAATTGTTTTCCAAATGTTGGTCAGCTACACTAAAACGCCTGAAATTGCTTAAATCACCTTGTTGCACATGAGTAAAACATAATAAAAGCTTGCAAGATGATGCCCAGCGAACAGGCACAATCATTTTATTGGCAAAATATCCCATCACTCACTGTTGCACCCAGGTCACACTCAAAATTGAATGGTCTAAAACGCAAACGCAGGACAGCAAAAATTTATTTTGCAGGAATATGAAGATTCTCCAAAGGGACATTTATCCTTAGCAACATTCTGAAAGTAAATAGCAGGCACAACAATCCCGCTATAACCATAGATATCATTGGTACAATATGCGTCACATGACTAAACATGCGTCACCGTTTTCGAATACCTCCCGTTTTCACAGTCCACATAACTACTACTCAAATTTATCCACATGGGAGAGCGTTTTCAAAAATGCTGTCTCAATGGAGAGAAAAAGATGCGTCTTCAAACGAAATAGTATTAGTGTCGTAGTAGTTTTGTCGCCTGTCCCTTTAAGGCCCGTTTACACAACACCATTTTGAACTAAAAACTGAAATTTTTTTAGAAGTTCATTTACATGACAATGGCGTTTTGTGGGCCTAAAAATGAAAAGTGAAGTTTTTGAAAATGATAGCTACTGTTATTGTCTCCGTGTAAACTACAAAAACGCTAATTTGTGAAAACAGTTATGTCATGCTCGTGGGGTTACGTGTTCAGTATATAGGCACGTAGTTTTTCTTTACAAAATAACATTGCCAACTACAGGCCTGGCATGCATAATACAGCATTTTAATCGTTTTCACAGATCAAAATTGTCGTCTGTACGTGGAAAACGCGAAGGAAAAAATTTACCATTTAAATGCTCAAACTCTTTAAAGCAGGATGAATCCTGATTGGCTGTCAATGTTTTTATTGTTCATCAGCTGGAAGAAATAGTTCTGAAAGTGATTTCTGACTATATTGCGCTCTCTGGTGATATCGTTATACTTGTGGTGTCGTTTATCTCAGCACGTTCTAACTTCTAACTCGTCACATATTGACACTTGGTCAGGACCCCTCTGCATCACTTTTTAACGCACAAGGCACCCCTTTAGCATAATTTTTCTAATGCAATTTCACTATCAAAGCTGACAGTGTTTCTTCAGGTGGCAATTTTTGAATGCGTGCATGATCTTCTGCGGATGGAGACGCTGATCGCTTTTGGGGATTTTCTTCACACAAATCAATCGTTTGGCCACATCGGAACACTTGGAATATTTGTACTTTTTGAATAAATTGTGCCGGCAATCGTATCTCACCGTTATATGTGTTTTATATCATATAATACTCAAATGGGTAGGGAAAATTTTCAAACGTGTCTAAAAATGAAATGTATGTTAATAAAATGATGCTGGATGGTTAAATTGAGAATCACACTCCAACATGTCATAGTGGCAAAATCATCACCCATTATAATTTCATCATGACGATAACGTTCCCATGTCTGTGTATGATGCCAAAGGTTTCTCATTGAAATCAATGGCATACCCTGTGCATTAAAAAGTGGAGGGTCCTGACCAAACGTCAATATGTGACGAATTGGGTGTGAGAACATGTTGTCTATCTATATATAGAACGATAATTATACCTGTGACTTTTATTAATAAACTAATTCCGCTACTGAATCGCTACATTATATTACTCAGCAAGGAGGTTGTAATGTCGATGGTTTTGAAGTAATTAAACTCACAGCTTTATTGCTAGTAGAGAGAGGCTGCACAGATGCATATCTCTCTCTCTCCCACGTCAGTCAGTTCTTTGCCTCTACGTCATGCATTAAAATAGTTTTATACACATCTATACACATCCATGGATTACAACTTACTTAACGTTATAGTTATTGTCCTTGGTGTGAACTGGCCTTAAAGGAATAGTTCAACCAAAAATGAAAATTCGTTGTTCCAAACTTGTATGAATTTCTTTGTTCTGCTGAACACAAAAGAAGATATTTTGAAAAATGTCAGTAACCAAACAGTTGATGGACCCTATTAACTTCCATAGTATTTTTTTCCCCTACTATGGAAGTCAATGCGCGTCCATCAAATGTTTAGTTCAGTTCCCCATCCTCAAAATATCGCATTTTGTGTTCAGTAGAACAAAGAAATTCATACAGGTTTAGAAAAACATAAGGGTGAGTAAATGATGACAGAATTTTCATTTTTGGGTGAACTATCCCTTTAAGAGTATATATTTTGGTCCACTGGGATACATTCAGATGAGTCAACTATATAATTAAAGCAGTTTTGAACTATTTTGAACTCTCAGAACAGGGATTTTTTTTTTTCTTCATAAAATGTCAACAAATTTTGTGAAGTGTAATTTTATACAATTTATGAATTGAAATTTCTGTTGGCCAAAACAATGCTTTCAATTTGTGTATGACAGATGTATTGTTTATACTTATTATATAAATATATAAATTGCCAATCAAAAATGATAAATGATTTAAGTTATTACTATTTTATCAGTGTCAGCGATGGACAAGCAGCCAGCACTGATGCTTCCTGGAGCCGTTCAGATGAGGATCAAGAGCTCTCAAAACAGCACTGGAGAGAGACTCAGCCAGACAAAATCTATGGTCTTACCAGAGCCTGACACACTACAGAAACCTGTGAGCATGAGCGCAATAACACGGTCCAAGACCAACTAAATGTTTTTATGCCTCTCTCCATCGATGTTGCATGAGTGTGTGTAACTACATGCACCATGTTATTTGCAGCTTCCTGTTGCATTGGCTGTTTTTAGAAACAGACACAGAACAGTAGAGGGCAGGCAAGCACTGCTGCTTTTACTGCTGGGAAAACTGTGCCATTTTCATCAACCTAAAACTACCACAAAACATAAAATAAGATGCATCCACTTTCTTGTTACTGTAATATGCTAAATGAAATATGGATGGAATTAAATTAAATATCAGATGTAGAAATACGTAACACACATGTAAAATACAATTTTGTGCAGTGACTGTAAAGCAAACCTTTCACTGTAGGAGAACTGAAATGACCTGATAGGATATAATCTGTAGTTTGATAGAACATTTAAGAAAGATGCATGTATATTTCTCCCCAAAAAAGTAATAATAATACAATTATTATTAATTTTAAAATTAATTTTAAATTAGAATTTTGATCATATCATCCATAATTTCATTCAGGCAACACATGCTCTTTGTTTAGATCAACCGTCACCGGAGGAACCAGTCTCAGCATAACATTGATGGTTCTGTTGGGCCACAGGTATGATCTATCGTACCTCCTCCATTACCACCATCATTTAAAATTGGGTTTTGGATGTAAGAGATTGACAGAGCCTGCAGAAATAATTCACGCTTACAACAGTACAATGTATACAACAATATAATGATTATTTTGAAGAATGGAAATCTGAGCTGTATAAACAGATTTCATTACACAAGAAATGGAAAGCATGGTTTCAAAAACCTTTTTTTTTTTTTTTTTTTTTTTTTTTTTTTTTTTTTTTTTTTTTACCAGCAAATTAACCAATAAAATAAATTAAAATGCAGCAGCCAACCAGATTATTTTTAAGCTACTTTAGTATTTTTTTTCTAATTATTATTATTCTGTAAGACTACATATTTTTTTTGTCTATTTCTGTTCTGTTACAGACTGTTTTAAAAGGAGAATATTTGAACAAAGCCAAGATTGCTGAAGGAGGAAAGAAATTACGGTCTGTCTGTCTGTCTGTCTGTCTGTCTGTCTGTCTGTCTGTCTGTCTGTCTGTCTATCTATCTATCTATCTATCTATCTATCTATCTATCTGTCTGTCTGTCTGTCTGTCTGTCTGTCTGTCTGTCTGTCTGTCTGTCTGTCTGTCTGTCTGTCTGTCTGTCTGTCTGTCTGTCTGTCTGTCTATCTATCTATCTATCTATCTATCTATCTATCTATCTATCTATCTATCTATCTATCTATCTATCTATCTATCTATCTATCTATCTATCTATCTATCTGTCTATCCGTCCATCCATCCATCCACCCACCCACCCACCCACCCACCCATCTATCCCTCTATGAATGAGTGAATGAGTGAGTTTGGTCATACTTTAGTTTGGGAACTTTGGGGAATATATATTCACTATTAACTATGACTTTTTCCTCAATAAACTCCTAATTTACTGCTCATAATAGTTAGTAAGGTAGTTGTTGTAGTGGTTATGTTTAGGTATGGGGCAGGATTAAGGGATGTAGAATATGGTCATGTAGAATAAGGCATATTATGTGCTTTATAAGTAATAAACATACAATATGCTGCAAGTAATATGCAAGCTAATAAGCAACTAGTTAATAGTGAGAAATGGCCCCAAACTAAAGTGTTACTGTGAGTTTAAAATGTAATAACTTCAATTATTTTCACAGAAAAACTGGACTTCAACCTGGGTTGTTCTTTGCTCCAATCAACTCTTATTCTATAAAGAGAGCAAACAAGAAGCTTTAGCAAATTTGGTAAGACCACGGCACATATTTGCACACACCCACAAACAGAGCAGTTGCACCTGGATTTAAGGGAAAAAACAATGAATAAATATTTGTCATTTATAATAAAAATAAATACTTGAACAATGTGTAAAATCAGGAAAATAAAACAATCGAATTGAATGAATAGCTACAGTGTGCATTAAGCAGCATAACTGTTAGCGACTGGGTGGGACGCATAATGATTTCCATATTTGTCTCAATTCTTCACTTTGCTTTGATCCCGACTATTTAAAACGCTGCTGAAAAAAGAAAAAAAATGGATCATGCACGGGACATCATGCACAGGACTTTACAGCCATATTATTATTCTGCTGATTTGAGCAGCATGTGGCAGTGATAGAGATATGAGAGAAGAATAGAGGTTTACTACCTTCACATGCTTGTCATGCTTGTAAATGGTGTGTCGAGGCCATCGATGGGGTCAGCTCATATTTGTTTCAACATCACTCATGGTCAAGTGGCCATAAAGCCCCCGAGCTCTCTGCCATTTCTTAGGGCGATACACACAGAGGTTATCAGGATGAAGTTAAGTATTTTTGCCACCTCATTAAAACCATAGGACTGTATGAAATGCCTCTTTACATAGCTTAAAAGTCTGACATGGAGCTTTTTTTAAATTATTTTAATACAAAAGCGATTTAAATATAAATGTGAAAATCTCTGGACAAATGTAATCTATTATTATAAAATGTTTGATTTAATAGGCAGTCTGTCCTGTATCAAAACATTGTGTTCGTCAATTGTTTATTACTTCACAGAGTCACGTAAGACATGAGAAACGTGGTGTTTCTATTAGATTCTTGGCAAAAATCTTAATGTAAATGTGCTTTCTCCACAGAAACCAGGTGGTAAAGCAGATGGTGTGGATCTGTGTGGGGCTGTAATCGAGTGGACAACGGAGAAATCCAGTCGAAAGAACGTGATTCAGGTAGGACAGTCGAGCACATTGAGCCAAAGTTCATCCTTTCATCCATTTAATTAGAACAGGAAAAACGATTCAAAAATGAATAATTGCACTGTAATCTCTATAGCTATATAATACAGATGCATATTATCTAGTAAATCCTGATAGTGAAGATTTGCCAGAAGTGATTGGTCTTCCCGTTTCAGCTCAAACTTTGTAAGATCACAGCTTAACCAAATTGCTCAATGCATTTATGAAGACTCAAGGGATTGAAACATCTACAGAGAAACCCAATTGCTCAGTGAGCTTAGCGTCCACTTCCACCAGGCTTGATATTGTCTGTCGGAGCTGGTGTCATACCTCTTAAAAACCCTCAAGAGAAAATACACAGTCTTTTATCTGCATACTAGTGATTGGATGGATCTTTCAGGATGCAAAGTTCTTTAACATCCAAAAGCATTTCCTGACATTTTTGCGCAGTCATTGTTGTCATGAAGAATTTTTATTAGGATTTATCTAAAGCGAGATAATCTTTCGGCTGGTGTTTCTGGTGCTCCAAATGCTTATCAATAGATTGATAGAAGAGTTAGCTCTCATAATGAGGCAAAGCGAGGATAAAAAGCCGATTTCTGATCTCGTTGCGCACTTATAATATCTTATCGCCGCCACTGTACTTGCTGTCCAGTATTTTGCCCAGAAATCTTTTTTTTTTTTTTTCTGCAGGAGAGATTAAAAAGGCATTAAGCAGTAATCTTAAATAATCCCAAACTCTCACACAGAAAAAAGTGCTTGTAATGATGGTACAAGCCATTTCGTAGTCTGCCACCGCTGTCAATCAACCTCAACCGGGATTAGAAATTAGTGTGCAGGCTCGTTAATTCAGCAGCGTGGAGAGTTAGATTTGCAATCTGTGAGGCATTCAGCCGAGGTCTCGAAGATCTGCTCGGCTTAAGGCAAGACAAAACACTTGTGTCAGATTGAGGGATAGTTGTGATTAAGGAAGTTCACGTTCTTTCATTGGAGGTTTTGATCAGTGTCTTAAGCATCTGGAGTTGACTTTCATTCCTTTTTGTGCTTCTGTCACTGCTGATATTAACCTTAAATGCTGGTGCAGATCCTTATATCTCTACTAATACCAGGATTACAGCATTTATCAGTTGAAACTTAGCAGCCTTGAACCTCAATCACAACGCTGGAGGTGCTTTATTGAGCATTTTCACAAATTAACATATTTAAAATGGCCATAGATTTGGAAAAGGGCTGGGATATAAGTTTTGCTAAACACACAGTACATTGTAAAAAGATATTGTTGGTTTAACTTAAAAAAGTAAGTAACCTGGTTGCCTTAAAATGTTGAGTTCATTGAAATTAAAAATTTGAGTTAATACAATGAAGTAAATTGGTTTAATAAATAGAAACTCAAAATATTATTGTATCTGAACCACATAATTAGAATTTTTTTTTTGCGATAAATCATGAAAATGCCAACAAAAATCTTTTAATACTATTTGAATAAAGGGTGACGTCAATTCTCAAAAATGTTCATTGTATTAAATTTTTTATTTCAATGAACTCAAAATTTTAAGGCAACCAGGTAACTTACTTTTTTAAATATTTTTTTACTTTTTACAGTGTACCGTTCAAAAGTTTGATGTTTTTAAAGAAAGATCTTATGCTCACCAAGGCTTTATTTATTTGATTAACCAAACATATTAAAAACAGTAATATTTTAATGTACTTTAATATGTAATTTTATTCCTGTGATGGCACATCATTGCTCCAGTCTTCAGTGTCACATGATCCTTCAGAAATCAGTCTACTATGCTGATTTAGTGCTCAAGAAACATTTATTGTTATTTTTATTAATGTTGAGAACAGTTGTACTGTTTAATATTTTTGTGGCAATCGTGATGCAACATCGAAGGTATAATAGAAAGGTTCAGCATCAGTTTGAAGCGAAACATTTTTGTAGCATTACAGATGTCTTTACTTCCACTCCTTGCTGAATAAAATTATTTTTAAAAAAATCACAGAACTTTTGACTGGCAGTGTCAGAAATCTTTCATATTACTGTGATATGCCGCAAAACACATCGCATTTATGTCAACTACTGAGTAAAAATCAAGCTGCACTTACTCTGTTCTTGAACTAAGAATCTGCTTCACTAGAAATTCTCATCACGGTGTTGTTCAGCAGTTTGACTCTCACAGACTGTCTGGTTCATTTAAAAGGGTTATGAACCCAGAGAGACATATGCATTTATCACTTTCAAAGCTCCCACAAAATTAAATCGGTTTTCCTACACAGATAAAACTTTAGTGCTTCTGAGAACACCATGTTTCTTTTAGAGAAAGACTACTGAAACAACTGATTTTATCATATACATTTATGCAAATCACATCAAATTCAAACACAACTAAAAATATGACTGAACCTGCACAATTTCTAATTTGACCATTTGTCTCAGATTAACAAATTTCAACCCTTACCCAAAACTTCACTGTATGGACAGATAAAACAAAATATCTTATTTTGTTGTATGGAGCAGAAAGAAAGGTTGGAACCAGCATTGTTATTGTTAATAGTGAATGAAAATATGATGACAGAACTTAATTTTTTTGGTAAATTAACCCTTTTACGTCTTACCTGTGAAAAAAAAAACAATAGTGCAAAATATTTTCATTGTACTAAACAACCCACGGAAAAGTATTATCTTCCAAAACATTCATCCTGAACACCAAAGTCCTTTCTCGCACAGCCTATCAGTTTTCAGTGCAGCAGGAAACAAAAAAGCGTCAGACAATGGAAATCCAATTCTCATCGCATCCGTGTTTGCGTCACCTGCGTTAAAAAGACTATCAAATCCAGCAAATCCTGTTACACAAAAGCGACTGCACTAAGACCTTACAACTGTCTCAAATTATTGACAATAGTTGCCTGACATGAGTGTTTGAGAATCAAGAGGAAACATCTGAGGCTGATTGAAATATCATATGCTGGCATGTGGCGTCAAGCTGGAGAGAGAGCAGAGCTACAACTCAAACTTTGCACTCTCCTTTCACCTGACACACACTGTGAACATGAATTAAAGGGGGAATCCTTGGGTAAGGTCAGTCAGACATGGTGAACGTAAAAGAATAAATAAATCCTTCCTTAAAAAAGTGGGCAGAGAATAAGCAGCAATTATGAACCAATTTGTACTGTTTGGAACAAGGCCAGCGGAGGCTATTGCAATGTTTATAGGCACTCTGATAAATAGCATGTGGTTGATGTCCATACACCATCTCCTCAACTGTCCATGGAAGTGAAGATCTTTGGCCAGGCACTGTCAGATCTCGTGTCTCATGCACTCGGCACCTTTCGGGCATGTTTACTGCAGATTATGACAGACTGACAGGCTTACAGTGAGTAGGAGAGATCTGACTCTTCAAATGGCTTGCCTAGAAGGACTGCTAAGTATCGTTTGAAAGGACACTTTACAGAATTGAGCTAATGAAGTGATGTACTGTCTAATTACAGAATGTTGTTTAGATTGTCACTCACTGCGGTACATGTAAACAGGCTTAACCTGACTGTCACACCAGTAGGACACTCAACGCTGGACTTTCTATCAAAATATGTTTGATCCAAATGACATTAAATTACAGGCTAAAGGCGTAGCGTATTTAGTTGTTTGTGAGCAATGTTAGGACAATGAAAGGTTACCTTTTTAAAAAGTACTTTAAATGCTGACATTTTTTCCTTTTCATTTTTTTCATCTCTTAATTTAAAACACGTTTCACACTCCTAATAGTTTTCTTCTTATTATTGTTCTTCTTATTATTTATTCCATCACAGTGTCATTTCCTCCATATCCCATATGCCATATTCCTCTTATGATGTTTAGTCTGTTAGACTTCCATTGACATTTTAAACACTTTGAAACAAAACAGCTGACTCCTTATTAAGGGTGATTTCATTACATTCTCATTTTATGTATCCTAAATACATATAATTCAATAATATTGTTAGCCCTTTTGCATAATTTTGAGAAAATTACAATTAAATCAGAAATGACAATACATTTTGTGGTAATTTGGAATATTTTGAACATTGAAGTCAGTACAAAAGTTTAATTGAAGCTATTAGAAATAGTTTGGATTGTCTTGGATTTTAATATGTAAAATGTGAAATATGTAAAATGTATAATATTATCTGAGATAAGGGTAAAAGGGTAAAAGACATTTGAAAAGTATATGATGAAGGCATGTTAAAAAGTCACCAAGACACTATTAATGTCACCTTTAAGTTGAAATCTGTTTTAATAAAAATCCACTCTTGTCACATACAGTACAAGAGTCTAGTATAAAATATACATTGTGCAGTTTCAAGCACTTAGATATGAAATATAATACTGCACCTCTAAGCTTGCGATCACGCAATCTTTTTCTTAAGACCACTTTGCAAGAGAGTTGAAGGAAAGGTATTTGCTTGCCCTCAAAGCAGCTTACATTGTATTGAGCATTAATTTCAGTATTCATAACAGAACAATATACTTTAAATTCTGTAATAATCATGGGGTGAACGGAAGGATTTGAGATTCAGACAACAGATTACAAAGGAGATTAGAGCTGCAAAATGACTCTCTCTTAGCAAGAACATACGATTTACAACGCCTCAGTACAAATAGTCATTGCCCAGGAAAAATAAAGAATTCACTTTGTGTTTTTTCAATTTAAGAGGGGTTTGAACCCTAATTCAAACCAACCTACAAAACCACTGCTAGAGAAAACACATTGTGTAACAGTACTTTTGACATAAAAGCCCTTGTGTGTGTGACAGCTAGCTCTAGTCGCTTTTATGCATCATTTTTATGTTATTTCTCACTTCGACATTCGGTTGTGGAAGTTTTTGTTTTTGCAAATTACAACTCACAATTTTAATCAAACCGACTGATGGTTTAATTCTTTATGAGAATAGCCCTCTCATTTAAAATTGCAATCTGGTGAATGTCAGTTACAGAAACAGTATTGACACTCGTGAAACACTTTACGAAGATTTTGTTTCTGTCATTGTTATCATTAATATTTTGAATGCAGTCTAAACCATTGAATTAAACATTGTGCTTGAGAAAGCATCAGGGGAATGCAGTGCATCTTCCTCCATTCCCTTTTTGCTTTTGCTTTCTCTGGGAAGCCAATAGCTCTCTAACCAAGACCCATCTCAGGAGTTGTGGAAAATTGGAGATAATTAACCCTACTATCTAATGCGCTTCAAAGTTGAGTTGTGTCTTTATGTAGCTTTCAAATTAATGTTTAATTTAACAGCAAAACACAAATGTTAAGTCACAAATGGCATTCTGGTCTTTGTACTGCTCTGCATAATTAAACATTAATGAAGAGTCAAAGTGAGAGCCCAGATATTCAAATTCCTCCTCATTAAACAGTGTGATTAAAAGCGTAGTGCTTTTATATGTTATACTCTTTCTTATTTCCACTCACACAACACAAAACTTTCCACTAGCCCCAGTTTTCCAATCAGCAACTCTAGAACTTTTCCTGAGGATTAATATTCTTTCACAACATTTAAAAATAAAAATATATATAATAAATATATATATATATATATATATATATATATATTATTATTATTATTATTATTATTAGTTTTTTTAGTTAACACTAACAACATTGATAAGAAATTGTCTAACAAGCTATCTGGGGCTATTTTCACTGTTTCGCCAATCATTATTACATATTCAGGTCTTTAGCGATCCGGATCTACATCTAACACGGATGGATCTCTACCTGTCTCGATAATATAAAACTCTCCTGATATTAGAGTAGCAATTACAGAAGAATAAAATAAAGCATGTTTTGTTTCCTTTTGGAGCTTGGAAGGGTTCAATTTGAGCAGATGTTTTATACCATCATCCCTGTCCTCATCAAAGCTCATTTCCCAGTATCTGGCTCATATTCGCCATCTCAAACATATTCTCAAAACTATCATTTTCAACATTCAAAATCAATATTTTGATTGCATTTTGCCTATACTTTTGTTTTCTGCCTGCGGTAACTGTGTGAAGCGTCACTTCATTGTGTATTGTGGAATAAAAGTGAATTGCACTTATTCAGTCATCAAAGATTAAATTATTGTTGTGCAGAAAAAATATACTTACACTGTTACACCTCAGGTCATTAGAGACCCTATAAATTTTTACAAAAAAACAAAAAAACAAACAAACAAAAAAACAAATGGGGAAAAAAGGCATTCTTTTATCATTTTATAATTTGTTTCTTGTTATAATATTTATAATAAATTGATTGAGAAATACTAAAAAGGTTGATGTCTAAAAAATGTTAAAGAATTAATAAGGGTAGTGAATAATGTCCTGTGTCAATAAAAACCTGAAGTATGCATTAATTCACCAATGTTAAATACAGGACTGTTATGTTATGTTATGTAATATTACACTGTAATGGTCCTATTAAGTCACTTTCACTAAGTATTGAACACATTTAAGTTGAAAGTGTAATGTCACATACACAGCGATGCAAAGACAGTGAGATGTCTGTGCATTTCTTGTAAAACGAAAAAAAGAAAATATATGTGGCTATTTATATATACAAAATAAATGAGAGTTAACGGTTATGAGAAGAAAGAGTATGATTTTAGAAGAAAAATATACAGCGTTAAGCACAGTGCAGCAGTAAAATCATAAATAGTGCAGTATAAATAGAAGATTTGTTGTGCCCATAACAGCATTAACTGTCCATAAAAAATACTAAAAATATTGGCATTATATCTTTGGGCCCTTCTTTTCCATGGGCAACACCACATGCAGAGATGAAACATGGCATAAATTATCAGAGCTTGATTCTAGAGAGGTATTGGTGAATATAGCAATGGATAGTTGGAAAGATGATTATCGTTTTTCAGAGAAAAAAAAAAAGAGGGGACAGAACTCATGACTCATCAGCTAAAACTCTCAGATAATCTTCATGAAATCAAAGATCAATGTGACGTTTGGTTTTGAAACAGCTTGATTTACAGGATGAGCTATTTTGAAAGATGTATAAAATGTGTTTCAGTTTAACTTAATCGAGCTTTGGTGTTGAATTTATTAAGGCTGGTTTGGCTTTGAAAGTACTATTTAAATTATTTGATACATTGCGTGCTGGGTTGTGCAACATTATCACTGTGCTGTCTTCTGAATCAAAGTCGAACGGCAGTACGTCAGTGGTTCACTTAATTTTGAATGTCCGAAAAGAATGAGA
Organism: Paracanthobrama guichenoti; assembly: GCA_018749465.1. NCBI lineage: Eukaryota > Metazoa > Chordata > Actinopteri > Cypriniformes > Gobionidae > Paracanthobrama > Paracanthobrama guichenoti. The sequence goes on from CM031951.1 coordinate 17,503,109, forward strand.
AAAAATAATGTTGTCACATGCATAAAATATCTGTCGAATCTGCATAAAAGGGGATCACTGAGACTGCACGAGCTTCATGCGTTGTAAGATAGCAAAACCAGAAAGAGATGTGAAACTGCCATTTGAAAGTTTCTGATGACCTGCAGCACAAATATCCTTCATTAAAGTGGATCTGTTTCACCCGTTCGAACCGCCAATGAGGATTCCAACAAGTCCACCCCACTCCAAACTATTACTGTCATGTCCGCAGGCACCCTCCAGGAAAGAAGGAGCTTCAGAACAAACATGCTCTCTCGGATGTTCCACTCTGAAGAATAGAGGGATCGCAAACACACTCTGACAAGAATTGTGCCCCTAACCATTCCCTCTATATTCACTCCATCCCCAAAGAGACTGCTTGATTCCCCCTGCCACCCTCTCTCAAAGTCAGAAAAGTCTGTTTTAAACGGGGAAAACTTTGGACGTCTATGTGTAGTGACTGTATTGGGGGGGTTGTGATGTATTCTGTGATCTGGCCTGGTATTTTTAGAGACTGACCACTCTAAAATGATTTTAGGTTTTAGAAATATGCAGTGTCCACTCTCTTTAAAATAACAAGTATCTCTTCTGTGCAACGGTATTTGACAATTCTGACCTTAGCGTTGGTGTTTGCTTGCATTCCTCTGGGAATGCCACTTATTCTATGCGACTGTGCCATGTGACGTTACGCCAGTCTCGAGAAATATGTCTGTTTAGTCAGGTATCACACTAATAACTTGTCAAAAGGCTTAGTGCAACTGAAATTTCTCATTTCCCATCTACCTTCTTCACATAATGTTTATTATTGATTTGCAATGGTATTATAATAAATAAATAAATAAATAAATCAAATATTTATTAATACATTGTATATTTATCGTATACATTACCATTCAGAAAATTGGAGTTGGTAAGTCTCTTATGCTCACCAAGGTTAAAACAGTAATATTGTGAAATATAATTCCAATGTAAAATAACTGTTTTAATATACTTTAAAATGTAATTTATTCCTGTGATGGCAAAGCTGAATTTTCAGCATCATCATTACGCCAGTCTTCAGTGTCATATGATCCTTTCAGTGTCACATGAA